>VDFB02270651.1:728713122-728870957 GCA_007258455.2 Sequoia sempervirens | reverse complement strand
CTAAACCATTGATTATCTAGCCTAATTAAACCTTTGGTTAAACCCCTAATAAATGCTACCATTACCCCCAATGGAATTTTTAATTTCATTTTATTAAATCCAATTTATTCTTTCTTGGATTTTAGTGGAATTTCTAATTCCTCTCACATCCCCATGAGGATTATAAAGGGAATTTGAAAATATCTTGTCGTATCCTTCCTGTGATTTGGGAGTATGAGAGAAGAAACCCCTTTGACCATTCCCAAAGGTGTCTCCAAGTACCCGGGTGATCCCACAAAGCTGGTTTACAATTTATGGGAGATTTTGATTTTTGTTGAAATCACATATTTTTAGAAAATATAATGATTTAATCCTTTAAAAGTTTTATTTAAATCATTCCAATTGAAGAGGGTTTGATCAAACTACCTTAGATAAAACCCCCTTGGATAGAACCCCACTAGTTTTAAATCATACCTATAATGAAGTCTCCTTTACACCTATCAAAATGCTAATAAAAAACAACTTTTGATTTACCTTTTGGGGGATCAATTGAATTTATTTTATTTTTTTGTTTTGTAAGTATGTATTTCTTATTATAAGCTTCCCAAAAAGTATAATTTTAAATAAATTTAATTTTATTATTATATTTATTTTTTATTTCTCGTGAATGTAGGTTTTTCACCGAAAATCAAACTCTATGTTCTGCACATGTGGAAAAATCAAATATTATCAAAAAAAAATTGTAAATATGAGTGCATCATATATTGAAGTCCTTGATCCAACAAAAAAAATAAAATCAAATTTCGATACATACAAAAAAAAAAAGTTACTTGGCGTTATACGGTCAGCTATGTCTAAGTGTAATTGGTTTGACTTGAAACTTGATTAAAGAAAAATATTCAATAAAACACTATCTAACCAAGTGGAAGCACTAGATATCAGAGTTACAAATCTAAATTTGAAATAATTATAATTTTATCCTTCATGGAAAACAAGTTATACGTGCTCGGTGAGTGTCACTTTTTTAAAATATTATTTTCTAAGAAAAACTAGTTTTCGAGGGAGAAGGAAAAAGAAGTGCAATCTAATTCCAAAATTTTTGAAAAAAATATACTTAGAATATATAGACAAAATGTCATGAAACTCTAGTTTGCATCATCTTCAAATTCCTCATAGTTTAGCCGCTGTAGGTGCGCAAAAGTGAAGATTTAGTTAAAAAAAATTATTTCAGTGTTCAGTTTGGCCAAAAATTGTAAACCACTATTGTGGGATCACCCACCCTTCTATCATGCACCCATGTGATTACACTTGTCATTCCCTCAAGAGTTGAGATGCCTCAAGGCATCTCAACCCTTGATCTCATCCTAGCCTCCATCCCCACTACCAATTATCCTCTCCTCTCCTAAATTAGTAAACACTTAAAACTTTTCAAATTCAACCACTTATATGTATTCAACCACTGCATGCACTCAATCTCTCTAATTCATGCAACCATAGCCAACTTCATGCCATTTTAGTGACCAAATTGTGTAAGAAAAAAGGGTTATTTTGTTGGAATATGATTATGAGCACACATAGCAATCAATCCTTGGGGAAATATCGACATGAAGCTCAACTTGGACTTCATTTTCTTGGGTTTTAGTGTAAGTTTTAGTTTTATCTTGCCCTTATTTGAGTACTTGTTGTGTTTCTTGATTTTTCTTGGTTTTTTTGCATTTCCTTGCATTTGGATAGGTTATAAAAGCTGCACACACTACCTATATGCATTGTATATTTTTTGTTTTCCATTTAAATTTTAAAACACCATTAACATACAACACATCTCATTCCCTCTAGTTGTGTGCCTCTCCAACTCTTGTGCAACCCCCTATTGGCCTTTCCCCATACTACCTCCTTGTTTTGGTTTCCACCCTTCACACTTACTCTCCTTTTGCTATGACCAATGTTTTTTTTAGCAATATATATCAACAATATACATTTTGATACTCTTTGTTATCCTTCTTGAAACCACACAACATCCACTAGTAAAATATTCATATTCTTTTATGTCACGATTTTTACTAAATGACCTCCTTATGTCTTTAGCATTATTTTATCTAGTAGGCATTCTTTAGTCCCCAAACTGCATAGAGAGTTAAAATATTTATTGGGATATGAACCTCATTTCACTCTTCCTTTATCCTTTGAAAATCAAGAATCATTGTTCATCCCAATTGCAAAAGATTAATCAATTGAAAAAAAAGAACTGACATAAGACATTTTTATAATTTTAAATGACAATAATATCAATTCACTCAACCAAAAATCTAGAATAAAAATTTCTTTCCAACTACAAATATTTTCGGGTGATGTCGATAGATGATTTGCTCAAGATGCTCCTGCATCATATTACCTTTCCCATAGAAGGTTTTTGGCTAGTGAGGTATTCCTAACAAATGTATCTCAACAATTCATCTATAAATTGTTAATGTAGATATCTAAATTTGACCACTCCCATATGGTCAAATTCATTCCCTTTATTTTTTTATCTCACATCCCTGATCGAAATTAATTAAATAATTTATTTAATTAATACTCCTTCCTCTTCTAAGGTTCCTAAGGTGGGTATGTGCAGGATCATGATGGGCCAAAAAGTGGCAATATGATGGGTATGTGGCTGACGACTATTTTTTTACCCAAAATTGATGAAACAAAAAGGGTTTTTAAAGGAGATCCTCAGCTTTCCAATGATATAAATTATGCTTTACTTTGAATTTAATAGGTAATTATTATTCATTTTCTATTCAAAATATGACTAAAGTCCTGATTGATAGGCTGATTGAAAAACATCTATAGCTTTCAAACAGTATCACATTTTTTGAATCCAAAACATGCATCACATTCTATGCTTCACATAATATAGGATTAAAAAAATAAAAAATTAATTTCATGAAGTTTTGACCAAGTTAAGGTGGTCAGACATACAATTTTTTATATTTTTTTAAAAGTTGTAATAAAAAATTCATAATTAATTATTTACATGGAAAAAAATTACAAAAAAATATGCATCACATCGGGGCATGAATCCTCTACTTATGTCTAAAATCCTATAAAAAAATATTATCATTTTATTGTGGTTAGGGTGGTCAGACAGACACCTACTTATTTTTTCCCTAAAACTTAAGTACCACTGCATTGAAATTTCAAATTTTCACCAAATAGATTTTTTTGTTTTTTAAACAAACCTAGTAGTTTAGAAACTGCATTCAATTTTCTATAGATTCTATTCTTACATATTTTTGAAATAATATAGATAACTTATTCAAATTTTAACGTCAAGTTGCCTAACTCTGATTTTTCTAAATTTTTTGCCAGTTAAGGGCCTGTTTTTTCCATGATGATCTTGCACATACCCAGGTATTTAATTTAATAATTAAATAATTTTCCTTTTGTCCCTTTCTTCTCTAAATTAAGTAAATGCCTCAATTTATTTAGTTTAGTCACTTGGCCTCTTGAATTTAAATTAATTTTTAAATTCACTTTTTCTCTCTCCTTGTCCCACCCTCCATAACCTCCCTTTAATCTGGATTAGTTTAATCAATCCATGATTAAGATGTGTACACCTTTGATCAGTATTAATGTCACATCCTCCAATATTTGCAACTTGCCTTAACCCTTCATTAGCCTTCCTAATCACTTGTTTGCACAACCTTAATTGCATGATTAGGTCAACCTAATATTTATGCCATTTATGGAATACATCCAAGTCAACTATCATTAATTACTTTCTCCATTTGGAAAAGGCAGCCCATTCCCCCATGTGAATTTAAAATTCACTTTTATTCTTCCCATGCATTTCAGGAATTTTTAACTCCTCTCCTCTCCCCCATGAGGATATTTGAAGAATTTTAAATTCCGCATGTGTCACATCTCCCACATGGGGACAAGGACCTCCTTTATGAGGAGATCTTGTCCCCATCCCAAGGTACCTTAAAGTACCTCCACCTCACCTTCCCCATGACACATCGTTGGACACATGGCAAGATGTGAGGGCTTGTGAGTCCTCAACTCACCCTATCCCTTGATCTTGTCCATGTTGGATAAATCCTAGCCCTCCATTCCGTAGAGGCATTTCCCCTAAAATTAGAGAATTTTTCCCTCATTTGATCATTCACCATTCAAGCAATCAAGCCTTCAATCCTTCATAAGCATACTCCATTGATGCAACTTTTGAGCTTCATTTTGCATCCTCATCTTGCATCTACTCACATACCCACTTGCACCATTGCATCCCTCATCTCATACACACCGTTTTGCATCACCTTTCATGTTATTTTCCATCTGAAGGAGCACACAACTGATCAAATCAACAAGGCCAACCAACCAAACGACTTGGACAAGGTAAACCACTCTCTTTGCTTTGTTTTTGTTCAAGTTTAATTCGGCTAATCATTGAGTTGTTGTTGTGTTTCCCTTGTTTGCATTTCATTTTGTTTTGAATTTTAGACTAGGAGATTTAACACTACACACATTTCTGGAACACCCAGTGGGACCCACATCACGGGTCTGCACTTTTACGTTTTTTGTTGTTTGTGTTTTGCAGGTTCATGTTTACATGCAGGGGTGAATCCACCCTGAATGAGTGAATTTGCACCTCACATGGGCGAATTTGCACCAGAAAATAGGCCAACTTTCTAAAAGGGGTGAATCTGCTCATAACAAAGGTGAATTTGCACCTAGAAAATTCACCCATTTGTTAAGGAGAGGTGAATTTGAGGTCACGGGTGAATTTTCACTAGTAGAAGGGAGAATTTGTAGTCAGTTCCAAAAGCAGATGAATTTGCTCCAACATAAGGGAAAATTTGCAGTCAGCTCTAGAAATAGGTGAGAGTGCTCTAGTTGCACACAAGTGAATTTCATTAGTAGAAGGGATGAATTTTCTTAGTACAGGGGTGAACCTACTTCACAGAATGGGCGAATTTGCCTCATATAGAGGAAAATATGAGGTAAACTCGAAACTTGAACTTTCAGTTTTAAGCTTTCATTTGGTTTCGGTTTTACATACTAATCTGCTAACTTGTCTATTTGTGAGTGTGCTCTGTTTTCACTAATGCTTTGTGTAGCTTTTTCTCGTCCATCCAAGACTGATGGTTGCAAACTACTGACACATTTTCTATAGGATGATCGATCGAAGACCCTTAGGTAGTTTGTTGTTTTTTTATACTATCTAGGCACACGTAGATTAATTAGAGGGTCAATTAACTTTCTTTCCATGTTTGTGAGTGGACTATTGACATATCCAATCCCCTTGCTCCATTTGGCGATCCTGGGTGATGAGAAATTACAATTCACTCTAGTCCAATCGAGTCTACCTAAGAGGTGCTAGTGTGTCTAAGCTCTCCCTTGAGCTATGTGCGAGCCTAGGGACTAGCCGAAAATGTCTACTATCCTCTTTCTTTAGTAGGACCTACCTGAGATTTTATCAATTAGGGGATGATTCCAACCACATGTTACCGGTGGGGTATATAAAGGGGGGAGAGCGAAAGTTGTACCTCAATCTAGTCACGTCATGTTTGGCAGAGCGTCGAAGCTAGGGTGATACCTAGAAAAGATGTGAAGAGTTGATTTGAGTTTCCAGTACCTTGTTGGGGCTCCTGATTCATCCTTGTGATGGGCTGGTGTTCATATTTGTGCCCCATGTATCATGCATATATTGTGGACTCATCAGATAACCTTGTTCAGCCTAGATAGAGACCCATGTTTTAGTTGTGGCTCGGTGTAGTGCAAGGGAATCGTACCCCAAAGTTAATCACCACATACTCCCTTGGGTTGAGATAGAAATCCTCATGGTGGACTACAATATTAATCGAGTGACAGTGTGAAGGTGAGCCCATGGCATTTGTTGATGACCTTGTGTCACTGGAACGCTAGTTACTTGCCTTCACGAGAAAGGGTAATCCAGAGAACCACCCTGGTATCACAAAGTATTAACCTTGGGTTGTCTGCTCAAGGTGGTGGGCCTACAAAAAGTTTGTAAACCCATATCACTAATTTTAGGTTTTCACTTCTTGGTGTCTTTTCATTATGCTATACCAGTGCTTTTATTTTTAGTTGAGATAGCCTTTCCTTTTGTCTGTTGTTTGTCATGCTTGTTTTCCTTTTCCATAGTCAGCCCCTGCCTGTAGAGGTGAATTTTCCACTTACAGAGGCTAATTTGCACTATAGATGTTGGAAGAATGAGTAGGTTATCTATATGTTGTCATTGATGTCACCATGTTGGTAGATGTTGGTAGCTTGGTCTGGTACTCTTAAATCGGTGCATATAGTTGACTTATCTTCTCCAGTGGTTGATCTGGTATTTTTTGGTGCCTCTTCGGTATTCTAGATCGCATTTCTCCATAGTTGAAAAATTTTGTTTATGGTTTTTGGAAATTACTTATGGATGTTAAAGGCATACATGATCAGGTTATTTTGTATTCTGGTGCTCATATGACAAAGTGACATTATTCTATTGATTACATTGAAGACTATTCTTGGATGACTTGTTAAGTTAATTTTGATATGATATGAAAACTTATTTGTGATCTATCTCTTGGTCTAAGCTGACATAATGTTACGTGCTAATGGTTAAATTGCATTTTGAAAATATTTTGTGATCTATTGGAGCTGACAGTTGATATCTTTAATAAATGAGTGGAATGTAATTAGGCCAACCTAATTGATACTTGCGATGGAAATTAGATATATATACATATATGGCACACAATTTTGGTGTGGAAAAAGGTGTGTATGTAGTCAACAAAGAAGAGATAGAAGAAATAGTGAGCAAGTAATGAATGTAGAGGTATAATCAGAAAGGCAACAATTGATGTGAAAATGAGTGAAGAATGAAGGGTGTAAAGTCTGAATACTGAGCATCTCTAGAACCATATCAAAAAATGATAGGTGCATCTTTCCAGTTCATTTTGGGTTGTAAAGCCTTATTCTATTTTGTATAATCTTGTGTAGGCAATGAGCCTCCTTGTTGGACAGTGAGTCCTTTTGTAGGTAGTGAGCCTTTGTACTTGGACAGCGAGTCCTTTCAATAGTGAGCCTCTTTTGAAAATACTATATAGTATAAGTTAACCCTCACCGTGGTTTTTCCCTTTATTGGGTTTTCCACGTAAAAATCTGGTGTTCTTTGTGTTGATTTACTTTCTGTTATTTTTATTTCATGCTCATATGTAATAAAATAATAGTGTGGCTGAAGAATTGATAAGTGATAAAGTTTAAGTTTGAATTTTTGTGACAATTGATTCACCCCCCACTCTCAGTTGTCCTATTCCTATTTAAAAATTGGTATTAGAGCTTTTGGTTCCTTGGTGAAGAGCTTAACTGCTTGAGGAGGATCCTGAAGTCTAGTTGAATGGATGATAAAGGAGAGCTCTAGACTACTCTTGAAGATCTTGATAAAGTTGAAAGAGAAAACAGAGATGTGAAAGAGAATATTGATGAAGCAAATGAATGTGTTCAAAAACTAAAGGAACATTTGAAGAAATTTAAGGAAAGACAGAGAAGTAAGTGAACAGCTGAGAGAAGATATAATTGGATTGAAAGTGATAGTAGAAGAGAAGAAGAGGATTGAAGAATGTCTGAATACAATGGTGTAGAACACATATAATGAATGCTCTAGACTCAAGCAAGAGATAGTAAACTTAAGAGTGGAACTGGAGAAGGCTAAACTCTATGAAAATAATTTTAGATCTAGCTCTGGTAAACTTGAAAAACCACTTGTAGGACAAAAACCATGTAAAGATAAAAGGTGGCTTGGGAGTTGATACTAGTGAAAGTTCTAAAGATGTGAAGAAGAACCAAGGCAAGAGGAAGCAGAGAAGGAATTTAGCAAGAAGACCGGTTGTGAGACAACCTAATGCACAGAGGTACCCCTCTTTTGATGGTGTTTGTTTTTCTTGTAACAAATATGGTCATAGAGAAATTGAATGCAGGAGCAGGACGAACCATTTTTTTGGTTGTCTTTTTGGAAATTTTTTTGAATGTGGGAAGATTGGACATAAGGCTATAAAATGCAGATCTCAAGTGAGAATGATTAGTCAGGTAATGAGGAACGAGTTTAATGAAGGTAGAATGAATCAATTCTTTAATGGCTACTACTATACCTGTAATAAATTTGGACATAGAACTAATCATTGCAGAGCAAGGAATAATGGAGCATATTTTAATCAGAAAAGTGTGGTTTGTTATAACTGCAACAAACTTGGACATGTATCTAAAGTTTGTAAGAATAAGAAAGGAAAGAAGTCAACTTTGGAAGAGAAGAGTGAACCAGTAAAGAATATTGACAAAGAAGAGATGAAGCCTGAGATGGATAAGGTATGGAAGAAGAAAGAAGAAGAAGAAAAACCAGAGACTCCTGATGTGTCTATGCCCTCATCTGGCACAAATGACTTTTTTAGAATCTAGACCTTGCATGGTCTTAGGGGGAGTATTATCAGAAGATTATTAAAACCCCTGGAAGAATGGCGTGTCAGAGGTTGGAACATGGTTGGAATGTGAAGAATGATTATTCAGAGGTTTTTGAAAAAGAACTGAAGGAAAATATGTTGGTATGAGGATTTGTAGACCAAATAAGGGCTTTCTGTGATATGAAGACTATTTTTAATAGCTTTTTGGTGTCTACCACATTTAATGTGTTTTAGGGTAAGTTCGATGGTGTATAAGATGAAGGTTGCAAGTCTCTTGGTTAAATCATACTTTTGAAGAGCTTGAACTGAAGCCTAGAATAATCTTGGAGCGAGCTTGAAGCATTTTTGAAAGGAATTCAAAAAAATTATATTAGGTAATTTGGAAACCCTTCCTCTGATTGCAAAAGGAAACAAGAAAATCAAAGAAGTTTCATTGAATTTTAGGAAATCATAGAAATGGACAGTGGATCATGTGGTGTTACCTCTCTAAAGTTGAAAAGTGTCGAATTAGAAGAATATGATCATAGGAAAATGAAAGGAATTGAACTAGGATTGCACGAAGTCAAATTACAAAACATAAAAACCCTAGGGATGGATTTATGGAGTGAATTCTCGTGGATTACAGATAAAGGGGTTATATGTTCTTGTTTAATCATTTCGAGGACAAAAGCATTATTTTGGATAAACCCTATTTGATCTCGAAGGAAGCAATCAAAGTGATCACTAGATTATGTAACATTGGAGAGCTCTCTGGAAGGAAAACTGTGAGTATAAAGATGTGGAGGTGCTGACTAGCATTAATAGAGATCTTAGAGAACTGTTGATTGATACACTTGCTGATTTGGTCATTAGGTATGTTGCATATGGTATTTCATTAAAAATTTATTTCAGAAACTGTGAAAGTTCAACTTTGGAAATTGTCATACATATTGCTCACATGATGGTTAAGGAGAATAGATAGTTTGATTTATGTAGCTTGTTACTTGAGAATTTTCTTGAAATTTTTTTAATGTCATTGGTTGAGAATTATCCCTTTCATTTCAGATCCTTGTTGGTGTGTCTGGTGTTTTACTTTCTGAATTCTCTACCAGAAAAAGATAATGTGATGTCAGAATCTGGTATCCCTATTGGAAAGCAAAATTACAGATATCTAGAGTCTTTAGAAGATAATGTAAACATATGTAGATCATATTTCTCATCTTTGAAAGAAAACCATTTCTCTAGTATATCCACATCAAGTTAATTTGAAGTGGGCTCTTCCTTTGGAAAAAGAGAATTGGAGGGTGTTATCAATGATTCCCCTCTAGAATTGAAAAGGAGAAAAGAGATAGCTGAAGACATCATTGACATTTCAGATGAGGAGAAAGAATCTCTAACTAGAAATGAATCCTCTAATCCTAATGACTTCCAGTCTATGATAGTTGAAGGAAAAATGAATAAGATTGGTGAATTATGGAATGTTTCCTCACCTATTGACAAACTAAAAATTAATGATGCTTTGGTAGATTATCTACTTCAGAAAGGTATTGAAGTATCTATTGTTTCTGATTTCTTGCCAAAAAATCTGATTGAGAGTGTTGAAGAAAGGATGCTGCTTGAAGGTCTAGAAGGATGTAAGATGGGAATCTTGGTTGAAAGGAGATGTGAAAAGGCTAAGCAGAGATTGTTTGGATTGATTGTGGAAACAAAGAAGTGTATTAAATAAATTTCAGATGTTTACAAGTATTTTCTTTAGTGGCCTGTAGTTGTAGGTAATTTTAGAAGCAGAATTGAAGCGATTGAAGCTGAAGTGAACAAAATTGGAAAAAAAAATTGATAAATTTGAGGATGAAGAAGGGAAGAAAATAATAAGAGTTCATGAACTATAGGCTGAACTAATAATTATATAAAGACAAAGAGATGATGTGACAAAGACCTTTTGGCTTCTTAAAGAAATTTTTGAAGTCTAGTTAGAGCATCTTTATAGAATTCTCATTGATGCAGAAGATGTTGAGAATCAACGTTCTATTACATCTTGGTCACCTTGTTTTACTCTATTGGGATTATTGGAAAGTACATGAACAAGATTGGAGTCTATTGTATTCAACTGGAGGAAGTTGTTTCCAGTTCTCAAGGAAAGGTATAACAAGGTATTCTAGGTGAAGAATGTCATCTTCACTTAATTTTTGTTTGCTTAAAAGCTCTGGATTGTTGGAAGTTTTTTGAAGTTTTTAGAAATCTTTAGAAATCTTGATGTCACCAGGTTTACACTTATTTTTGGCACCCTTTTCCATTGATGTCAAAGGGGGAGAGTGTTGGAGATAGTGGAGAAAGTTAAACATTTTTTAGGAAAGAAAGAGAATTTTGTTTACATGTTGCCATCAATGACAAAGGGGGAGATTGTTGGAAGAATGAGTAGGTTATCTATATGTTGTCATTAATGTAACCATGTTGGTAAATGTTGGTAGCTTGGTCCAATACTCTTAAACTAGTGTGTATAACTGACTTATCTTCTCTGGTGGTTGATCTGGTACTTTTTGGTGCCTCTCCGGTATTCTAGATTGCATTTCTCCATAGTTGACAACTTCTGTTTACAGTTTTGGGAAATTACTTATGGATGTTAAAGGAATACATGATCAGGTTATTTCATGTTCTAGTGCTCATACAATGAAGTGACATTATTCTATTGATTGTGTTGAATACTATTCATGGCCAACTTGTTAAGTTAATTTTGATATGATATGAAAACTTATGCGTGATCTATCTCTTGGTCCAAGCTAACATAATGTAATGTGCTAATGGTTAAATTGCATTTTGAAACTATTTTGTGATCTATTGGAGTTGACAGTTGATATCTTTTATAAATGAATGGAATCTAATTAGGTCGACCTAATTGATGCTTGTGATGGAAATCAAATATATATATATATACATATATGGTGAACAGTTTTGGCGTGGAAAAAGGCGTGTATGTAGTCAACAGAGAAGATATAGAAGAAATAGTGAGCAAGTAATGAATGTAAAGGTGTGACCAGAAAGGCAACAGTTGATGTGAAAATGAGTGAAGAATGAAGGGTGTAAAGTCTAAATACAAAGAATCTCCAGAGTTATATCAGCACATGATAGATGCATCTTTCCAGTTCATTTTGTGCTGTAAAGACTTATTCTATTTTGTATAATCTTGCGTAGGAAGTGAGCCTCCTTGTTAGACAATGAGTCCTTTTGTAGGTAGTGAGCCTTTATACTTGGACAGTGATAGTGAGCCTTTATACTTGGACAGTGAGTCCTTTCAGTAGTGAGCCTCTTTTGAAAATACTATATTGTGTGAGTTAACCATCACCGTGGTTTTTTCCTTATTGGGTTTTCCAATCTGGTGTTCTTTGTGTTGATTTACTTTCTATTATTTGTATTTCATGCTCATATGTAATAAGAGAATAGCGTGGTTGAAGAATTGACAAGTGATAAAGTTTAAGTTTGAATTTGTGTGACAACTGATTCACCCACCGTCTCAGTTGTCATGCGCCTGTTTAATAGTAGATAGGTGATTTTTCCCTACAAAAGGGTGTTTTTGTATCTAGTCCAGTCCATTCCAGGTCTTCTATTTGGGTGAATTCATCTTTGTCAAAGGAAAATGTTCATGTGGGTCACTTTTTGGGCTACCTTGTTTTTGCCCATTCTCTGGAACAAATGAGTCTGTCTATCGTCATCTGTTAAATTCAACCATTTTCCATAAAAAAGGAAAATTTTCTCACCTTAGGGGTGAACCTGTTGTCCACAGGGGTGATCCTGTTCTTGGTCCGAGCCTTTCCATCTATCATTTTGTGTTGAATTCACCCGTTTTCATAGAACAGGAAAAATTTCCCTTACTAGGGGTGAACCTATTGTTAGTCTGACTCAGTCTATCCATTTGTTTGTCTATCAAATTCACTCGTTCTCCTAGGACAGGAAAAATTTTCATATCCTTTGGGAAAATTCACTCCATTTAGGGGTGATTTTTCTTCCCATTCGAGTCCTTCATCCATTTGTGTCGAGATTCAGGTGAACTTGTTTTTCAAATAGGTTATCTTGGTTTTAGGTGAATCTGCTCCCTATCCATACCATTCAAGAAATAGGAAATATTTTCACCCCATTAGGTTAGTTTACAAGTCAAGTATACCCATTTACCTAAAGTTTGGGTGAACCTATCAAGAATTAGGTGAATTTTCTAGTTTTTTGGGTATACCTACTTTTAGATAGGTGAATTTGATTTGCAGATTCACCTGTTTCTTGTGTCCTCCTAGATTTAGGTGAATTTGATCTCTCAGATAGGAAAATTTTCTATGCAACTTCACCCATTTCCCAAATTCCCCAAAACATAGGCAAATTTAACTTTCTAAATAGGCGAGTTTGCTAAACACAGAGGAAAATTTTCTCACTTTGGATTGGTGAATTTGTGATTTGAAGAGGCAAGGTTGCTTGAAATGAAGGCGTATCCATTTCCCATACAAATTATAGAACATAAATCCTTTTAGCTACTAAAATCTTGTTATTTTCCAAGTTCTTTGTCGCAATCAAAAAAAAATTATCACCTTCCATTCACTCTTAATCTTCGCTTAGTCCATTTGCATTTTTCAAAAGTCATCCGTTCATTATCCAAATCATATAGGTGCATCTTAGAATATCTCTAGATTGCATATCCATCATTGTTTCATCAATCCCAATCCTCTAGATTATGTTTCAGAGGTCTTTATCCAAGTTGTCTTAGGTTCTTGGTCCTAATCACCATCATCTGCATCTACTTAGAATTGTCATCCATCCTAAGTCAGTCATCATCCATGGCCCAATCAATCCACTTCCATCTTGAAGTAGTTTTGGTGTCATAATCATCCATTTGTCATTCAATCTGATCATTCAACACCATGTGTCACCTAGTTTGATATTTGAACTTGGTCTAGAATTTGTTTCATCATCATATCTTATCATAACAATCATTTCATCTCATCCAATCCAATCATATCCCTCATCCAATCATCTAATCAATTGATACTTCATCCAGTCTAATCAATCCTCTAATCATTACTTAGGCCATCCATACATTGCATCTTAGAATGTAGCCTTATCTTAGTTCATCTAGTAGTTTTTCACTTTCATGTCCATTCAAACCTGATCATAGGAAAAGAAACTAATGGCTAAACAACAAGGTCAGGGTTCCTATCCTAACATCCCTTAGGATCCCAACAACAGTGCCTCATCACAATCCAATACCGATGTCCAAAACACTTTTCCACCTAACATGGTCGTCCAACCTAAGGTCACAGTCAACAAGTACCTCAGCAATTCCACTAATCTCCATATGATCGACAACCTTCTTAACGAATGTGGGGACAAAATTCTTGCCAACTTAATCATGAAGGGAGTCAAACCCCCGCCTAACTTCAGCATGTCACAATACATCAACATCACACCCCCTCTAGTGTCTCAGGACTCCTGAAATTAAAATAACATTCTAGGAAATTCATACATCCCTGAGGGTCCACCCATAGATAATTAGTATCAACCTTGGTTCAGGAATGTTGTGCCTTATCAAGTCGACAACATTCCTCTCATTTTGATTTCAGTCCCAGGAGCACAACCTGATCCAAATGATCCCCTCACATATGGTATGCTACAAAATCTACCGCCTCCACCACCTTCCATGCATGTCCAACAAGGTCCAACCCCTGTGCCATCTACTCCACCTCTTCTACCCAATCAGCTAGGTCAACCACCCATCAACAATAGGGGCAATCCTTTACTTGCACTGCCACCACCTCTAGGAGCTACACCTACATTAAACCTATTGCCCCAAGGAAACATTCCTACATTCTAGCAACCTATGGTTAACCCACAGTAGTCCACTACCTCACAACCACCTCACCAATAGGTGACACAACACACTGTCATCCCATCACAAGCATCACTGCAACAAATTGCAATCCTATTTCAACCACCTCATCAACAACCTCCACAATAAAACATCCCAGTTCCACAACAAAATATTCTAGTCCTACAACAACGTACTACTATTCCCACACAAACCCCTCATCAGGCAACACATGCTACATCATAACCTCAACAACCACCACAAAGTGCCTCATTACTAATCCCTTAACAACAAAATATCCCATCTCACCCTCTCTTCCAACAACCACCGCATCAGCAACAACCACCCCAACATACTCAAATTCCCACACAAACATAATGCAATCCTCTTACGCAATACCTTTATCATCCATCAAGCACATATGTCGTCTATGCTAATCCATCAAATCCTAACGCCAATCCCATTCATCAGAATCATCAGCAATCTCAACTTCCACCTTACACTAACCCTCAACAATCACACTCCAATCCTTAGTACCAAATATCTAATCCGCAACCACCTCCATATACTACCCAATAGCCAAATTCTACTTATAATTACCAATCCAACCCATACTACACCCAACAACAACCATCCTATCAACAGGGTGCTCCCTCCACCTCTTCTTAGCAATAACAACCATCATATCAACAAGGTGCTTCCACCTCATCATATTACCAAGGCCCTCGTAGTACCCACAGGGTGTTTCCAACTCATATTACCAGCAACTGCCACCATATTAGCAAGGGGCCTCTACTTCATATTATCAAATTCCATCATCCTACTATGAATCTTACATTAATACACAACTGCAGTCCACCTACACCAATCATTATAAGCAAATGCCTCTGTATACACCTCCACCAGCATATGATCAAACCACTTCAACCCCATCTTCATCCTACCAAAATTATCCTCCCTATAATCAATCCAATCCATCTAATCTGACTCCCCCAACGCTACTAACAAAGAGTGGGAAGAAGTTAAATATGCATTGAGAGACTTGCAAGTAGGGAATAATAAACAATCCTTTAAGTTTGAAGACATATGTCCCTATCCATTTGATCACTCAATCTCACTAAATCCTTTTCCAAAGCATTTCGAGATTCCAAAATTTGATAATTACAAAGGAAATAAATATCCTAAGAGCCATCTTCAAGAGTTCTATTCCCATTTTCAAGAAGTCCAACACAACAACAATTATCTCCTACGATTATTTCCAAGGATTCTAATTGGGATAGCTCTTGATTGGTTTATGGGTCTCTAGAAGGGATCCATCAAGTCTTTTGTAGATCTTTTGAAAAAAATTATCACCCACTTCTCCTTTAATTTGGAGAAATATGATGATACTTTGGACCTTCTGAAAGAGAAGCAACATGGGGGAGAAACTTTCACAAGCTACCTTCAAAGGTGGTGAGCTTTGGCTGGTCGGACGAAATCCCTGCTCAGAGAAAAAGAAATGGTCACCCTTTTTGTTGAAAACTCTCATCCATACATCGAACATAATTTTAAACTCCATTGTGTCACAACCTTTGCAGGGATAGTAGAGAAGGGTCCTATCCTTGAGAGAGCACTTATTGCTAAAGGGTTGGTCAAAATTTATAATCCTAATAATGAAAACTCATCTGGGGATAAACCTTGTTACTGGAATAAGAATAAGAATGTTGTCAATGATGGTGTCACTGACACCAAACATGTTCAAGTAGCTAACACCTCCCAAAGGAAACAACATGTCTCTAACCAACTATCTATTTCCAATGTCATGTCATGCCACAGGGGGGACCGCATCCTCCTCAACAGTCCAATCAAACTAATCAGGGGAATATCAAGCATCAATTCACTCAATTAGGAGAACCCTTAAGTGTCTTGTTCAATAGGCTTCTTCAGGCTAATTACCTGATCATGTATCCTGTGACCAAGCCTCTTGATGAATCCAAACACAAGCAAGCTTGGTATAAGGAAAATGAATAATATGATTTTCATAAGATCAAAGGGCATTCATTAAACAAATGTCAAGGGTTAAAAACATACATTTAGGATCTTATAGATCAAGGTGATATACACGCGGATGCTAACCAGGCCCCCTCATCTAATGCTCAGCTTCAAATATATCAAAATTCATTCCCAAAACATAACCAAGGAGCTAGCACGTCAAATGTAAATCCAGGGTCGAGTAACAACAATAATCAGGGTAACAACACAAATAACATCAGTTACAATAATGTCCATTATAACTATGAGGTCATCATCATGCACATTAGTCAATTCAAGCTGCATGTGTCTATGATATGCGTAAAAGGAAAAGACCCCCAGTGTGTTTTTATGACCCACCACACTTGCATCATCATCCCTAGAGCCTCAACATCAACCCAGGCACCTCCTGTAACCTCCTAGTATAATATTCTTGATCACCTAGGAAAGAATCTGACACAAATATCTATCTTATATTTGCTTAAGTCCTCCCTTGTACATCAAGAAATTTTAACCAAGGCTTTACAGGATACCCACGTCCCAAATGATATAGATCCTACACAATTTCAAGCATTGGTAGGACACCTTTTAACCACATATCAGCTAGGCTTTAGTCAAAATGGCATGCCTTGCATTGATTCTAGCCATAACTGTCCCCTCCATCTTGAGGTCCTTATAGCTCGACATAAGGTGAAAAGGGTCTTGGTAGATAATGGATTTTCCCTAAATTTGTGCACATTGACGTTCATAAAATATTTGGGCTATACCCATGCTGACTTAAATAATCAGGTTATCACTATCAAGGCATACAACAACGTAGAGTGTTATTCTGAGTGAACGATTTTTCTTCCAATTTAGGTTGTTCCTGTTGTCTAGTACACTACCTGCCATGTCCTTGATCTAGACATCCCCTATAACCTTCTTCTTGGCCGACCATGGATCCATGCCATGCAAGTCGTACCATCCACTTACCATCAGTGCTTAAAGTTCCTATTTAATGGGATGGAAGTTAAAATACATATTGATCCTCAACCATTTGAGTATTTGTATGCCCTAGAAGCTTCCTTTCCCCATTCTCATTATTTCCCAAGAGTATAAATGGGGCCACCTCCAATATCATCATCCCATCCATCTTCCAACACGCTAGAAACCACATCACCCACTCCATCTTCTACATCTGACTCCATCATTACCAAAGTCTAGATCATTGACAAGGGGTGTGGTGAGTATGAAATGTGTACTACTTTAAATTTGGTGACCATGCCACCCTCACCGCATACATATGGCCAACCTTCTCAATCAGCACTAAAGAAAGAAGATAAGAAAATCACCTTGAGATCTAAGAATGTGGGATCTAGCACTTTTCGATCCCTTGGAACAAGGCAAGATACACCTGAAGACGACATAAGCCAATGGATATATCATGAGGAGCTCAAACCTTCTCCCCCTCTAAAGGACTATTTCCAAGAGACGTATCCATATTCCTTAAAGTTAGATGACAAATATAATTATCAAGGGGGAGGCCTCAACATAGAAGATCAAGGAAGGAAATAGCTTGTTGAAACCCCAGTGCGACCAAGATACTCAGGTTTAGGCCATGACATAAAAAAAAAGGGTCCCATGCCATCAATTAGTGCTTCTAACAATGTTTGGGTGGATAGTGGTCTCCTCCAAGACATATCTGAAGAAGAATCCATCATATGTGTGTAGATGATGTGGATCACATGGATCTATCCTCCATGTTTGATTGCCTATCCATCTACTCCATTAGCCTTTCCCTTCACCACCCTGAGATCATTTCCTAGGACCTGCGTGGTAGCGCACCCATTGACACCTTTACCTCAATGGATATGTATGTAAATCTTATGGGATTGGGGGAAGATGAATGCCCTAACTGCAAAAATAAGAAGAAACAAAATAAAAAAGGATCATCTAGTGAAAACCTCCTTGAGGCACGTCTTGACTTAGAAAAAGTAAAATTAAAGGGTGTATCTAACAGTGAAAACTTTGATGAGGCACTGGAAGATGGGGACGTTCATCTTCCCCTTGTGGGAACTCAACTATCTAAATGACCATCTATACTCATCAAAGAAACATAGGAAGCGAAATTTGGAACCAAAGAAGATCCAAAAATCACGTATGTAGCCAAGTCATTATCAGAAGAAGAGCCCTCAACCAATGTTCAACTTCTCAAAGAAGGCATCATCAATTTTGCATGGGCCTATTCAAATATGCTAGGTTTGGATCCTACTCTAGGTGTACACCATTTGGATGTCCACTCGGATGCTAAACCCATCAAGTAGAAACTCAGAAACATGCATCCTCAAGTAGCTTTATTGGTCAAGAAAGAGTTGGAAAAACTATTAGAGGCTCGATTCATTAGGCCTATCGATTACTCCGATTGGATCTCCAACATAGTACCAGTTGCCAAACCCAATGGGAACATCAGGATTTGCACAGATTTCTATGACCTCAACAAAGCATGTCCTAAAGATGATTTTCCCTTACCAAACGTTGACATCTTGGTTCATTTAACTACTGGAGATGAGATGCTATCCTTCATGGGTGGTTTATTTGGATACAATCATATTAGAATAGAACCTGAGGATCAACATAAGACTTCCTTCACCACACCTTGGGGCACTTTCTGTTACAATGTCATTCCCTTTGGCCTCAAGAATGCTAGGGAAATGTACCAACATGCTATGACATTCATCTTCCATGACCTTATTCACATCATAATGGAGGATTATGTTGATGATCTATTGGGGAAGTCCAAAACTAGAGAAGACTACCCTATGATCTTGAAGAAGATCTTCGAGAGGCTAGAACATTACAAGCTACATCTGAATCTGAAAATATGTGTATTTGGGGTCACATCAGGAAAGCTATTGGGTTTCATCATCTCCAAAAGGGGTATAGAAGTCGATCATGGTAAATTCAAAGAAATCATGGAAATGCCTCCACCATGCAATCTAAAATAGTTGAGGAGCCTTCAAGGAAAAATGCAGTCCATCAAACAGTTTATAGCTTAGTTAGCTAACAAATGCCAATTGTTCACTCATCTCCTGAGAAAAGATATGTCCTTCAAGTGGGATTCAGAGTGCCAGCTGAGTTTTAACAAAATCAAAGAGTACTTGGCTCATCCGCCCATCCTCATGCCCCCAATTCCAAGTAAACTGCTTCTATTGTATATCTTAGCTATGTCAGTTGTAGTGGGGGTATTATTAGCCCAACATGATGAGTCCTCAAAAGAATGCACCATCTACTATATTAGTCAGACCCTAGTAGGATATGAACTCAACTATTCTCTAATCAAAAAATATTTCCTAGCTATAGTCTTTAGTTCACAGAAGCTTCAACATTATATGCTTAGTCATCCCATGAAGTTGATGTCAAAGGTTGATCCACTTAAATATTTGTTATCTAGAACTACTTTGACTAGCCCCATGGCCAAGTGGGTCATGCTATTGAGCGAGTTTGATATCGAGTATGTGGACTAAAATAAAATTAAAGGGAAAGTAATAGAAGATCAGCTAGCAGATGCTCCTTTGGTGGATGTCTATCCCTTGGTGATAGAGTTTCCTGATGAAGATGTTCTTACAGTCACAAAAGTAGCTACATGGACACTTTATTTTGATGGATCCTACACGCACAATGGAGTTGGGGGAGGTATCTTGTTTGTCACCACACAAGGTGATTACATCCTAAAGTCATTTAGGTTAGCTTTCCCATGCACAAACAACATAGAAAAATATGAAGCTCTCATCATCGATCTTCAAATCGCCATCCAATGGAACATCACTCCCTTATGAGTCTCTTGCAATTCCCAATTGATCATCAAATAAGTTAATGATGAGTTTCTGATTAGAGATGAAAATTTGTTACCTTACAAGCACATGGTGGATGACTTCAAGAAGTTCCTCACCTTGATCCAATTCAAATAGATTCCCAGATTCCAAAATAAAGCAGCTGACACAATGGCTACAATTGGTTCCATGAATGGCATGCCAAAAGATTGAACAGATTGTGATTTCCTAGTCGAACAACTTCTAATCACTGCTTATGACATCCTTGAGAGTGAAATGGTGTGAAAAATCATACGTCCTAAGTCACCATGGTATCAAAACATTTACACCTACCTCCATGATAACATCTTACCCCCTAACCTTACATGTAACCAATGGAAATCTTTCATCCAACGCACTTCTCGCTACACTATTGTGGGAGACACACACTATTGTCATGGGTATGATGGAACTCTTTTGAGGTGTTTGGACAAGAGCGAAGCTCACACTACATTAACTAAGGTTCATAGTGGTGTTTGTGAGCCCCATTCAAATGGCATGGCCTTAGCCAAGAGGATTCTTAGAGCTAGTTACTATTGGCCTACACTGGAGCATGAATCTTGTGAGTTCTGAAGAAGTCATTACCTTTCCAACAACATGTAGATCTAATACATGCTCCAACACAAGATTTGCAACCTCATAGAACTATGGACCTTCTCTCAATGGGGTTTTGATTTGATCGAAAAGATATATCCTCCATCTTCTAATGACCACACTTTCATTATGACTGCCACTGAGTACTTCAACAAGTGGGTTGAAGCAATGCCACTCTCTCAAATCATGGGTACTCATATATCTAAATTCATCCTTTTTCATATTCTCTGCAAATATGGAATCCCATCCACCATCATCACAAATAATGGAAATCCATTCAAAAACTAGGCCATGAAACACCTTTGTGAAACACTCCACATCCAACATTGTTGGTCCACGACCTATTATCCCCAAGGTAATGGTCAAGCGGAGGCAACAAAAAACACCTTGATCAAGATCCTGAAAATGGTGGTCAATAACACTGGTCGAGATTGGCATCTCCATCTCCATCCTACCCTTTGGGTATACTACACACCCACTAGTGCCACTCCATATTCTCTCATCTATGGTGTTGATGCCATATTTTTTATCGAGGTTGAGATCCCATCATTGAAAATATCTTTGAAGAACCTCATTAGTGATGAAGATGCTCAAGTTGAATGACTTAGTCATTTGGAACTCCTAGATGAAAAATGGATCAAAGCATATGATCATCTTCAAGCGTACCAGCATCATCTTAAGAGAAGCTACAACAAGAAGGTATATCCTTGCTAGGTCAATATTGGTGATCTAGTTCTTAAGGAGAATTAGCATACACAACATGACCAAGACAAGAAAGGGAAATTTGATGCAAATTGGTTGGGTCCCTATGTTATCACTGCTAAATATGGATATGGAGCATATAGACTTGCCACACCTAAAGGAGAGCCCCTAGAGGAGCCCATCAACATTATGTTTTTGAAAATGTTTTAGACCTAAGTCAGTTGGGTTGTCCTATCCTGCAAAATACCAAAAAAAGTAAAAAAAATTCAAAAATACAATTCTTTTTTTCAAAAAAGTCAAAAAACTCCAAAAATAGTAAAGTGAAATAATTCATCCTATGGTGAAAACCACCCTTGGTGGTGCCTTGGATAGGTATGTTTGGTGAAAACCTGGTAACATGCACCATTCATAAAGGGATTAATCATTTTATATCTTGCATCCTAGTTGCTTTATGCTTCCATCCATCCAATCTTCACATCCAATCCTAGCATGCTATCCATCTAGTCTTTTTGTCAGCATTCGTCTATCCTACCGCTTGGTATATTTTAGTTGAGCATTGGATGATTTTCATCTACTATCTACAATCCTGAGCTTGTGTCATCTGTCTGTGTTGTCAATCGGTATATTACTTTCATTTAGGTTCCTTCATCATGTCGGTCCTCATTAGGTCTCATCCTGTCTTCCATATGTTGTCCATGATATGACACAAAGTTATTAAAATTTAAGAGTGACATTAATCTGAAACATCACGGTCTATAGACTGATTTTAGATTTGCAGGAATTAAATAAATTCCTATCATGTCGGTCCCATGTCTTTCATAGCGAATCAAACTACCTTTTCCCTCATTTGGTTGTTGTATTTCCTCTCCTAATGGGTATCCTCATTAGTTTTGTAGTGTCTGATATAGTACAGTCTACAAATTGACTTGGATTTTCCCCCTTGAGCTTCTATCCATCATGTTGTGTTGGTTGTCGTCCTTCATTCATTCGGTCTCATCTTCTATCATTGGTCTTTTTCGAACTACATTTCCCTTTTGTTTTCATGTAGGCAAGATTGATAATTTGATCCACCCCTAGGGCTTTTGTCCATCTAGTCTTTGTCCTCCATCTTCATCTCCATTGTCCTCTTTCCACTTTTATACATGGTCTTTTATCAAACTACGAGGGATCTACACATTCACATAGGCAAGGCTAATTTATTGATCAACCCCTGAGCCCCTAGGTCTTTAGGGTGTGTCAGTTTTGTGTCTTGTCTCTCGTGATTTGTGTCATGTCATCGAGTATGTCCCTCTCTAGCTGGTTCTTCACAAAAAGAGATCCACTAGTATCATGAGATTCAATCAGTTTCGAGTATCCTGCGTCATGTCAATCTCTTAGTTTAGTTTCCATCTTTGGTCTTACTAGGATGCATCCTTCCTCATCAGACCACATCAATCCCATCCACATTTTGATCCTATGGCAAAGTACATTTGAAATTTATTGCTTTCTTTTGATGCTTTTGGCATTTTGTTTATCATTTGAGCTCCCTATCATACCTTGTCAGGCTTGCCATGATCCATCATATTATGGTGCACTTTGACTAGTAAACATAGGGGCATATCTTGATCTTTGTTTGGTGTTTTTTGCTTGGTTGTCCTGCATAGTACTCGCCAAGATCCCTGTGGTCTTGTCTTATGCTAGGGCATCCTTTGTGCTTGTGGTTACCCAATGCCTAGCCCGACCAAAGTCATCATGATTTTGGGGTATTGGGAAAGCCTTCTTGTTTGTTGTGTTTATTTCATGTATTAGACACTAATCTGCCTTGGTTCCTCATACATTGGCATATCGTGTCTTATGCTAGACAAAAAAAATAGTGCTCTAAAAATGGAAAATAGAATTAGGATTGCATTTCATTTTCCATTATGTTGCATTGCATTTATCCCTCATTCAACCCTTCCCTAACCTATGAATTGTGATTTTGGTTGTGAAAACATTCATCTTCCATCTCCTTTTCCTCTCAGGATACCTACGACTCTTAACAGGTGTAGTTTCACACCCATCCCCACTTAATTTTGTAATGATTATAAGGAAAGTACTTTTCAATAAGCTAAAGCAAGTATGATACACAAATGAAGCAGCCCTCCAACCAACTTCCATCACTATGCAAGCCCTTATTTACACATATCCATGTTCATTTCATTTAGATATTAATGTTTGTAAGGAATTTAATTGCATCCCATCATCCATGTAGGTTACGTTCATCTCATCTAGCATGATCAGTTTGTTGCATTCCATTTCACCACATGTGCATCTTTCATATCATATTCATTTTTAAGTTTATTAGTTTAGTCTTAATTGGTTATTCTAAGAATCTTATGTTTATTTCATTATCAATTCATTGCATTAACATCTTTCATATTGATCCATCTCATTACATACATTGCATTGCATTACATCAAAACATAATAAAAGCCACTTGATTATCTCATCCATACATTACCACCTGCATCACAAATCAGAAGGCTCATGTCCATAAGATATAATATCATAAACCATTTGCTACATCCTACATCACAAAGTGTTAGGAATAATGCATCTCATCCAGGTCATCCACATAAACACAAATATAGACCATCATAAACATATGCATCCTCGAATTATACATACATGAATGTATAGCCACGCTCTACTCCAATGCCTCGTTCAATCTCATTCTTTACAGATCCTCATCTCGATGGACGCTCTGAGGGAACACACAACGGAAGGAAGGCATCATATACAGATGTAAAGACTAGGTTCTTCACTGATGGGGGTAGCAGGGCATCGCAACAGGGTAACCTAAGACCGCATCACCAATGGTGCTCTGAACAGGTTTTAGGGCATGGCTCTGGTGATGGGGGTCCTCTACAAAGTGTTGTTGTTGCTGTTAATGCTGTCTCAACTAAACTATGTTCGAATTTCCCTGTCCACCCCTCCTCAAAAATGCCAGAAGTCTGTTTAGATAATGTGGCTTCAGATAGGGAGGTTTTTCTTTTCGACCATGCATTGATATGCCATTTTTTGAAGACATGGCCGAAACTTTGTGATTTACATGCTTGGGTCTTAGATAAATGGGAAGAATTCATTGAAGGTGAGATCAATATTTACCCCTATGCAAAGGGGTTTTTCATTCTAGAGTTTGATTTGTAGGAAGAAAAGGAGTTGCTTCTGGAAAATGGCCCTTGGATCTTTCAAGGTGATTTTTTATGTATGAAACCTTGGTTTCTAGACTTTGATCCACGCATAGAAATTTTCACCACAAATTTTTTTTGGGTAAGGTTGCCGTATCTACCCATTCAATTTTGGGAATTAAATTGCTTGAGGGCTATTGGTAATAGCCTTGGTAAATACCATTGCTCGTTTGAGGAAACTATCAACTACAAAAATTCTACATGTGCTTGAATTTGTGTTGAAATGGATTTTTTTAATGGTCTCCCTATCAAAATTTTGCTAAAGGTGGGAAACAGATGCAGGAGGCAACTGATTGATTATGAGAAAATTGCTTTCAGATGTAGGAAATGCTTCTCAATAGAACACTTATCCTTTCAATGCCATTTGCAACGCGATCTAGGGAATTCAAACTGCAAACCAACATGGTGGATTGGGGTTGAATCCCAACATTATATCATTCCTCCTCAAAGGAAAGCATGCCTCCTTCCCCTTCCCCTCCCGGGATTCAAACTTCGATCTCGCCTGCAAAGGCTACAACTTCTTCATTCACCATGGGTAGAGAAGTCTCCATGATCTCAGCTTCTTCTACAAATTCACCGGTTTGTCAAAGTTTAAGGAGTTCAGGGAACATTAAACTGGCAGAATCGGGGGAGAAGACAATGCCTCCCCCTCATGTGGAACATAATTTTCTCTCCAAAGATAGCGAAACAATTTCAATAGTAAATAGCAATGTGTTTCCCCTTCACCCTGAAACAAAACAAGGTTGGACATAGGTGAAGAGGAAGAAAACACCACCAACAAAATAGAAGCATCCTATGATACTAAGATCTTCTAAGTAAAGAATAAACCTAGATATGTAATTTTCTATGTAATTGGGGGTCGAGTTAAAATTTATGCTTGAAATATGTAATTTGGTGCTTGAATTTAATAGAAAGAGTGCTATCCTCTCTTGATAGCAATTTTCCAAAAATAAAAAATAAAAAATATGCATCCTCATAATAATTGTCATCATAACCATCCATTATCAATCACATACATACACGTGTGCATAAATGAATTGTCCATCACATAAACACAACATAATGTCAATAGAGGCTATCACATATCATATAAGTATCAAAATGTCCATCATAAAGTCCATAATACAGTCCATTGTATCATCACAATACATGTCCATCATATACATCAATGATCATCAAATAAAATAAAAGTACAAGAATCTATATCAAATGTAATCGCTATTCCTCTATTCTGCACATCCACCCTGCAGTTGTCAAAAATCTATATTGTGTCCTCTATCCTCTATCCTATCTACCTTGAGCTGCCCTTGTCTAACCTCTGCGGTGAATCCGATACTGGCCCTCTGCATGGAGGCATCTCTCGATAGCTACTATATCCCTGTGTGTGTGTCCCTAGTAATCGTGATGGTGTTGGTATCTATGGAACTACTTCGACATAGGGAGGTACATGTCATGAAGCATCTAGTACCTCTCTGAAATAGCCCCCCATATAATAGTTGGACTCCCTCGTATACTCATTGCTCTCCATGCATGCATCCTAGCCGTGTCCCGCTCCATCCTATACCTATTCTATGACCCAGTCAACTGTCTCCTCTCCTGCTCCTAGGAATCTTGTGCCAGCATTAGTTAGTCTATCTACGCTTGCATCCATGCCATTCAATTTTCCATTGCATCTCTCTCACCTTGCAGAGCCTGTACCTATGCCTCTGTTACATCCCTCTCCCGTTGCAATGCCCCCATCTACTATGCTATTGCATCCCTCTCAACCTATAGGGCATGTACCTGTGCCTCTATTGTATCCCTCTCACCCTAAAAGGTCTGCATCTATTCCATCATTTCCTCTACTCTCTCTAGCACTAACCTTGCATCCCCACCTGTCTTCTCTGCCACCTCTTCTTTGTATTGGAGCTCATCTCACTCCCTCCTCAATTCAATCCTCTCCTACTACAACTCTTCTAGCTATCGCACTAGGTCCTTCCTCTCCCTCTCAGCATCATGTACGTGTATGGATGTACCTGGTGTGCTAACTCCCCATAGTGCCTTTGTCCCTTTGCCCACAATCTATTCACCTTAGGCTGCAATCTATCCCTCTCTGTCTCTAGCTCAAATGCCTACTGTCCTACCTTGTATGTTAGGGTCCTATAGTACCTCTCTCCCTTTGCCCGCACCTTATCCACCTCAGCCTATAGCCTCTCCCTATCTTCCTTTGACTCCTTGAGTCTATTCTCTACAATCCACAACCTTTCTAGAGCCCCTGTCAACAGTATGGTTGGATTCTCTAGTGGTGGTGGTACATATGGTACTATGGCCAGTGGATGTACCTCTGTGACATCTACCTATATCGCCTCCTCTTGACCTCTCCTCTGTCGGTCCTCTCTCTCCTCCTTTGCCTCAGCCTCCTTGTCTCCACCTCACCTCTATCAGCCTCCTATCCTCCTCACTCTCCTATGTCCGGCTAACCTTGCCTCATCCTCTGAACCATAGCCAAGTACCCCTACAATCAGGTGCACCATAGTAATCTATGCTGGTCCACGACGTGCCCACCATGTGGAGTATCTCACTATCATCCCCACGTCTGCTACTGCTCCTCTCCTTGGATACGACACTTGTTGTAGATCCTCCCATAGATGTCTAAAAAACTCTTTCATGATAGGATCACCCCACAATCGCTCTCAACTAATCTTCCAAAACCTCTATGGTCCTGGAGGAATGTCCTACTATACCCTGAACTACCTCATCACTCTGTCTACCTTGTGAAGTACCCTCTATGACTCCTCTCATCTTGCCTCCAATTTGTAAACTATTGATGTATGTACGGTCTCCATACTAGCTGGTCCTCTTGTAAGTCATTTAGTCTCCTCGTCAATGCCTCCAAGTCACTCACATCCAAGTAATGTAACCTCCAGCCATACTTAGTCCCATACTAGTATGACACTGGTAGTGTCTCATCCTGTATGCCTGCTATTAGGAACCCTAGTCTGGCCACACTGATGTGCTCCCAGGCCCATACCTAGAGTAGTGTCATGTGTGTGATGTTGTGCGCCCTCCTATAACATACCACATGTATATCCCTATATAACTGTGCATATACGCATGCACCTAATGCAAAATCCCCCTCCCTCCTCTCCACGATGTGTCTGATGACCTCAATAACCTTGAGGCTACAAAATCTCTCACTCCTGTCTGGCATCAAGATCCCATTGATCAACCCATAGAGGTATAGTGGTAGCGCTAGCACTCCTATTCCCAGACCATGTCCAACTTTTCCCCTTGGATAGGTAGATTTGCTTGCTTGAAGATGGCCCGTAGGCTCTTGTCTCACTCTCATCCCTCACTCCATGTCTAGCTCACCAGATGTCCTACATTCAGTAATCATAGTATCCTCTATACATCCTCTAAGGTCACAGTCATCTCCCCTATCGGGAGATGAAATGTCAATGTGTCAGAAATCCATCGTTCCATCAACGATGTCAATAGTGCTCTGTGTGCCTGAATGTTGGGATATCCCAATATATGTAACAATCTCGCCTATGCTAATGTTGCATAGTCATGCACATCCATCCTCTCAATGGTCACCTCTAGAACTGTTGAATGCCTTTCTATCATCTGCAGTGTATCAAATTCTTGCATTCACATTGAGCACATGTTAGTCATTTTAATCCAATCTCTTTCCTTTCTTTCTCATCTTTCTCTTTTTTCCTCTATATTTTTCCCCCCGCCTCGGTCTTTTTTTGTTGAGTTTCCCCTTTCACGTCGAAATTTTTTTCCCTTTCTTCCCACCTTCATCCTTTTTGGAGAATTCGCCCGAACCCTTTGTCTTTCGTCCTTTCGGGCAAATTTGCTCGTTAGTAGGGAAAATTCACCTAAATCCTTGCCTCTTCTTCTTTCGGGAGAATTTTCCCAAATCTGTGCCATTCTTCTTTTGAGCGAATTCACTTGAATTTGTGCTCTTATTCTTTCGGGAAAATTCACCCATTAGTGGAGTGAATTCTCCCAAATTTGTGCCCTTCTTCTTTCGGGTGAATTTTCTCGTTAGGTGAACAAATTTGCCTGAATCTTTGGCCCTCTTTTTTCAGGCGAATTCTCTTTTTAGTTGGAAAAATTCACCTGCATATGTGCCTTTCTTCTTTTGGGTGAATTCACCTGTTAATTAGGTGAATTTTCCCTACCCCATGCCCTCTTGTCCTTTTGGGTGAATTCACCCGAACTTCAAGTGACTTCACCCAAATCCCCAACCCATGTTTGCTCTTATAGGGTGAATTTTCCCCTTCTCATGCTTCCCCCCTTTTCCTTGGGTGAATTCACCCCTCACAAAGGTTATTTCACCTCCCTCTGGCCGTTGCCCTACACGGGTGATCTTGCCTAAAAAAATGGGTGAAATTGCCATTCCACCGCCTACCCATTTTCCTAATTTACCCAAACCCAGGACCCACATTTTACAATGCTTAAAAAATTACAAAATTTAACTAAAAATCATAGAGGGGTTTTAAAACTAACCTACCAAGGTATTGCACACTCATGGTAGAACTGGTGTATCTCGTCACCCCAATGGATGATTGCATCATCTATGAAACTCTCATCCTCGTTGTTGTACTCGTCAGCGATTATTGTCACCTTCTTCCTCTTCTCTCTCTCACTCAATTGCTAGGCGTGCAAATGGTGAATTGTAATTTCTAAAATTACTATATATAACCTTTTCCCTCTCTTTTCACCTTTTTAAGTTTTGGGTATTTTTACCCTTTATTTAAACCTTTTTTTAATTTAACTAATCCCATTTCTTCTGCAAGCCACCATTTGCACCTGATTTTTTTATTTTCCTCCATTCAAAATCCATTATTCATGGTTTTTCGAGCTTTTCTGTGTGGTACCCTCTATTTCTTGATATCGAGAAGTCGCTCGGGGCCCCTTTTTCTTCCCCATATGCCCTCTCGAGGGGGCATACCCTGTCATTTTCCTTCGTTACTCTGTCATGTCCACATCTTTGCGAGACCAAGGCATCTCCCTTCATTTTCCATCACCTAATAGCTTACACAACTTCTCTTGCATTGGGGCATCACTTTCTAGTCATTTCCTCAATCGCATCATTTTCATTTTATTTTTCTTTGAAACACTATTATTCTAGCAATATTTCAAAGAGGGGAAAAATGTAGACATCCTAATTTGACCACTCCCATATGGTCAAATTCATCACCTTTATTCGTCTATCTCACATCCCCCATCCACAATAATAAAATAATTTATTTAATTAATACTCCATCTTCTTCTAAGGTTCCTAAGGTATTTAATTTAACAATTAAATACTTTTCCTTTTGTCCCTTTCTTCTCTAAATTAAATAAATTCCTCAATTTCTTTAATTTAGTCACTTGGCCTCTTGAATTTAAATTAATTTTTAAATTCACTTTTTCTCTCTCCTTGTCCCACCCTCCATAACCTCCCTTTAATCTAGATTAGTTTAATCAATCCATGATTAAGATGTGCACACCTTTAATTAGGATTAATGTCACATCCTCCATAATTTACAACTTGCCTTAACCCTCCATTAGCCTTCCTAATCACCTGTTTGCACAACCTTAATTGCATGATTAGATCAACCTAATATTTATGCCATTTATGCATACCTCCAAGTCAACTATCATTAATTGCTTTCTCCATATGGAAAAGGCAACCCATTCCCCCATGTGAATTTAAAATTCATTTTTATTCTCCCCATGCATTTTAGGAATTTTTAATTCCTCTCCTCTTCCCCATGAGGATATTTGAGGAATTTTAAATTCCTCATGTGTCACATCTCCCACATGGGGACAAGGACCTCCTTTAGGAGGAGATCTTGTCCCAATCCCAAGGTACCTTAAAGTACCTGCACCTCACCTTCCCCATGACACATCATTGGACACATGGAAAGATGTGAGGGCTTGTGAGTCCTCAACTCACCCTAGGCCTTGATCTTGTCCATGTTGGCTAAATCTTAGCCCTTTATTCCTTAGAGGTATTTCCCCTAAAATTAGAGGACTTTTCCCTCATTTGATCATTCACCATTGAAGCAATCAAGCCTTCAAGCCTTCACAAGCAAACTCCATTGCTACAACTTTTGAGATTCATTTTGCATCCTCATCTTGCATCCACTCATATACCCACTAGCACAAATTGCATCCCTCATCTCATACACATCATTTTCCATCCACTTTCATGCTATTTTCCATCTGAAGGAGAACACAACCGATTGAATCAATAGGGCTAACCAACCAATTGACTTGGACAAGGTAAACCACTCTCTTTTATTTGTTTTTGTTCAAGTTTAACTTGGCTAATCATTGAGGTGTTGTTTTATTTCCCTTGCTTGCATTTCATTTTGTTTTGCATTTTAGATTAGGAGATTTAACACTCCACATAGTTAAGACTAAACCCTACAATTTTTAGGATCTAGAACACAAAAAATATATATTTTTTTGTTCTGTAGTGGTTAATTTTGGGCCTGGAAGTGTTTAGATGAGCCTTAATTTGATAAATTTAGTTTGAGTGACATGGATCTCTCCAAGATCCTCAATTACAGAAAATACCCCAATTGGCTTCTAGGAGCAAAAGTTATAGCCTTTAGAAATAAAGATATGTTATAAGTGTATTAACACTTATGGCACATGAGGGGGCTATAACAGGTAACTAAATTTTTTGACCACCTTATGATGTATGTTATGAAAATTTTAATGTATCTTTGATTGTAAAGTGCTCAATTTGGTGATTGTGTTTTAATGATCTTATTACAAGTGGAAGGAATGTGCTAGTTTTAAATTTCCAACCCATCTTGGGGTTTGAGTATTGGATAAATTAACAATATTTTTTTGTGCCAGATTATGGGTGATTTACTTCATAATTTCCTAATTACTATTTTATAATTTCATGTACTGCTTCATATATTATTTTTTTCTTGAGATGGAGGTTAACTAATGATCTTTCTCAATTAATTTATGTTGCTAAAAATTCTTTAGATCTCCTATTTGTGATACTTGTATAAAGGATTAGAATTTAGAAATGTATTGTAACCATTGGTAACTAAATAGTTCATTGAGTTTCTTTGGAGCATGGATTTTTTTCTTTCAAAATGATTTTCCCTAGGTAAATCACTATTTTATGCTTTTTTATTTTTGTGTTTATTTATTTTTAATTGTATGACTATTTAAATTTTTGGACATACCTTATCTCATAGATTAGTGTGATAATAATATTAAACACATTAGATTCTAATCAATAATATGTGCATGTTAGAATAATTTTTGTGTCAATACTCAATCTTCTTTTAGGATTGGGGTCATGTTATACCTTTAATTAAATGTTTAACCAATTTTTGGCCTCCATCTCCATGTATAGATGCATCGATTTAATCTATCTTGTCCAACTTCAATAATTACTTTATTATAAAAAAAATTATGGTATACTAACCATATGTGTTTTATTTCCATGCCCTCTTTCCACGCCCAAAATTTCCAAGGAAAGATACCTTGAGTCTTGTGATTTGTGGCCACTATCCATTTTTGTCATCTCAAGTTGTAATAAGGGTTGAATTAGAAAATTACACCAAAATGATGACCGCGAGGAGAGAATAAATTTGGAAAGATTTGGAAATGGTTTAAAATAGTTTGAGGAAACCTCTTTTTTGTTGATTGTATCCTAGTTGATAGATGTTTTAGACAAAATGACCAAAAGTTTCCTAGTTTGTGAGCTACTTTTTATTTTTTAGATCAGTGGACTCTATAGGACCTAAGAACCTAGGAATAAACTAGCACAATACTCTCATTTTAGATGCTACACCACACTAACCCATGGTATCACTTCACAAATTTTACTAGATCTATGGGGATATCGTCAAATTTATCAATCTTTAACCAAATATATCTTGCTCACATTTATTGAATATTTTCTTTCTCATTTAATGATTAGTGGTCATTGGAATGGAAAAAATTACAAATACTCCAACATAAATAATATTTAATGAATATTTTAACTACTTTAAAACACTAGTGTTTGATTTGGTTGGGATACATTTCTAATAAAACCCATGCGTTAGAGGGTCTAATCATACACCTATTTTCTGAACAGAAGGCATTCATAAAGACATATCCCTACATCTTCTTGTAGATACTCATTGCTTTGACATTGCCACTCTAACTTTCCTTTTTAATTCCGTGGTTCTTTATGGAGTGTCGAACTACGGCAAGGGCATATTTCTTACTGTGCTACTTCGTAGTCATACAAGACACGGCGTAAAATGATCACTAAAATAGGATAAGGTATTGGTTTGAGAGTTGGACTTATCAGCATAAGGAACTGCCCATCTTCTCCTAGATTTCAATCTCATCCTGTTAGTCCCAAAATTTACACTTCAGCCCAACAGTTGGGTGTCATTGTTACTTGGTCAGTATCTGTTGCAATTTTTTCGTGACATTTATATATTTATAATTGTTAAGAAAGGCTGTAAGATTGTTTTTAACTACCATGTTACGTCGTTGAATAGATCTACTTCTTGCTTGCCGAATCATTCTCTACAACTACCATTCAGAAGATGAATAGTAGTCAGAACTTCCACTTTAGTATTGAAACAGGCCTAATCTGTTAATATAAAGCATAGATAAAGGTTCAAATCTGACATACTAAAGCTTGATTCTCTTGGAAATCTATTTTCTTAGCCTTAGTATCTCATTTATCAGTTATCTGTAACTGAAGGGCTATTTGTTTAGTTTGAAGATGTATTCGTGAAAGACCTTTGGTCTGATTGGATTAGTGCTATCGACTTCACCATTGGTGTTTGGTTTAACATCGACTTAGTATTCATTGCAGATTTCATTTTTCACAGTGTTTTAACATTAGAGTGAGGGTTAATAGAGACCATGACTCGAGCTTACCTGGTTTAACTACTTAACCAAGGCCCCTGGACTGCCGGGGAAGATCTGCTATTGAAAATGTATGTTGAGGCTAATGGCATAGAACGTTGGGGCACTCTTCCTCACAAAGCTGGTAAGACATATTATGTTTATGAACATGCAGATTGTCTATGGCATTTCATATATACTAAGCAGCTGGAGAAAGGGGAAATAAATTGGCGTTACATTAGAATTATCTATTTTATTGGAATCTAATTTTAAACATTAATTTGGAGTTTCTAGATTTGGTTGTATAAACATTTTTCATCAATATTTTAAATCATATTCTATGATCTGTTTAAAATATATAATTAATGGATCTAAGAAAATCACCGCCAACAATTCACCGGGGCAAATTCACCGTCATGACAAATTCACTTCAGGTAAAATTCACCACCACGGAAAATTAAATGCGGTTAATTTTCCGGTAAATTTTACTTATGATGAATTTATCATGAGGGTGAATTATTGTCAGTGAATTAATTTACCATATACCATAATTAATAATTCTTAAAATATTTAATTTCCTCGAAGAAGAAGCTTTCAAATTATGACAACAGGAAGCATAAGGCCAAGAAGGCATACAGTGATTTATACACATTTTGATTGAAGTATTAATATAACAGATTTCATTGACAATTAATGTGATTTTAAATTTTGATAATATTGATTAATATTTGATTGCAGGACGAGTGCCAGGCAGGACAGGTAATGAGGTAAAGAAGTACTGGAATACACATTTGAGCAAAAAGTTAACCACTAAATCCTTTTCACCGGGTAAGGCTGTAACACAGATTGTTGAGGGGCTGCCATTATACTGTGGCAATCAACAGCAAGGTAAAGCTAAACCCATGATCAAATTATCTCCAAGGGTGGCGTGCTTAAGTTGAGCTCTAAAACTCAGCCCACGAAGAATGCCATTGCCACTGATAATCATAGTTTTGCTTCTTCCTCTGCTTCTCCGACATATTCGACAGCTTTACCCATGCAATATAAGCAAGGTCACCTATATTCACAATTTACAGATACCAATATGAAATACAGTGGGACTGATCTACCAGATTCAACAATTTTAGAGGATGGGTATAAATTTGACAGAGCTGAAGATCAATTTTTTAGCAGCACAAGAAGTATAGCACCGTGGGTTATTGAGATCAATATGGAAGAAGACATTTTTCTACCGGTAACTCCGTTTGAGAAAAGTATTATCACCACAGAATTGTGTTCAGATCCATTTATTTCATCTTGGACTTGCTCTGACAGCCTCTATTGGGATAATGATTTCGACTGACAGGTGTCTGAATAATTCAAGATATTACAGACCCTGAGAAACAGCTTCTTGATTGTAATACCGCTGGTTATTCGGGTTCATTGATTTACTAGAATCAGTATTTGACATGAGTAGGATATGTATCAGCACAGTTCAATAATTAAGTTTATAATAAGTTCTTGCTTGTCATTGTATGATAGCTGTTCACTTCATCTAAATGGGCCAGAAGGCAATAATTTCAACTGGTGATTTAACCTGATATGTCACATTTAATGATATAATATTCAGCTTTTCCGTATAGAGGGAGTAAGCACAGCAAAGCAAAATCATTTCCCTTTAAAAGTTGACAATTTAGGCAAAATCAAACCAGTAGTTCAAAGACATCCACTTGTTGTAATAGTATTTCTTACACATTTGCCCAAAAAAGAGTTGGGCAATGCTACTATTGCAATCAAATTTTAATGCTCGCACTACTTCCCATCTTATTTTAAAGAAAATTATGTCAGTCCATGAATGACAAATCATATTTACTTTGGCCAATATAAAATTCTTTTTGATCGGTGTTGTATTAATTAAATTCCATCCAGACAAGTAGTTAGCACAATCATAAAACGTTATTAAATTAGTTTACTAATATAATTATTTATAAATATTGATTTTATGATTGATTATTCGGTTCTTTTGACAATTCACCAACACAATCATTTATGAATATTAATTTTATAATTGTTGATTATTATTGTCATATTATAAACTCTATGATTAATATGTATAAATTATGTTAGATTGCAATAATGGAAATAATTTAAAAAATTACACATTACACTTCAATCTCTCTTCTATTTGTTATCATAGCTGCATTGTTGATGTAGGAGTACCCAAGTTGTAATATTTTTTTTACATCACCTATAAATATTTTCTTTCACATTTGTTTTGATTTGTATTTTTCTTAATAATAGTTCTATCATTATACTCTCACCAAAGAGAAATTTTTATACTACAAGAGTCTATTTGAGTCTGCTATTTCAACATAAAAAAATTGCATACATGAGATCTTATCTTTTGATACCACAAACTGATTCTAGAGAGCATTCAATATCAAAGACTATATTCATTTGGTTTTACATTAATGCAATGTTTTTGATATTAATGCAAGGGAAGGGCCCTTGATCCCATAAGTTGAACAAAACAACAAGCAAAAAAGATGCCAACATGCCTCAACCAACAAACCAACCAAAAACGAGGCATGCAGGCCTCAAAGAGACATTGAAACATTAATAAAGTTAAGTAGAGGCACACAGGCCCAAGCCAAGCAAAGAGCAACAAAAGATTACGTAACACAGAGACAACAATTAATTTTTAGAAGTACTAATTAGGTCCCAATCAACCTCTAACTTGTCAAGAGAATCCTTCCAATCTTTCTCCTTCGTGTTGTCTATATAGGTAGTTTTCTAAGAATCATCCTCTTTGTTTTTCCTATTTTCTTATTGATTTTCTTGATCTTAGATTTCCTACAAATAGTACCAAAAATAGCCTGATGCATGATCCCCTTAATTATTGAAGTGACTTTGCCTATAGCCTCTTCTAGAGCTGAAAATTTGTCCTTCATGTTATCACAATCACCATCTGATTTGGCTTTTGAAATGCGATTATATAGCTCCTTTGTTTGGTCTTTTGTACTTTGCAAAGGCTTAAAGTAAGTCTCTTTCTCTTTTTTCGGTTTCCTTCATCTTCTTATTAATATTGTCCTTACCATCCTCTTGCTCGAAATCAAGAAAATCTATTTCGTCTTCGTTATTTTCCTCAAAGATCCCCTCCTCGTTGTGTTCCTCTTCTTCCTCGACACTAACCTCTTCTTCTTCCTCTTCATTTGAGGAGCCCAATCCCTCTTCCTCAAGGGCTAACTTCTTTTTCCTATTTTCCTTAACTTTGTTTTGACTAGCACTAGCTAACCTAGTAGACCTCCTCTCACTTGACCCACCACTGGTTAATCTATTCTGGAAAGGCACCAATTCATCACCAATTTCTATAGTAATAGAGCTAAAGGGGCTCATCGTTATCTTTTTGGATTCGAGAAGGGAAGGAGGGGCTTTCCCTTTTTGATAAGTGGCACTCTTTGACACTATACCAATGCAATGTAATTTCTCAATTTAGTTGTTAATTAGTGATGTACAAATTATCTAATTTATGATTCTATATTGATCTAATGAGTGTATTTATTTCTACAAACAATTCAGCAATAGAACAATTTAAAATATTGATTCTATGATTGTTACATCTCAAAATCTATGATTAATTTGTAGAAAATAACACTAAACTATAAAAATAAGATTGAATATATAAAAATAAAATAAAGACAAAAACCAACCAGGGTACTTTAATCTCTCTTCTATTAGTTAACAAAATTGGATTGTTAATGTAGGCATCCAATGTGCAAGAAAAAAATTACATCACCAAATTTTTTCCATTTTATATTTATTTTACTTTTTAAGATTTTTAATAATATTCCAATCATTATATTCTCACCATTGAAGATTATTTATTGTTGATGTTATTGCAGCTTTGGGCTTCATACTTCCTTATTTATTTGTGATTATTTAATGGCAACATATCTCTAAGATGGCCGACCTCCTTTCTAATTATTATTTATTATTTGTAATTATTTTCCTTGGTGGCCGACCTAGCTTTTTTTTGTAATTATATTTTTCTTTTGGTGGCCAACCTTCTCCTGGAAAAGGTGCGACCTCTCTTGAAAAATGTATATATAGAAGTTCATTCTTCCTCATTCTATCATCAAGCAAGTTCAATCTCCTTCTCCATTAAGTGTGAGTTCTTCAAGAAGAGTAGTGCAAATTCATATAGGAGCAAATTCTGAAGTCTCTTAAGTGCAGATTAAAAGAGCAGACTATTAGTTTGTCTTACAGCCATTGCTGGTGCTCATTATTGGCCTTGTGTGTGGCCTCATTATAAAGTGACTTGTTGCCATTGCTTATATATATAAGAGATATATTTGTTGTTGGGTTTTTCTCCCTCAAGAGGAGGGTTTTCCCAGGGTATCTGTTGTATTATTGTGTCTGATTTTGAATTAATTTTCTATGCATTAAATCTAATCATAAAACTAACATGATATCAGAGTGGATTTGAAGAAGATCTTGATCAGATTGTTATTATAACGATACTCTTTACTCTCTTTCTCATCATTTATTTCTATTTCTTTGTCAAGATGGTGATTAGTCTTAAGCTTAAGGATAGACTTGAGGGAGCATCTAATTTAACATCTTGGAGATTCAGAATTATGCTCTCCTTGGAAGAAAGTGAATTGGCTAAGTTCATGGAGAGAAAAGTTTTTGAACCTACTGATGAGGAAGAGAAGATTCAATGGAAGAAGAAAGATACTAAGGCAAAGAAGATGTTAGTTGATTCTGTGAAGGATCATATTGTTCCCATAATCTTTAAGATGAAGAGGAAAAAGGAGATGTTTAAGTCTTTGGAGGAGATTTATGAGATCAACAACACAAGCCACGCACTTGCATTGAAGCAACAACTTCATCATGTGAAGATGGTGGAAGGAGAATCTGTCATTGCTTACTTCATGAAGATTTCTGAATTGAGAGATCAACTCTCTTCTATTGGTCATTTTGTTGATGTCAAGGATTTGACCATGCTTTCCCTTAATGGTCTTCCTTCATCTTGGGAATCTTACATTCAAGGAATCAATGAAGATCGAAAGTTCCCAAGTTTGATCATTTGAGGGCAGATTGTATTCAAGAAGAGTCTGGGTTGGCTACGAGAGGTATTGGTTGAAGCTCTACAAATAAAGACATTCATTTTCTTTCTGCTCAATCCTTGAAGAAGAAAGAGAAAGGTGGAAAGAAAGAATATTTCAAGAGGAATAGAGATAAAGGAGCTGATGGTGCTCCCCCATTCAAGAAGAAGTGGGACCTCTCCAAAGTCTAATGTTTTCATTGTGAGATGTTTTGTCACTATGCAAAGGATTGCCCCACTAGGCCTAATCAGCATGATTAATTTGTAGATGTGGATGAGATCTCTCCTCACAAGGATTCTAGGGAATTTCTATTCTAAGCCATGGGCCTGTGTTCAAGCTATGAAGGTTGTGTGTTGATTTGTACATAAGAGTAACATATCTTATTGTGTCCAGTATTTGCATCCATTAGAATATTTAAAGAGATAAGTATTCTTTGTTTGTTGAGTTATATCATTTAGTTGGATCTTGTAATTAGTAAAGAGATATAGTGGTTTCTCTTGAATTGTGTTCACTAGCATAAGATTTTTTGAAGATTTCATTTATTGCATATTGGTTGTGAAGATTTCTTAGTGTGTCCCTAAAATAAAAAGAGAATTGCAATTTTGATGGTATCATTCTCTAATGCATGAGCTGTGATAGAGCCTTGAACTCTTGGTGAGAGTTGGTTCTACATGCTAGCTACATATTGCATTCAATAAATTTGTAGTTGTGTAGATTTTTTTTTTTGTTGTGTTGAGTTTGGCACTATCGAGAGTAAAAGATGGAAGAAAGAGTTATATCAAAATTAAATAAAGATAAGTTTCCTTATCCCTTCATTCTGATCTTTTGATATATTTCTCTTTTTTGTTGATTTATTTATTCATGTTTTAATATTGTTCATAAATTCTTATGTATTCTTGCTATAACCTGAAATAGTAAACCTTATATGTTTCTAGTCTTGGTATTTCTTTGGATAGTTATAAACTATTAGTAATCTCTCTCCAAAATGCTTCCAATTCAAATCTAGGAGCAAGAAGATGATGAGAGATCGCTTAATGATGAAAATCATGAGGCATCTTGTGAGAAATTCATGCCGACCAAAGAAATGATCAAGTATGGAGTCACAACTTATAGCCATGGGACTGAGTTGGTGGCTAGAGGGAGTTCTCTTCTAGAAGTCTTCCTTGCAATCTCTGAGGCGGGGATCAAGAGGGAGTTTTGTAACTCAGTAGAAGTGAAGATTATTGTATTGTAAGGTGCTAAATCCTTAGAGGATCCCTTCAGCTGCTGAGATCAGAATTGCTCAAGATTGTCATTTGGATTTGATATTGGTGGCTCCACAAACCTATTCAAAATAGAGTAATCTACTATGAGGTCAAAGAGGTCTACCCTGAACTCTCTACTATACCAGAGGTGTGCACTAAGGCAAGTGTTGTAGGAAATCTTAGACAAAGACGTTAGAAGGTTGATGCAAGTACTTGAAGATTCAGAGGGAGCCTACTGAACCTAAAATAGAAGTATACTATTGAGATTTGTTATGATGGATTGCAAATCCATGTCTACACCTATGGCGACCAACTTGCACAAGTTGAAAGAAGTTGTAGCTAGTTCAGATCAGGTGGATCCCATGATGTATATGTAGTTGATTAGATCATTGTTGTATCTAGTTAACACTAGACCTAAAATCTGCTATGCAGTAACTACACTTAGTTAGTTCATGTGTGAACCGAGGTAGGTACATCTTGTTGCAGCGAAACATGTCCTAAGATACTTGTGTGGGACAGTTGGATATGGGTTGAGATATTCTTTAGGTGTGATCCTGGAGCTACATGGTTATACAGATTCTTATTGGGTAGGGTGTGTTATTGATTGGAAGAGTACCTCTGGATGTTGCTTCAATTTGGGGTCTGCTATGATATCCTGGTGCAACAGGAAGTAGTCTTCAGTGGCACTGACCATCGCAAAGGCTGAGTATATTGTAGCTTGTGTGGTAGTTCAAGAAGTAGTGTGGCTTTGGAAGCTCCTTGTAGGATTATTTGGAAAATTGTTGGAGTCAACTGTCATTCATTGTGATAATCAAATTTATGTGAAGCTTTTGATCAATCCAGTGTTTCATGAGAAAACTAAACATGTGGAGATCAAATACCAATATGTCAGAGATATGGTATTGAGGAAAGCTATATAGTTGAAGTATATCAGCATTGATGAGTAGACGATATACATTCTCACCAAGGTTCTCTCCAAGATAAAGTTTGTGTACTTTCGAGATAAGCTTGGTATGGAGGAGAATATAGCCTTAACTGAGAAGGAGTATCAGTATCAGTGATCCTCTTTAATGAGTTCTCTGTGAGAGAAGTTCGAGGTGAAATCCCTTAATTAATGAGTTCTTCTCTGTGAGAGAAGTTCGAGGTGAAATCCCTTGATTAATGATTTCTTCTCTATGAGAGAAGTTCGAGGTGAAATCCCTTGATTAATGAGTTCTTCTCTATGAGAGAAGTTTGAGGTGAAATCCCTTAATTAAGGAGTTCTCTATAAGAGAAGCTCGAGGTGAAATCCCTTGATTCCACCTTCTGGGATCTAGCCATGGTGGATGTCATGTGTGTGACTCCATGACAACATCATGTGAGAGAGTCTGTGATGATTTTTCTTGTACTTTTGTTTCACCCTCTAAGGGAGCCATGGTGAACATCATGATGAGGTGATAACATCACGTTGAGTGAGGGGCACTTGTACATACCATCTATGGGAGTAACCATGATGGTTGATATCACGATGAGGTGATATTTGATAACATGATGAGGTGATATCGTTTCATTTCCACATATGGTTGTAGCCATTGTGGTAGACTTCATGATGAGGTGATGTGTCTTGTGTAGCAGGAAGTATTCCTCCCTAGTTGAGAGGGAGTGTTGATGTTATTGCATCTTTGGGCTTCATACTTCCTTATTTATTTGTGATTATTTAATGACAACATATCTCTAAGATGGCCGACCACCTTTGTAATTATTTTTTATTATTTGTAATCATTTTCCTTGGTGGCCAACCTAGCTTTTATTTGTAATTATATATTTTTTTTGGTGGCTGACCTTCTCCTTGAAGAGGTGTGACCTCTCTTGCAAAATGTATATATAGAATTTCATTCTTCTTCATTCTATCATCAAGCAAGTTTGATCTCCTTCTCCATTAAGTGTGAGTTCTTTAAGAAGAGTAGTGTGAATTCATATAGGGGCAGATTGTGAAGTCTCTTAAGTGCAGATTAAAAGAGTAGACTATTAGTTTGTCTTACAATCATTGCTAGTGCTGATTATTGGCCTTGTGTGTGGCCTCATTGTAAAGTGACTTGTTGCCATTGCTTATATATATAAGAGATATATTTGTTGCTGGGTTTTTCTCCCTCAAGAGGAGGGTTTTCCCAGGGTATTTGTTGTGTTATTGTGTTTTATTTTGAATTAATTTTCTGTGCATTAAATCTGATCATGGAACTAACATTTATACTACAAAGGCATGTTTTATTCTAGTCCATAATTATAGCACATCAAAGTTCTAGATATGAAATCTCACTATATGGTACAAAAAATTGATTTTAGAGCTACAATTTGATATCAAAACCTATAATGGTTTGAATCTAAACTAAAGGAATGATATTTCTCAATATAGTTGTTAGTTATTGACATGAATTTTTAATGAAAGAAAACCTAGTTGAGAAATGTAGAAGCAATAGAAGCTTTGTGCGAGCATTTGAATAAATTTCCAAGTTTATTCATTCTAAAAAAAAATTAGTTAGAGAAATGTAGAATGAATAGAAGGTTTTTTGCTATCATTTGAATAAATTTCCATGTTTATTTGTTCTAAAAAAAATTGTTAGATTTATGTTGAGTCTTATTTCTTAGTCTTTATTATATTTTTTATAGAATATTATTTCTATGCATATCACTATATATAAATTAATATGTTATCTTTCTATCTATTATAAAATGTTCTAACTTCTTGCACTCACTATATAAGCATCATTCATCCTACATGGAGAGGTAGTTAGCTTTTCCTAAGCTATGGGAAGTGAATTTTTGATATTAAGTTAAATATTGTTAATTGTAAAGAAAATTATAGAGTTTGATAGTATATTGAAGATGATTATATCATAAATTATCTAAGGTAATGCAATTCACACATTAAACATGATTGTGATTCATTAAACATTGAGGCCTCATGCCATAATCCTTTCTAGCAAGATTCTAAAATTCTAATAATGGCATTAATAGTATAATTTTGTTGAAATATTTCAAGTGTTTTTACTTTTAGTTGTGTGGTTGGCTAATCCTTAAATGGTCCATTTGGTCATCATTGCATTAGATGGTATTAGAGAATGGTTTTGAATCGATGAGATACATCTTCTAATTTGAGGATTAGGTAGAAGGTATCAAAGGGAATTTTTAAAATAGATCACTAAATTTGAGGTGAAAGTGTTGCCAATATTATATATCTTCTAATAGAGTGGTTAGAGTCCAAATTATTATCAATTTATTACCAAAAAGATAGGGTAATTATTTGAAATGACAATGAATGTGTAAATCTAGTTAGATGTCATAGGGGAAGATGGGAGAATATTTTTTAACCTTAGATATAGTGTGATTGATGATGAATAAAGGAAAAGAATAGCTATAGTACCAAATAATTCATTAGCTACCAAACAACTTGTGGAGGATCAAGAAGAGGAAGAAATAAATTAGGTAAACATGTCAATGGCAATTTAGAAAAGAAGAGACATAGAATTGATATTAAAATTAATTAAGTTAGTTTAAATCTAGAAGAATAAATTCATCATATAAATAATCTAGAAGAATATTTTGAGCATGATGAAATTATAGATCTTAAGCAGGTTAGATTTTCCATAAAAATTATATAAAAATATTATGATATGGGGAAGAAAAATATTTTGGAAACATAAGAGGTAAGCAAAAGATAGAGAGATGTTACATGATAGATTCAATGTTAAAAAAAAGTATATGTACCTATAATTATCAATTAAAACTATTGAAAACATTGGTAAATTTAAGATAAAAAGAGAAGAGTGTGAAAGATATAATCAAGAATTATGTAAAATAATAATTAGAGGTAAACATAAATAATATAATTAAAAAATGTGAAAAAACACTTAATTATACTAGTAGAATATATCTAGGAATAATTATGTATGGTAAGATTATGATTAGTTGAATATGTATACCAATTTGCATTGAAGGTAGAAAAAAGTTTGAAAAAAAGATTTGAGATGATAAAAAGTCAATAGAGGGAAAGATAAGTTATGTTACAAAGATGAAGACATAAAGAAAATGATAGAATAATTATAACAAATATATTGAATTAAGAAGAAGAAGAAGTTAATATCACAATGAAAAAAGAAATGTATGTCAAAAAGGTAGATGAAGATATAGTAAAGGTGGTCGAAGATTGTTTAGAGGAAGTTGATTTTGATGTGTATGAAAAGGACATGGAGCATTTAAACATTCCAAAGGTTAAGGAAACAACAACAAAAGGATTGAAATAAGTGTAAGAGTTTTATATCAGATTAATAAATAATAATGTAGATCACACCATGTATAATAGATGAACTAGAGAGAGGTAAGTCATTAATAATTAATAAATTTGTGTTGAGTCTCGATTGTGTGGATAAAAATGAAATTTTGCATAGTAGAAAGCTATTTAGGTTTCTATGAAATTAGGAAATAAAATGGTTCATACTAAAAAGGTTAGATCATCAAAGTTAATTAATAGTTATGGAAAGAACATAGGGTGTTAGTAAGTGAGAAATATTTGTTAATGATCAAGATAATAATATTTCATGATCAAGCATTGCATAATGTTATGCCAATTTTGTTGGGATTAAGGTGTCTCAACCTTTGATTCCTAACATTATTTCTTGGGATAAAATTCTTGGGAATTAAGATGTCTCAACCTTGGAAATTCCTAAGTTGTTTATTTATTATTATTTTACATTTTCCCATGGATAAATATCATTTATGTTATTAAATAACTGTGCTCCATTGAAAAAGGGTTGTGAGATTTGAGTTGGCACTTTTGCCACATGTTGGTGCCTTAAAAATTATGTTATTAGTTGTCAAAAGATGCCCACTTAGTGGTATAACATGGAAATCCTATTTTTAAGGATGTTATGACAGATTATATGACAACTATAATGGCTAAAAGTGGGGGATATTATTTTGGACGTGAGAATCATCTATGAAACACGCAATAGAATCTTTACATATCTATTGATGGTTTATGATGCATGTAAGAGAATATCTTATTTTATAGGGATTCTTATGAAATCTTGTAAGAAGGTGTAATGTCATGTAAGAGACAATGTTTAGCATGTAAAGGGTCGAATGGATTTTTACCAAGGTTTTTCCAAACCTTTTTTTGACCCATGGTAATGTTTTCTAGTGGTATTTTGAGCCCCCATGAGTCTATATATTGAGGGGTTGAGTTGAGGACACTATGAGATGTTTTACATGTACACATATGTTGTTGGATTGAAGAGGAGTTAGAGTGATTGTATTGTGAAACACCTCTATTGTTAATTATACAACTATTCATCTCTTCTTTGGTGGAGTTTTTTTCCAAAATGGGTTCTCCATGTAAACACTATGTTATGTGTTGTGCTTTCTATTCTTGCATTTCATTGTTATAGTTTTTTAAATCTCCATATGGTTTACACTACATAATCTAGTTTACAGTAATCTATTAAAGCTTCCATTATAACTATTCCTTTACCATTTTTTCTAGCATTTGGTATCAGAGCCTAGCTAGTTTTGTGTTCTAGGTGGTAAAACAAAGGTTTTTTGAATTTTAGTGGGAGTTTTGTTGAGTTGTTTTTTGCAGTATTTTGTGTTTAACCATGGCTACAACTTCTAACTGTCTATTTATTGAAAGATTTAATAGAGTTGGTTTTGAGTTGTGGGTATGTGCAAGATCATGATGGGCCAAAAAGTGGCAATATGATGGGCATGTGGCTGACGACTTTCTTTTTACCCAATGTTGATGAAACAAAAAGGGTTATTAAAGGAGATTCTTAGGTTTCCACCAATATAAATTATGATTTACTTTGAATTTAATAAGTAATTATTATTCATTTCTATTTGAATTATAACTAAAGTCCTAATTGATAGGCTAATTGAAAAACATCTATAGCTTTAAAAAAATATCACATTTTTTGAATCCAAAACATGTGTCACATTCTATGCTTCACATAATATAGGATTAAAAAAAGAAAAATTGAATTTCATGAAGTTTTGACCAACTTAAGGTGGTTAGACATACGAGTTTTTATATTTTTTAAAAGTTGTAATAAAAAATTCATAATTAATTATTTACTCAGAAAATAATTACAAAAAAATATGCATCACAATGGGACATGAGTCCTCTACTTATATCTAAAATATTATAAAAAAATATTATTATTTTATTGTGGTTAGGGTGGTCACACAGACACCTACTTCTTATTTTTTCCTTGAAATTTAAGTACTACTGCATTGAAATTTCAAATTTTCACCAAATAGATTTAAAAAAAAAAAGAAAACCTAGTAATTTAGAAACTACATTCAATTAATTATATTCTTGCATATTTTTGAAATAATATAGATAACTTATTCAAATTTTTACGTCAAGTTTCCTAACTCTGCTTTTTTTGAATTTTTGCCACTTAAGGGCCTGTTTTTTCCATGATGATCCTGCACATACCCTTGTGGAAGCTGAAAATCAAGGATCTCCTTGAAGAACAAGATCAATGGGTAGTTGTAACAAATGAAAATAAACCCAAGAAAATGATTGATGAAGATCTGGAGAAGAATGATAAAAAGGAATGAGGAACTATCAGGCTATGTCTTTCTGATTCTATTCTCCTAAATGTGTCATCGAAAAAGATCGCATACACTTTATGGAACTACATAGGTTAAATCTATCAAATGAAAAGTCTTGTAAACAAAATCTACTTGAAGCAAAAAATATTTTCTCTTAAGATAGGGGAAGGTGAATCTATAGCCAAGCATTTAAATTCTCTTAATTTGGTTTTGAGTCAATTAGCCTCTATTGATGTCAAAATTTGAAGAAGAAGATAAATGTATTATGCTTCTCTATTCTTTACTAGAGTCTTGGGATAATTTTGTACTTGCTATCACTACTAACATGTAATATCCAAAGATGGATGCTCTTGTAGCAACTTTGTTGTCATAGGAAATGAGGAAAAAGGAAATGGATAGTATAGGTGATGCTTTCAACATAAGGGGAAGGCCTAAAGAAAGAGGGTCTAAATGAGATAAGAATGGGCCTAAGGAAAAGTATAAGAGCATATCTAAAACTCCTAGAAAGAAGAACAAAGTGAAGTGTTGGAACCATGTGAAAAGAGGACATGTCAAGAAGCAATGTAGAAATCCAAAGAAACAAGTTGATTCTTCCATTAAGAAATCCTCAAACTTAGGTGATGAAGCTTTGATTTCTTGTATTTAGGGTATGACTAATGAAAATTGGTTAATTCATTAAAGATGCTCATTTCAAATGACCCCTCACAAGGAGTGGTTTACCACTTATGTGAAATATGATGGAGGTGAAATCTGCCTCGGTGATAACTTGTCATACCCAATTGTCAGAAGGGGTAAGGTTAAGCTATGTTTCAATGATGGGAGGATTAAAAACCTTCCTAGTGTTTTGCATGTTCCTGAAGTAGCTAGAAATTTGATTTTAGTTTCAAAGTCTAGGAATAAGTGTAACTTTTGATAAGCATGGTTGTAGATTGGTAAGAGGGAATTTGGTGATAGTGAGAGGAACAAGGAAAGGAACCTTGTTTAAGTTGGAAGTCACTACTTCTGTAAAATTTGCATATGTAACTGAAAAAATTTGAAAATTCTTGTATGTTGTGGCACCGCAGATTGGGTCAAATAAGTGAGACTGCTTTAAAGTCTATTTTAAATAAAATGTTGTTAGATAGTTTATCCTATCCTAATGATAGTTTTGATTTTTTTGAACATTGTGTGTTTGGTAAACAAAATAGAAAATTATTTCCTTCTAGAAATAAAAAATATAAAGTTAAATTGGAATTAATTCATACAGATGTGTTTGGCCTTGTGCATGTTGAATAAATTGGGAAATCTAGATATTTTGTCTCCTTTATCAATGATTTTACAAGGTTTACCTAGTTATATTTTATGCGAAAAATTTGAAGTTTTCAGTAAGTTTAATGAATTTAAAGCCTTAGTAAAAAAGCAATCAGATTATAAAATTAAGGTATTAAGGTATGATAATGGAGGGGAATACTGTTCTAAGGAATTTGATGAATTTTGTAAGCATGCATAAATTGTTAGAAAAAAACTACTCTATACACTCCTCAGAAAAATGGTATGGAAAAAAGGATGAATCAAATGATCATGGAAAGAGCTAGAAGCATGTTAAGTGGTTCACAACTTGATAGATGTTGTTGGGAAGAAGATATAAGTATTGTTTGTTACTTGATTAATAGATCTCCTTGTAAATCTCTTGAAATAACACCTTATGATATGTGGACAGGTAAGAAACCTTCTATTTCACATTTAAGGGTATTTGGTTGTGAGGCTTATGTTCATGTTCCTAAAGAAAAATGGACTAAGTTAGATCCTAAAGCTGAAAAAGTGCATTTTCATTGGATATGGTCATAATGTTAAAGGTTATAAGCTATGGAATCCTCTAACCAAGAAAATTATCTATTCTAGAGATGTGATCTTCAGGGAGCTTAGCATTATTTTTGTACTTGAATAGCTAAAGGAAAAGGATAAGGGAAAGAGTGTGCATTTTGAAATGAAACAAGAAGATGCACCTTGAGAAGAAAAAAGAGATGGATTCAATGAGGAGGAAGAAGATGAGGAATCATAAGAAGTTACTGATCAAATTGAAGAACTTGAGGAAGAAAATTAGGAAGAGGTTGAGCAAGATCAAGAGCAGCAAGAGCCGCATACTCCTATTCTTAGAAGATCCACAAGACAAAAAAATCTAGTCGATAGGTATAGCCCACATGATTTTAGTTGTATATTTTCTTTATTAAGTGTTGATGATGAACCTATATCTTACAGGGAAGCTCTCTCTTTAGAGGAAAATGAGTCTTGGTTGTAGGCTATGCAAGAGGAGATGATGGCATTGGAAAACTATAATACCTGGGATCTTGTTGATTTTCCCAAAGGAAGAAAGCCCATTAGATGTAAATGGGTATTTAAAAAGGAACATGGAGCAGATGGTCAATTGGAAAGGTATAAGGCCAAATTATTGTCTAAGGGCTACTCCCAGAGAGAGGGAGTTGATTTTGGTGAAATTTTCTCTCATGTTGATAAATTAAAACTTTTATTAGATTCTTGTTATCTATTGTTGTTGCTTATGATTTTCAGATAGAGAACCTAGATGTTAAAACTATTTTTTTTATGGGGCTCTTAAGGAGGATATTTATATGCAATAGCTTGAATTTTTTGTTGTGAAAGGGAAAAAAAATGGTTTGCAAGTTAAAAAGATCTTTGTATGGTTTAAAATAGTCACCTAGAATGTGGTATCGAAAGTCTGATGCTTTTGCATTGAAGTTGGGATTTCTTAAGAGTGAAGAGGATCATTGTGTATATATTAAGGTTATTGATGATCATATTCTAATTATTATCTTGTATGTTGATGAAATGTTTATTGGTAACAAGGTAATGATTGGTCAACTCAAGAAATAACTTTCTAGTACTTTTGATATGAAGGACTCGGGGTCTACTAAATACATTCTTGGAATGGAAATTAGAAGAGATCATGGTAACAAAAAGCTTTGGTTGAGTTAGAATAAGTATGTTGACATCATTTTACAGAGGTTTAATATGCATGATAGTAAGCCAATTAGTATTCCATTTCTAGTTCGTCATAAGTTGAGCTTGGATATGTGTCCTAATTTTGATGATGATATTGAGGATATGTCTAAGGTTCATTATGCTAGTGTCATTGGAAGTTTTATGTATGCAATGGTTTGCACTAGACTAGATATAGCCCAAGCAATGGGAGTTCTAAGCAAGTTTATGTCTAACCTGAGTAAAGAGCATTGGACTTTTGTTAAGAGGGTATTTAGATATTTGCAAGCTACTTTTGATTACTGTTTGCTTTATCATGGTATTGATAATGTGGTCAAGTCATTGGAAATACAAGGATTTGTTGATGTAGATTGGGCAGGTGACTTGGATAGTCAAAGGTCCACTAGTGGGTATGTGTTTACTCTGTTTGGAGGAGCAGTGAGTTGGATGAGTAAAAGGAAGGCTACAATTGCTTTATCCACCATTGAAGCAAATTATATGGCTACTACCCATGTTTTTAAGGAGGCAGTATGGTTGAAAAGGTTGTGTAAAATATTGGTTTTGATTGTAATATTGTTCAAGTTAACTGTGATAGTTAAAGTGCAATTCATTTGGCTAAGAATCTGATGTATCATGCTTGAACTAAACATGTTGATATTTGGTATCATTTCATTCGTGAGTTGATTACTAATGGTCAAAATGAGCTAAAGAAGATTGACACATAGGAGAATGTTGTAGATGTTCATACCAATCCTATGAGCACAGAGAAATTTACTTGGTGCAGGAAGGCCATGGGCCTTGCTACTTGTACCTAGTTGATTCCATGATGGTGTGATTCCCCTAGCTCTTGCAAGGTATTCGACAAGTGGGAGAATGTTGGGAATTAAGGTGTCTCAACCTTGACAATTGCTAAGTTTTTTTATTTATTATTATTTTACATTTTCCCATGGATAAATATCATTTATGTTATTATATAATTTTGCTCCATCAAAAGGGGCGTGAGATTTTGAGTTGGCACTTTTTCCACATGTCGGTGCCTTGAAAATTATGTTATTAGTTGTCAAAAGATGCCCACTTAGTGGTATAACATGGAAATCCTATTTTTAAGGATGTTATGATAGATTTTATGACAACTGTAAGGGCTAAAAGTGGGGGATATTATTTTGGACGTGAGAATCATCTATGACACACATAAGAGAATATTTACATAGCTATTGATGGTTTATGATGCATGTAAGAGAATCTCCTATTTTATATGGATTCTTATGACATCTTGTAAGAAGGCGCAATGTCATATAAGAGACCATGTTTAGCATGTAAAGGGTCGAATGGACTTTTACCAAGGTTTTTCCAAACCTATTTTTGACCCATGATAATGTTTTATGGTGGTATTTTGAGCCCCCATAAGTCTATATATTGAGAGGTTGAGTTGGAGACACTATGAGATGTTTTATAGGTACATAGTTGCTACTGGATTGAAGAGGAGTTAGAGTGATTATATTGTGAAACACCATTGTTGTTAATACAACTATTCATCTCTTCTTTGGTGGAGTTTTCCCAAAAAGGGTTACTCCATGTAAACACTATGTTGTGTTGTGCTTTCTATTCTTGCATTTCATTGTTATAGTTGTTTCAATCTCCATATGGTTTACATTACATAATTTGGTTTATAGTAATCTATTAAAGCTTCCATTATAGCTATTCCTCTACCATTTTTTCTAACAAAAATATTCAATTAATTGTGAAAATATTTGATATATCCTAAGTTGCTAACTTTATGGGATGTCATAGCATTTTGTGGGACCCATCATGGAGTGTTATATGCTACATGCAAGGTGCAGAGCTTGACAGAGAGGCACTTGTCACCTTGGTGATTAATGGGAGACTTTTAGCTTGTACAAACTCCATGGGAGTGTTCCATAGTGCCACTTGTCACTTGGGTGCTCATTTGGAGTGATAAGTTTGAAAGGAAATTCTCGAAGTTGCACACTAGTGACATGTCTCAGGGCAATCAAGCTAGCTATGACATGATCCGTATTTTGTAGGAAGTTGGTGCCCACCTTGAAAAGTCAAGATTGGATTTTGTTATAAGCAAGATGATTTGTGCATGGGAATTTTTCTATTGTGAGTTCAGTTAACTTGGAATGTGATCACCTTTTGAAGTGCATATTTTTGGCTAGTGCTTTTTGCATGTTGCATATTGCATGTTGCATGTGCATGTTGCATGTTGTATGTTTCATGTTGCATGTTTCATGTTGCATGTTGTTGCATGTTGTGCCTTTTATGTTGCATGTTCATGTATGGGTATGGATTTTTGAGATGACTTTGTTTCATGCATTGAAGACTCTATATTTATGTTCTTTTTCTTGAGGATTTAGTGGAGAGTGTTCTACATAGGGGTTATGTTAGATTTTCTTCAGAGATGGAACAAGATGTAAATCTCTTTTAAAGGACATGAGCCTAATATTGTATTATAACTTGTACTCTTTTTGTTGAATAATACAATGGCTCTATGTTTTAGAGCACGAGATTTTTTACCCAAAGGTTTTTCCCCACATAAATCTATGTGTTCTATTCTTCTATCTTATTCATTCATGTTTTATGATTCTATGTTGAATATATTTATTGCATGCACTACTAAAAATATTCTAATCTAGAAAGATATAAAATTGCAATCACTTTCCTCCAAGGATTAATGTGGGAAATAAATTATGTTAGTTTTCACTTAATGGCATAGTAGTGTGTGTTTTGGGGGTTTCTAAATACAAAACAATGTTACCAAAGACACTTAATGAAATTAGATGTCTTTTCTAGATGCTCATTTCCCTTGAAATTGGTATCAGATATCTATTCGATATTTTCATGTTGCTTGCATGTTCTTTCATGTTATTGCATGTGAGAATTCTTGGTGTTTCAAGTTTTGGCTCTCCCTTCTATGAAGATTTCTTAGCCTAGAAATCTTGGGGGAATTTGAAGGAATCGACTGAGTATTGAACCTTTAGTGTGTGATAATTTTTGTAGAGTTTATATTTTTAGGAGACAATTGGTATCTTGAAGGATGGTAAAGACATAGAAGATGGAGTTGATAAAGATTGAAATGATTTTGATTTGAAGCCCCTTAATTGGAAGCAAAATAATCCTAATGCATGGGGTGTGTTTCTACACTTTGTGGTTTCATGCAACAAAGTTTTCATATTGGCTATTTGTGAGGGGCTCCCTGTTGATATGGAGAAACTTGGGTTCTCTTCAACTATGGAGTGATGTGCTTATGTTGGGTGTTTGTTTTTCCTAGTATTGGAAGGCACTTCTTTTGATGCCCTGATTACATGTAGGCTATGTACTTGATCATTGGATGATTTGGAAGCTTCTAGAATAACCTAACTCTCTCTAGAATGCATGTGCACGATAATGGTGGAGTTGGCCTACAAATGGGTATGGATTTATTGAACCACTACTTTCTTGGTTATTGTTTGTACTTGCATGCCTTGGATTCATGTTCCTTGGATATGAGGGTTTTATAGATTTTCCATTAAAAATCTATGGTGATGCATTTTCATGAAAATACATTATTTTGGATTAATTTCTATGTTTTCTTTTTGAACTTTGGGTCTTCCAGATGTTAAGTGGATGAGGATTTGAATGTGTGTTGGAAAAAATAATACTTTTGTAATTTTTTGCATGGTAAAAAAAAAAACCTACAATTATGTAGATATATAGAAAACTATTTTCTGAATCATGGATGATTCTAGATATAAGATAGTTGCACATTTGCAAGCATGCTCCATGAATTCTTTGAGGAGAATTTAGATCTTCTTTGTATGGAGATTCCAGTATGTGATTAGTGACTCAACATTTCTATGGTGAGTGCTCAAACAATTCCTAGACCATGGTTCTCATTTTGTGGCATTATTTGGAAAATCAAATCTATTAGTGATCTAGTGTTTGAGTCTTGAAAGCTACATGATATATTATTTGATATCTTACTCTTGCATGTTACTAATATGATGATGGGTTTCAATGTTCACTGTTTGATATATATGATTCATGTAGTTGTATGGGTTGATCACCCATTTCATTACGGTGGGAGGACTGGGATGTGGATTGACTATATCCATGAGATTGATTCAAAGTTGGTGTAGACATCATCAATTACCCTTTTTTTGATGCAAGATCATCCATGGTGTAAGAGAAATCTTGCATCACCAAAAAAAATATTGTTTCTTTTCAATAAGGGATAAATTTGGCGGGGTTACTATTTTTAGTAAGTTTGTATTTATGCATAGTTGGGCACATAATCTTACATAGACCTCCAAAATGATAAATTGAAGCCAATGGCGAAGAAATCACTTCAATATTGTTTTTCATTTGAGAGATTAAAATTTCAATTTCTAAAAATCTTGTTAAAATATTCAAATTCAATTTTGAGGCACTTAGAGGCTCTGGAAGGGCCTAAAAATTGGTAGAAATGAAAGTATTCTACCTTTAGGTACTAATTTTAAAGGTGTGACTTATCAATAGCTTTCTAAAAATGTGTTATAATTGAAAATCCAATGGTCAGATTGAAGTTATGGCCTTGAGAAGTTGTACTACTAAAATTAATAAAATTTCAAAATATCTTCTTGAGAAAGTTACACTTTCCAAAAGATTCTAGGGTAGTTACACCTTCCAAATAAAGGATGTGAATGGGGGTTACAGAGGGTTGGGAAGAGTAGTGTAGATGGTGGCTTAGATTTGTAGATTTGTAGATTTATGTAATAAGAAAGCCCATGTGATGACATTTATAATGTTGTAGTTTCATTTTCATTTCAATGAAATAGAAAATATTTTCTTCCTTCTATCATTTTTTTGTGCAATTCTCTATTGTTGTGAGATTCAAATTGTAAGGGGTAGTACCCTTCATCAAGTGGTATTAGAATAGGAGTTCTTGAGTGTGTAGATTGATTTATGAACATGAGGCTTTTTGCACTAGGACTTGTGGTTATGGGTCTGTGAGAAAAGATGTCTCCATGAAGAAACAGTGGTGGGAGAAATGTTGGGGTAATAGAAGAGGGCTTTAGATGCCTCCAAAGACAAGTTCAAGCACTAGAAGAGGATCTATGTAGAGGAGATGATGTCAATAGAAGAGATGAAAATGCAGATAGGCATGAAAATGAAGAGCCATTTGAAGAAGAAGCACAAGATGTAATGGATCCTAGAGAAGTCAAATTGATTAGGGCCATTCCCAATATTGGAAAGAGGTTAACGATAGAAGTTTCTAATATTTTTGGAAATGTCATTCCAAAGGAGTTGATTGATTGGGTCAATGATATGGAAGATTATTTTGAGTATGAGTAAATAGAAGATCTAGAGAGGTTCAAATTTACAAAGGACAAGCTAAAAGGCCATGCTAGCATATGGTGGAAAGAAGTCTAGTTGGAGAGAAATAGAAGAAGAAAAGATAAAATAATGAGATGAAATAATATGGTGGAAAAATTTAAGTGACAATTCATTCTTGTGGACTATGAGCTATATTTGTTGAAGAAGATGCAAGGGTTGAAACAAGAAAGAAAATATGTTAAGGAGCATATGGAAGAATTTTAATGAGTCTTGATCAAAGCAAGTCATTCTGAGGCCAACAAGGAGAAATTTTCTCATTACATAAATGGGTTCAAGCCAAGTATTTAAGAAGAGTTGAGTTTGGTTAGGATGACCATTATTGAAGATACACATCAGTTTTCCTTTAAGGTGGAAGAGAAGCTAAACATAAGGTTCAAGAGCAAGCAAATGGTTGGAGGTCGTGTTGGAAATACTAGTTGATAGTCATATGGAGGTTGAAGTGAAGATCAAAAGAAGATGGAAGGATCTAATAGAAGTCAAAAATAGAAGGGAGATAATACATACCATCCTTAAGATCAAAATAATGGAGACCAAAGAGGAAGGGGAAGATCTAGATGTGGACTTGGAAGAGGAGGCTTTCGTGGAACCTGTTTTCAATGTGGAGAAGTAAATAGAGCCTATGAGTGTCCTCAACATCAAGGGAGGAAAAATAGAAGGCTTGAAGGTAATCCCCGAGTTTCCCATGTAGATGAAGATGCTCAATTTTCATGTTTTGAAGATGTTGAAAGAGGAGAACTTGTTGTTAGAAGAGCTTTGTTGAATGAGAAGAAGGAATGAGATCAAAGAAAGAATCTATTTCACAATCGATGCAAGTGCGAAGGTAGAGTTTTTATTGCTCTCATTCATGGACCTATAGCATTGATAATCTTATTTCAAAGGAAATGGTTACCAAATTGTAGTTGGAGAGGAGAAGGCATAAAAATCCATATTGAATTACATGATTGCAGAAGGACTATAGGGCTTTGGTCAATGAGAAATGTTTATTAAAGTTTAAGATTGGTAACTATTAGGATGAGTTATGTGTGATATTATACCTATGGATTTTTTTCAAATGTTGTTAGGTAGACCATGGCAGTTTGATCAACGATTGGTGCACAATGGACATGCTAACACTTATTCCTTGACAAAGGATGGTATTTGTCATAAGTTGAAACCCCTGAAGGGGGAAGAAGAAAAGGTATACAATAATTCAAGGATTTTCTTGGTTGATGGAAGAAAGTTCCTAGAAGGTATAAGACATGAGCATATGTGTTTTGCATTGATCCCTAGAGCTGATAAAGAATATAATGAGGTACTCGTAGAGGTTTGAAATTTGTTGAATGAGTTTCAGGATATTGTTTCTAATAATGGACTTGAAGCTTTACTTCCAATAAGGAATATTATCCAATAGATGGACCTAATTCCTGAAGCTATCTTTCCAAATAAGGTAGCTCATCATATGACTCTAGTAGAGAGAGAAGAGTTGAATAGACAAACTTGCAAGAGATGTTGCGAAATAGATTGATCATAGAGATTTTGAGTCCATGTCATGTAATACTTACATTACTAGCACCAAATAAGGATGGGGAATGGTGGATGTGTATAGATTCTAGAGCCATCAATAAGATCGCCATCAAGTATAGATTTCCCTTATCAAGGATGGATGACATCATGGATTGTTTGAGTGTAGCTGAGTACTTCACAAAGATAAATTTGAAGAGTGGTTATCACCAGATCTAGATTATAGAAGGAGATTATTAGGAGATGGCCTTCAAAACAAAAAAGGCTTGTACGAGTGATTAGTCATGCCTTTTGGGCTAACCAATACATCGAGCACTTTCATGTGGCTCATGAATGAGGTATTGAAAGATCTTTTGGGTAAATTTTTCATTTGTTTATTTGGATGAAATTTTAATTTTTAGTAGGACATTGGAGGAGCATTTGATGCATATTAGAAATTTTTTTGAGAAGCTGAGAGAGGAGAAGCTATTGATCAATTTGACGAAGTGTAGTGTTTTGAAGAGAGAGTTAGTTTAGTTGGGATTTTTTTTATCTCAACAGAAGGTCTTAAGATGGAGCTAGAGAAGGTGAATGTTATTTTTGAATGGCCTATGTTACACCAAGGAGTGCTACAGAGGTGGGATATTTTCATGGTTTGGATAGTTTTTATAGAAAATTTATCAAAGGTTTAGTAGCATTTGTGCACCTCTAACTAAATCAATGAGAGGGGATAGAAAAGAGTTTAAGTGGACTATAGGAGAAACAAAAAATTTTGATATGTTGAAGAAGAAATATATAGGGAAACCTATTTTGGCACTTCTAGATTTCAACAAGGTATTATAGGTAGATTGTGATGCTAGTGGAAATTCCATTGGAGCTGTTTTGAGTCAAGAAGGTAAACCCATTGCTTATTTTAGTGAAAAGTTGAATGATACAAAGAAGAATTATGTTTTTTTATGATCAAAATTTTTATGCTATAGTTTAGGATTTGAAGTAATGGAGACATTATTTGTTGCCAAAATATTTTGTTTTATTTACTAATCATCAAGCTTTACAATATTTGAATAGTTAAGGGAAGTTGAATAAAAAAAAATTGAAATGGGTTGAATATTTGCAAAGTTATACATTTTTTTTGAAGCATAGGAGTGGAATATCTAATAGAGTTACATATGTCTTAAGGAGGAGGTAAAATTTGTTAACATAAATGTATATTGAAGTTGTTGGGTTCAATGAACTCGAGAGCTTATATCTCAATGATCCTAATTTTGCAAAGGCTTGGAGAGTAGGATGAGATGGTTGGATTTTACAATCCAAGATGATATGTTTTTTTGAGGGAATTAATTGTGCATTCCAAGGAGTTCCATGAGAGAGAACCTGATCAAAGAGAAACATAGTGGAGAATTAGCTAGACACTTTGGTCAAGATAATACCATTGCTATTGTTAGTGAGTGTTACTATTGGCCATAGTTGTAGCAAGATGTGAATAATTTTGTACAGAGTTGTAGAGTATGCCAGATGGCGAAAGGAACAAGTTAGAAAGCTAGATTGTATCAACCATTACTTGTACCTAAGAGGCCATGTGAGGAAATTAGTATGGATTTTTTTCTTGGTTTTCTGAGGACAAAAAGAGGGCATGGTTCCATATTTGTGGTGGTGGAGAGATTTTTGAAGATGACACATTTCATTCTGTGTCATAAGACCGATGTTGTTCATGTTGTAGAGTTATTTTTTAGAGATGTTGTGAGACTACATGGTCTACCCAAGAGCATAGTTTTAGATCAAGATACCAAGTTTGTTGGGTATTTTTGGAGGAGATTGTGGAAGAAGATGAAGACTGATTGGAAGTTTAGTTCTACACACTATCCATAGAAAAATGGAAAAACGAAGGTGGTGAACATGAGTCTGGGTAACCTGCTAATATGCTTAGTAGGAGACAAACTCAAGGGATGGGATTTTATTTTACCATAGGCACAATTTTCTTACATTTTTTTTTCAATAGGAGTACAAGTAAATCGCCATTCCTGACTATGTATGGGAGTAGTCCAAGAACTGCTTTTGAATTGAGAAAGATGGATAAGGGAGAGAAGAGTAGTGTCAAGGCTGAATATTTTGCTGAGAACTTGAAGAATTTGTATGAGGAGGTGAAGAAACATATCAGTAAGATGAACTTGTAGTTTAAGGCTAAGAAAGATAAAAAAAAGTAGGTATAAGGAGTTCTAGGTAAGAGATGAAGCCATGGTTTATTTGCAAAAGGAGAGGTTTCCATTTGGTACATAAAAAAAGTTAAAAATGAATAATTTTAAACCATGTAAAATACTAAAGAAACATGATTTAGGAAATTCATATGAGGGAGAGTTTTCAAGTGAGATTTATCTTTCACCTATGTTCAACATTGTTGATTTGATAGAATATCACAAAGGAGATAAGGAGAATGAATTGACAGAGACATAGTGGAATGTTCCAACATTTGCTTCAAAAAAGGAAGATATAGAAGAAATTATGGATAGCCATGTGGGTAGAAGCACAAGAGATAGGCAATATGTAGAGTACTTAGTAAAATGGAGAGGAAGGCTAGTTGAAGGTTCATCATTGTTATCTGAGATTGAGGTTAACCATCTTGGTTTCCCTCTAACTCTTGAGAAGTGATAAGGACACTTTTCAAATTGCCTCAGGTGTCTGGTGGAGAAGCATCCAAGGTGTAATAGCAATCTTATATCACCCAAAATAAAATTGTTTTCTTTTCAATAAGGGCTAAATTTGGTAGGGTTACTATTTTTATTAATATTTCATTTATGTGTGGTTGGGCATGAAATCTTACACAAGCCTCTAGAATGATAAATTGAAGCCAATGGTTTTCATAAACCACTTCAATATCACTTGTCATTTGAGAGATATTAAAATTTCAATTTCTAAAAATCCTACAAACAAACATTGCATAATCAAAACCAATCTTAGAGAAAATACTTAAAATCAACTATGATTCATCCTTCTTAATTCCACATTGTTTTGGATTATTATTATGAATTTTAAATTAGCAAAGAAATATTGAATGGTGTGACTAGAGGAATTTTTTCATCCATTTTAGATTGCTCTTGCAATGCAAGAAAATGTGTGAAGGAAAACATATAAAACAACTCTCCTTTTTTACTAAGTTGAAGAAACCCTAAAAAAGTATGACTTGACACTTTATAAGTATTGAAATTATGGTTGTCACTTACCAAAAATAATAAAATGGTCTTTATATTCATTTATGTAATTTTCAAATTCGGTCACATAAATGAAAGTATAATATATTGAAAAAATGAGACTACTTTAATCACATCATTGTTAACTAGAAGAAAAAATATATAAGTTTCTAAAATGAGAAGTACTCAAAAATACTATGATAACCTACAATTTCTTGAAAGACTAGATAGAGAAATCAATGACCATCTAGACTACTATGAAGCTTGCAAAATTCTACCTCAAATTCAAAAAAGAATGCTTAAGAAAATGATGTTAGATAATTGAGTTATAGACTTCAAAAGATTAAATATCAAAATAAAAATTGAAATGAGAGGGGGGAAGGTTTAGGGGTAAACTTGCTAATATCACACTAATGTCATGTTGAAATCAGCATAGGGTTGACACAATATTCCCTCTTTAGTGATTGAATATTTCCTAATCACAAAATAACCATTGAATTGTCTTGAAACAACTTAGAGGGCTAAAAATCATTGGTTTATGTTTTAAAAATACTTCTATACCAAGGAGAATGATTTGGAAGGTTTACAAACTATTTTTTTGAAAGACTATAAATATTTCCTAAAATTCCTATCGGTTGCCAAGTGTGATTATTGTTGATAGTTCTCATCAGTGAAATGTTGCTAGTCAATACTAGGTGAGGTCATTGGCTAATGAATCCACACCACTTGCCACCATAGCTTATGGTAGTATATTGCCACTATTGTGCAATTACATGCACTATGCTAGTAGTATGACCTATCAACAAAACAATTTGTAGCAAAATTTTATTATATATATATATATATATATAAAATATAATTAAAAAATTTCAACCATACCATGGGTAATGCATGCTTGTGCAAACAAAATAAGGAATATTTTGACTGCATGGATAATATTCTCTACAATATAATCTATATGATTAAGGGGAAAAAAAAATGATGATGGCTTAGACAAAAGTGCTCCAAATTTGATAAATTGACAATTTATTCTCAAGTTCTTAGGCCTTTTGAATGAGATGGAAATATTATATTTGACTCATAATGCTTCAAAATGGTAGCTACATTTTGGATCTTCCAACGACCTTGCAACTTTAAACCCTTATAGATTCGATCTCATATATCCAATTTGAATAATTCAAAAATTTAAATTGTTTTTTTTTTTACACCTTGCACCTAATGGTGAGCTTAGATTTACACCTCCAATCTCCCCGTAATGCATTTGCAATATAAGGATACAAAGGAAAAATCTCCCAAAATTTAATATTTCTCTATTTTTTTGTAGTTTATTATTCAATTCATGAGAAGAGTATGCTCCTTTCAAGATCCACTAATATTTGAACTCAAAATCTCTTGAACAAACTAAACAAAGACAGTCAATCAATTTTGATATCATATAAGATTTGGCTATGGAGATAACCATCCAAGATCCAAAGACTTGATGATAAAAAACAAAAAAAATGAGAAAATAAATACTATAAGAATAAAACACATTTATATCAAAGAATATAAATAAAATATTTATAAATTAATATTACAAAGAGAACTCTTTAATTATATAAGTCAAAATAAGATTTAAAATAACATACAATTATGATAAATATCTTAATCTTATGATATGAAATATAAAATGATAAATATCTTATGTAGATCCTAAATAAACTTTAGTGTGAATCTGCTCTAAGAGATCACCAACCATTCCTAATTATAGCCATCACATATCTATGTACGGACTTTTTTCAGTGCTTTCGGAAACCTGTTTCGACTCTAGCATTCTAGTCATGTAAAGGAGCTTGTTTTTCTCCTTTTACTTGATCAGAAACATACACGGGACCAAGATAACAATCAGAGAAATTAAAAAGAATAGATGGGTTTTTCATATACATAAACGGGCAGCGAATATTTTGATTTAGCAGCCACCTCTTGTATCCAAATCTCCTCCAAAGGTGTGCCATGATAACACTCACGCCACTATTTCCTATAAAAACATTTAACTGCCAAAACTGTACAATCAGATCGAATATTGTAGGAAAATTATAACATAACGAGCAAAATTACAACGATAAAATTACTTTTTATTTCAGAATTAATTGTAGAAGAACGAACGTATAAAAAGAATATACATCCAAGACACGTCCTGAAGTGCTTCATTTTGAACTAAGATCTGTTATCTTCATCTGAATAAGAAACCACTAAAATAATGAGAACTGATTTGACGAGAAAGCCTTTATGGAAAGTCGACAGTATATATAAGTCCTGTAAGGCAGCAGACATAATTATATAATCCATCATTTTTGTCATGATTGCACAATGCCAAATAATGTCATGTGTGGCACGCACTAAATACTCTGAGAAGAGGAAGATAAATGGTGAAAGAATATTAGGTCTCAACGTACAGTCTGATAGATGCCCTGCAAAGACCACTTCAGAATATTCATCTTTTAGGGCTAATGCATACGTCTTTACAGTTCATATCACAGTTTTCTTTTGGAAAATATAATATTAAAAAATAAATCAAACCCCATATTCAAGATAAAAATTTGTCATTTTATTATTATTGTGGTACCCATTTGGCCAAATAATTCCCACTATATTAATGCTCTCTGTTTCTTCCGTACAAGGCCTGCAAAATGAATATAGTCATACTCCGGGCTGTCTTGTGGTATTTGTCTAACATAGTTGTTTTTTCTCTATTAAATACGAATTGTTTGACTATGAATAGTTGTGAAATTTAAATAAATGGTTGTTTTTAATGTTACACACGTCAAGACGTGACACATTGATGATGTTTCTTGTCTTTTTAGCAGGGTATAATGTATCTCAACATTGCTAATATTAAATCATAATAAAAATAATATATTTTAATAAACTATTGTTTATTATTATAATATTTAAAAAATATTGAGTAGTTTGGATTTGATGTTTAATTCTTGGTCTTGTTTGAATTTTGGATGTGATTTTTATATTATTTTTAAAAATATTTAGTATAATCTTTTGTACAATATAATATAAGCACAGACATAAAAATATATAAATATTTTAATTTTGTATTTGAAAAGTTATATAAGATATTAAATATTTTTTTAAATAATAAATTTATAAAAAATATTTATTTTTTATCAAAATTAATCTTTATAAGATTTATTGTTTTTAAAATTTATTATATATACACATCTACCATTTTTTCTTAATCTGAACTACAAAATATCATTAAAATTATAAACCACTATATCGGTAATATATGATTTATCTTGGCCATTCATGAGGCATAGGGAGTTCATTACCTTCTAATTGATATACATACACTTTCAAATGAGAAGCCGCACCATTATCTTTTTTTAAGAAGATTTTCTATGGCATTGGGAAATTCTATCCTTTCTATTGCGAGATACCTCATTAAAGATCTCAAACTATTTCACACTTCTCAAAATATTTCCTTAGGGATAATTAATTGGTATAGTTGTGATAATGAATATTATTTAAAACCTATATAATCAAGAAACCTTAACTCAAATCAACACCCACAAGTAATTAGGAGGAAATATTTTAATAACTATAATGGTTATCTTACTTTTCTATAGCTTATTACATTCTTCGACAATTAAAATCCTTCTTTGTCAATCTAGGCTATCTATAACGCATCACTCAAACATATCAAACCTTCATTCACATGTTTTTGCTTCAATCTCCAACATTAGTTTTATACAAATCTTCATGTAGCCTAGTATGTAGTCTCAAAAATTAATTTTTATACAACCTACATTTTTTAATTTTTTAAATCCACTATGAAAATAATATTTTTATTCTTTCCTATTTTTACCTTTTGAACTACATCTCTCAAATATCATTTTTTTCTATTATTGTTTTCTTTTTATTTGTAACATTTATTCTCCATTACCTCATAAAATCAATCTTTTTACAATGGTGTTGGAAACCTTTTTTGAATTTCCCATATGGACTTACTGGAATATGAACAACCAAGAAAATTATGTGCACACAATCAATAGATCTTGTTGGCAATACAAGGGCAGACAACTAAGAGGGGGGGTGAATCAGTTGTCACAAAAATTCAAAAACTTATTCCACTTATTAACCTTATTCTTAGATTTGATTAATATTAATGAAAGCATGAATCAACAACACATTAGAAACACACATAACACCAAGATTTTTATGTGGAAACCCTATTAGGGGAAAAACCACGGTGGAGGTTAGTACAGAAGATTATACCATGTTAAAAGTATAATGAAAATAAAATATGGAGAATGAACATGCATTCAGACACACTACCTAGAGCTCACTGCTCAATTACAAAGGAATACACACTATCTTACAAAGAGATTCATATTATAGCCATCCAGATTTTGAACTGAGAAAATAGCATCTCCTAATGCCTAATTATAGTTCTGGTTAAGCACATGAACACTTCTTCAATCTTCTTCACTCTTCTTCACACTTTGCTCTGCCTTCAAATGATATGAAAAATATTCGCACACACACATAGAAGCACACCCTTGCATGCACACAAACTTCAATTTGAATAAACAATCGCTCTTATATATGTGCAACAAGAAATTTCATTGCTACAAGTTGGCCACAAAAAAATAATAAAATGAATATAAATTGTCAACCCAAAACATTAAAGATGATCAATGTGAATCAACCAAGGTCAGCCACAATGTAGTGAGGACCCAAAACAACATCTTCAACACAAAACACTTCAATTAATTTCTCCTCGAAGATCCACAACATGCTACAAACATTATGTTGGCCAAGAACAAGAAAAACATGAACATGAAAGAGAAAATCTCGGATCACGAGCACAATGATCAATGCAGACATGCAACAAAGATAGAGCACAATCTACAAACATCCAAAAGCATCATGAATAACAAGAGAAGAATCCACAACAACTGAACTAACTGAAATAGCATAATCTTCAATTAGGAACACCAACTAAAGAAACATAAAAACTTTCAGAATGAAAATATTCATAACTCGATCAAATCTTCATGCAGATCTCTGAAACTTGACATGGATAAACTAGATACACTCAACAAAAACCTCTTTATTCCACAACCTTTCATCAACAATGTATAGAAATAATCACTAGTATGTTGGCTACACTGAACTTCACTTCACCACTGACAACCTACAACTCATTTATTTATAATTTTCTCAATATCCTCAACATATACAGCTACAAATACATTACTTCTAATAGCTTTGACATCAATGACAACCACATATCAGCAACAAAACCACAACATCCAATAATCTCCCCCTTTGGAATTGATGGAAACACATGATGTGAAAAATTGTTGGATATTGTGGATGTGTTGCTTTGATGACAACACTATTAGAATTTGGTGTATTAGAGGCTTTATATGTCGAGGATATTGAGAAAATTGTAAAAGAAAGTTTTTCAGGTTCCCAGTGGAACTGTATAGGTCATGAAGGCATCTTGTTCTTTACGTTGAAGTTCAGCTGTTGTGGACTAAAGGGTTTTCTAGTGAGTGTATCTAGATCATCTACAGGAATTTTTAGAGGTCTACATATAGATTTGATCATATTGTGGTCTGACAGTGTTTTTGTGGTCTCTATCAGTGTTCCTAATTGAATTTTATGTGATTCTAGAAATCTCAAATGCTGCAGATGTTTCTTTTTTATTTCTTGGTGTTCTTGTATGTTTCTAGATCATGCTCTATCTTTGTGGTATGTCCACATTGATCGGTGTGCTTGTGGTCAGAATTTTTTCCTGCATATGTTCAGTTTTTCTTGTTCTTGGCTGACATGTTGGTGGTAGCGTGTTGTGGATCGTCGAGGTGAAATTAATTAAAGTATTTTGGTGTTGGAATTGTTAATTTGGGTCCCCAATATGTTGTGGCCAACCTTGGTGGATTTGTATTTAAAAATTTATTTTTAAATTTGGGTCGACATTGAAAATATGTTTTATTTTCCTGGCCGACTAAGTTATTGATGAAATCTCATGTAGCAGATATATAAGAGTGATTGTTTCATTAGTCATAGTGTGTTGGAAAAGTGTTGAATGTGCTCTTATGTGTGTATGTGTGAATATCATTCGGTTACAGAGAAGAGTGTGAAGAAGGTCAAGCGAAGTGTCAAGTAGATTGTGAAGGAGTTTTATGTGCTTAATTGGAACTGTAATCAGGCTTGTGGAGAAGTTATTCTCTTAGTTCAAACCCTCTAAATTTTAATCCTATTTTGTATTGTTGGGCAGTGAGCCCCTTCTGTAATTGAGTAGTGAGCTCTAGGCAGTGTGCATGAATGCATGTGCATTCCCCTTTATTGATTTCATTATACTTTTAATAGGGTATAATCTTGTGGACTAACATCCACCATGGTTTCTCCCCTAATAGGGTTTCCACGTAAAAAATCTTGGTGTTCTCTATCTCTCTAATGTGTTAATTGCTTATGGTTGATTGCTTATTCATCAGATATGAGATTAAGTTAAGTAAAGTTTGAAAAGTTTATTATTTTGTGACAACTAATTCACCCCCCCTCTTAGTTGTCTGTCCTTATTTTTCCAACAATTGGTATTAGAATAGGTTCCTTTGAAGAATTCCATTTCTCTATCTACTACTGAAGCAAAATATATTGATGTTGCAAACAATTGTACTTAAGTAATATGGATCAAACAAATTTTGAAAGATATCAGGGTGATATATGAAGAGCCTATTGTCATACACTGTGACAATTCAAGTGTAATAAATATTTCAAAGAATTTGGTACTACACTCTAAGACTAAGCATATATCAATCAAGTTTCATTTCTTGAGAGAGAAAGTGAATTTGAAAGAAGTCATGTTGGAGTATGTGCCTACCAAAGAACAAATTGCAGACATATTTACTAAACTGCTGCCAAAGGATACTTTTGAGTATCTCAGAGGAATGCTAGGGAATTTCCCCTCCTGATGAGAACTAAGAAGATGCATTTACTTGCATCAATCTATGAGCTACATTGCTATATTCTGATCTAGATTGATGTTTTTGTGGCTGCTACTAAAGGGGAGTAGTCAGATGTGTAGATATGTAGTTTAGAGTGTGTATATGGAAAGGTCATGGTTATCTTTGCCATTGATGTCAAAGGGGGAGAAGTGCAATGTGAAAAATCCTTTTAAGAATCAAAGAGAAGTTGAGGAAGCGTCATAACCAAAGGGAACACAAGTGTGTTGCGTTGATGGTATTTTTCACATCATGTGTTGCCATCAATGCCAAAGGGGGAGATTTTTGGATGTTGTGGATGTGTTGCTAATATGTGGTTGTCATTGATGTCAACACTATTAGTATTTGGTGTATTAGAGGCTTTAGATTTTGAGGATATTGAGAAATTTGTAAAATAAACTGTTCTAGGTTCCCAATGGAACTGTATAGGTCATGAAGGCATCTTGTTCTGTGTTGCGTTGATGGTATTTTTCACATCATGTGTTGCCATCAATGCCAAAGGGGGAGATTTTTGGATGTTGTGGATGTGTTGCTAATATGTGGTTGTCATTGATGTCAACACTATTAGTATTTGGTGTATTAGAGGCTTTAGATTTTGAGGATATTGAGAAATTTGTAAAATAAACTGTTCTAGGTTCCCAATGGAACTGTATAGGTCATGAAGGCATCTTGTTCTTTACGTTGAAGTTTAGTTGCTGTGGACTAAAGGGTTTTCTATTGAGTGTATCTAGATCATGTCTACCTAAAGTTTTAGAGGTTTGCATACATATTTGATCATATTGTGGTCTGACAATGTTTCTGTGGTCTCTGTCAGTGTTCTTGAGTGAAGTTTATGGAATTATGGAAATCTCAGATGCTACAGATGTTTCTCTATGTTTCTTGGTGTTCTTGGATGTTTCTATATTGTGCTCTATCTTTGTAGTATGTCCACATTGATCGGTGTGCTCGTGGTAAGAAAATTTTCCTACATATGTTTATAGTTTTTCTTATTCTTGGCTGACATGTTGGTGGTAGCATGTTGTGGATCATCGAGGTAAAATTAATTAAAGTATTTTTGTGTTAGAATTGTTAATTTGGGTCTCCACTATGTTGTGGCTAACCTTGATGGATTCACATTTAAAAATTTATTTGTAAATTTGGGCCGACATTGAAAATATGTTTTATTTTCCTGGCCGACTAAGTTATTGATGAGATCTCATGTATCAGATATATAAGAGCGATTGTTTCATTGGTGTGGTGTGTTGGAAAAGTGTTGAATATGTTATTATGTGTGTATGTGTGAATATCATTTGATTACAAAGCAGAGTGTGAAGAAGGTCGAGCAAAGTGTGAAGTATTTTGTGAAGGACTTTTCTATGATTAATTGGAACTATAATTAGGCTTTTGGAGAAGCTATTCTCGAGCAGTTCATACCCTCTGGATTTTAATCCTATTCTGTATTGTTGGGCAGTGAGCCCCTTTTGTAATTGAGCAATGAGCTCTAGGCAGTGTGCTTGAATGTATGTGCATTCCCCCTTATTGATTTCATTATATTGTTAATAGGGTATAATCTTGTGGACTAACATCCACCGTGGTTTTTCCCCTAACATGGTTTCCATGTAAAAAATATTGGTGCTCTCTATCTCTCTGATGTGTTAATTGCTTATGGTTAATTGCTTATTCATCAGATGTAAGATTAAGTAAAGTTTGAAAAGTTTATTATTCTGTGACAACTGATTCACCCCCCCATCTGAGTTGTCTTTCCTTATTTTGCTAACAAAAACACCATCAATGCAACTAAATCTTGCTTAGATTCTGACTCATCTTCTCCTCAACACTTTCACATAATCTTTCTCCCCACAAGGCTCTTGTCCCCAGATAATCACCAGTTTTTCACATGTTCACTTCTCCCCCTTTGACATCAATGACAAATATCTCTAATCTTTGAACCACATATCTAAACCATCTGACTATTCCCGGTGAGTAGCAACCTCCACAACATCAATCCAAAACAAGATATGATTATGAAATGCATAGATTGATGCAATGCAATCCATCCTTAGTTCTTTATGATTAGGAGGGGTAATCACCCCTAACTTCCCTCTGAAATACTCAAAAGTATCCTTAGGAAATGACTTGGTAAAGATGTCTGCAATCTATTCCTTAGTAAGCACATACTCCAGTTTGACTTTCCTTTTCACTCACCTTCTCCCTCAAAAAGTGAAACTTGATAGATGGGTATGTGCAAGATCATGATGGGCCAAAAAGTGGCAATATGATGGGTATTTGTAGGGTATGTGGTTGGAGACTTTTTTTTTACCCAAAATTAATGAAACGAAAAGGGTTTTTAAAGGATATTCTTAGCTTTCCACCAATATAAATTATTCTTTACTTTGAATTTAATAAATAATTATTATTCATTTTTCTATTTGAATTATGACTAAAGTCCTAATTGATAGGCTGATGAAAAACATCTATAGCTTTCAAATGGTATCACATTTTTTAAATCCAAACATGCATCACATTCTATGCTTTGTGTACTATAGGATTAAAAAAAAAAAAATTGAATTTCATGAAGTTTTGACCAAGTTAAGGTGGTTAGATGTGATAATTTTTATATTTTTTAAAATTTGTAATAAAAAATCATAATTAATTATTTACTTGGAATTTATAAAAAAAAAATATGCATCACATCGACAAAGTCCTCTACTTATATCTAAAATCTTATAAAATAATATAATTTTATTGTGGTTAGGTGGTCGATAGACACCTACTTTTATTTTTTCCTTGAAATTTAAGTACTACTACATTGAAATTTCAAATTTCACCAAATAGATTTTGTTTAAAATAAACCTAGTAGTTGAGAAACTACATTCAATTTCTTACAAATTCTATTCTTACATATTTTTGAAATAATATAGATAACTTATTCAAATTTTTATGTCAAGTTGCCTAACTCTGATTTTTTTGAATTTTTGCCACTTAAGGGCTTGTTTTTTCCATGATGATCCAACACATACCCAGATATATGTTTTTTTTAATGCAACACCAGATTCTTGAAATGCACATGAGTATTGATAATATAGCAATAAATCATATCCCTTCAACATTTGTTTCATCCATAATACTTGAGTACAATTATTAGCAACAATAATGTATCAATCTGCAGTAGAGGGAAATTGCATTCTCAACCATGAAATTGGCTTCTTACATGCTCCAGTACTTTTTCTGTCATTCACAAGATGATCAGTAAAGGAACTCAAAGTAAAATCATCATCTTTAGGAAACCATAGGCCAAGATCAGCAGTTCCCTTCAAGTATCTAAAAAATTCTCTTCACAAAAGTCACATGAGATTCCTTTGGATTAGCTTGAAATATTGTAACAATACATACAACATTCATGATATCAGGCCTAGTTTGACTTAAATATAGTAATTTGCCAATCATTGATTTTTATCTTATCTAATTTGCTTTCAGAGAATCATCTTCTATTGTCAACTTGCATCCAGTCACCATGGGTGTACCAACTTGCTTTGAGTCTTCCATACCGAACTTCTTTAGCAATTCCTTCACATACATGGACTGAGATATAAAAATCCCTTTATCTAACAGAGTAATTTGCAATCCCAATAATAATTTCATCTCACCAATCATAGACATCTAAAATTCATTCTGCATCTCACTAGCAAACTTCATGCACAAACCATCCTCTCCTCCAAAAATGATATCATCAACAAAGACTTCCACAATCAAATATTTATCATTATCAATCTTGAAATACAAATTACTATCAGCAGTACCTTTGTTAAATACAAGCATTAGCAAATACTTATCCAATCTTGCATACCATGCTCTAGGGGCTTGCTTGACTCCATACAATGCTTTCTTCAACCAACACACCATATCTTCCTTATCAATCAACTGGAATCCATCAGGTTGCTCAACATACACTTCTTCTTCCAATTCAACATTTAGAAAAGCTGATTTTACATCCATTTGATAGACTTTGTAGTTCTTGTGAGCAGCATAGGCAAAAAATAATCTTATAGCTTCAATCCTAGCAACGAGGGAAAAAGTCTCTTCAAAATCAATTCCTTCCATTTGTGAATATCCTTTACATACTAGTCTTGCTTTGTTTCTAACCACTTCACCTTGCTCATTCATTTTGTTTCTAAAGACCCATTTGGTTCCAATTATATTCTTGTCCTTGGGTCTGGGAACAAGAATCCATGTATTATTTTTTTCAATCTATTTGAACTCTTCTCTCATTGCTTCAACCAAATGCTCATCTTTACATGCTTCATTCACACTAGTAGGCTCATTTTTTGAAATCAAGCAATACTCTTCTACATTTTTTCTCCTAGTCTGGACACCTTTGTTCTTATCACCTATAATTTTATCTTTTGAATGATTTATTCTTACATACCTTGGAATCTTCTTATAATTTTCTTCAAATTCAGGCTCTTCTGGTCTCTCTTCTGCAACTTCACTGGTTTCTCCTTCTTCTTCATTTTCTTGATTTACCAGATTGATTTGCACTTGATTTGTAGTCTGAACTTGTGTTCCCTCGATTGTACTATCATCTTGATCATTAGAGTCATATCTATAGGTTTTGGATAGTGTACCTAGGTCTTCATCAACCTTAACATTTGCACTTTCAACCATTTTCTTCAATATTTTATTGTAACACCGGTAGGCATTACTTTTAGTAGAATAACCAGAAAGATACCTTCATCACTCTAGCATCAAACTTTCCTATGTCTTCATCTCTCTTAATATAACATCTACTTCCAAATATCTTGAAGTATTTAACAGTAGGATTTTGAGCAGTCCATAGCTCAAAAGGGGTCTTACTAGTATCACCTTTGATTTGTACCAAGTTGAGTGTGTACACAACAATACTCACAACTTCTCTCCAATAGATATGAGGAACATTTCCTTCTAGCATCATAGTTCTGGCAACATCTTCAATTGTTTTGTTCTTCCTTTCCACAACTCCATTTTGCTGAGGGTTCCATGGTGTAGATAATTTTCTCTTTATTCCATGTTCTCCACAAAAAGAATTAAATTCACTGGAAGTAAATTCACCACATCTATCTGATTTCAGACATTTAATCTTCAAATCTGTCTTTGTCTCAACCATAGCTTTAAAGATTTTGAAATTTTCAAGTGCTTTAGATTTCTCCCTTAAGAAAGTAACCCATACCATTCTAGAATAATTATCAATGAGTAACATGAAATACTTGTAACCTTGTAAACTTTTTACCTTAGAGGGACCACATAGATCAACATGCACAAGTTATAACAATTCATTTGAACAATTCATTTTTCTCTAAAATGAAATCCTAGTTTGCTTTCCCAACTAACATTCCTTGCACATTGCATTAGTAGGTTTCACCAACTTAGGTAGATCTCTCACAACCTTACTAGAACTTATCTTGACAATATTATCAAAGTTAACATGACACAACCTCCTATGCCATAACCAACTTTCATCAACTTGAGCAATCAAACAACTTTTACTAGCAACACTCAAGCGAAATATATTACCTTTTGTTTTTGTACCTGGTGCAATTTCATTTCCAGAACTCAATATTCTACACTTTCCATCCTTGAACTAAATATTGTATCCCTTATCAACCATTTTACCAACACTCAAAAGATTATGCTTCAATCCTTCTACATACAAAACACCATCAGTATTAAGCTTACTATCAAGAGAAATGCAACCTCTTCCATATATCACACTATTTGTATTATCACCAAATCTCACAGCACCACCATCATACTTTTCCAAGCTTACAAACTTACTTTTTTCTCCTAACATATGATGTGAACATCCATTGTCAACTACCCATTCATCTTTTTCTTCAACTCGAGCAGCTAGGGCTTTCTCCACATTTGTACAACTAGCAGATTCAGTAGGTACATGATTATTTTCCTTGATAGCAATAAATACCCATTCATCATCACTTCTATTTCCTTTGTCAGATTCATCATTTTTCACACCTTCATCAATAGCATAGTAACATTTCTTCTAAAATCTAGGCTTTTTATGTCTTGGTTTAGCAACTCTTTCCAGACACCTTGATACAAAATGACTAATCTTATTACAAGAAAAAAATTTAAGAGGCAATTTTACTTCATACTTACCTTTTCCTTTTGGTAATTTTTTTACAATAAGTGCTTCCAACTCTTCTAGCTCTCTTTCTTCTTCTTCAATCTGTCTAATTTCATCCTCATACTTGAATGTCTTCCTAGATGAACTTTCACTCAGATCATATCTTTGTCTATCTCTTCCAGAAGTAGTAGCCTTAAATGTAGATTCGGCCTTAGGAAGGGCATCACCAAATTCGCTCAACTCAAAAATAGTTAGCTTACCAACCAACATATCTCTGGTTATGTTTGTTATAGTTTGGAGCTCTTCAATAGCACTAGCTTTGACTTTGTAAGACTTAGGCAGGGATCTAAGCACTTTAACAACAATCGTAGATTCATCTATCTTTCCACCAGCACATCTAATACCACACACAAATTCATTCACTCTTTGAATAAAAGTATTAGTGTTCTCATCATCACCCATTCTCAACCTTTCATATTTCCCTTTCAAATTCTACAACTTAGCAATCTTCACATTAGCATCACCTTCATACAAGGTTTCCAAATTTTTCTAGATCTCATGAGTAGTCTTCAGATCCATAACATTTGTCATCTCAGAATCAGTGAAAGAACTCAACAAAACTTCCTTAGCCCGGCTATTATACTTAGCATCTCTAATCTAAGCAGAAGTAGTAGGACCACTCTATGGAATAATATACATATTACATGTAATGCTCCAGTAGGGTTCACTAATGCAACTCAAATGGCACTCCATTCGAGTCTTCCACAAAGAATAATTTTCTCCATCAAATCTCATATTATCCTTCTTGTAACTTGCCATCCCAGATCACCTTAAGTTGTTAAACTTCTTCCAAGGAACCTACTTGATACCAATTATTGGAAATACAAGGGAAGACAACTGAGAGGGGGGGTGAATCAGTTGTCACATAAATTCAAAATCTTATTCCACTTATTAACCTTATTCTCAGATCTAATTATTATTAATGAAAGCATGAATCAACAACACATCAAAAACACACATAACACAAATATTTTTATGTGGAAACCTTGTTAGGGGAAAAACCACAGTGGAGGTTAGTCCACAAGATTATACCTTGTTAAAGGTATAATGAAAATGAAATATGGGGAATGCACATGCATTTAGGAACACTTCCTAGAGCTCACTACTCAATTAAAAAGGAAGACACACTATCTTACAAAGAGATTCAAATTATAGCCATCCGGATTTTGAACTGAGGAAATAGCATCTGCTAATGCCTGATTACAATTCTGGTTAAGCAAATGAACACTTCTTCAATATTCTTCACTCTTCTTCACACTCTACTCTACCTTCGAATGATCTAAACAATATTCACAAACACACACAAAAGCACACTCTTGCATGCACACACTTCAATTCGAATAAACAATCTCTTTTATATATCTGTAACAAGAAATTTCATCGCTACAAGTCGAACACAAATAAATAATAAAATGAATATAAACTGTTGGCCCAAAACATTAAATATTATCAATGTGAATCAACCAAGGTTGGCCACAACTTAGTGAAGACCCAAAAAAACATTTTCAACACAAAAACACTTCATTTAATTTCTCCTCGTTTGAGATCCACAACATGCTACAAACACTATGTCGGCCAAGAACAAGAAAAACATGAACACGCAAGAGAAAATCTCATATCACAAGCACAACAATCAATGTAGATGTGCGACAAAGATAGAGCATGATCTAGAAACATCCACAAGCATCACGAATCATAAGAGAAGCATCCAAGACAACTGAACGAACTGAAATAACATCATCTTTAATTAGGAACACCAACTGAAGAAATAGAAAAAACTATTAGAATAAAAATCTTCATAACTCGATCAAATCTTCATGTGTATCTCTGGAACTCGACGTGGATAAACTAGATACACTCAGCAACAAACCCTTTAGTCCATAACCTTTGATAAAAAATGTATAGAAATAACCACCAGTATGTCGGCTACACTGAACTTCACTTCACCACTAACAACCTGCAACTCATTCATTTACAATTTTCTCAATATCCTCAACATATATAACTTCAAATACGTTAATGCTAATAGTGTTGACATCAATGACAACCACATATCAGCAACACAACCACAACATCCAACAGATCCTACCACTAACCCTTATGGATTCTACTAATGCATCTAGAGGTTAAAGAGTTTTGTCACCCAATGATATGACCTGGAGAAAAATGAAGTAAACTTGGACAAGTAGGTTACATCTAAATAGAATAGCTTAGAAAGAATATAAATGACCAATAAATTGATTAGATAACCATATCACTAGCAAAGATAAAAAGTAATATGATTTGGAAGGATAAGAAATTTAAAAAGATATTGAAAATATAGGTCATGGTTTTAAGGAAACTAAAATTTCATGACCAATAAACAAGTTGTTACAAAACTTTGAAAATAAAACCATTAGTTGTTTCCTTGATGTGGTGAAAACCTCACAAAATTTTACTAAAAAAAGTTTTGCAAGCTTGATCCTAGTGGTGAAAACTTTCATGCTATAAAATAGAAAAAAAATAAAGGGTATGTGCAAGATCATCATGAAAAAACAGGCCCTTAAGTGGCAAAATATTTCAAAAAAATCAGAGTTAGGAAACTTGATGTAAAAATTTGAATAAGTTATCTATATTATTTCAAAAATATGTAAGAATAGAATCTATAGAAAATTGAATGCAGCTTAAACTACTAGGTTAGGTGTCTATCCTAACCACCCTAACCACAATAAAATGATAATATTTTTATAAGATTTTAGATATAAGTAGAGGACTCATGCCCATGTGATGCATATTTTTTTGTAATTTTTTCCAAGTAAATAATTAATTATGATTTTTTATTACAACTTTTTAAAAAATATAAAACCCGTGATGTCTGAACCTTAACTTGGTCAAAACTTTATTAAATTCAATTTTTCTTTTTTTAATCCTATAGTATGTGAAGCATAGAATGTGACACATGTTTTGGATTCAAAAAATGTGATAGCGTTTGAAAGCTATAGATATTTTTCAATTAGCCTATCAATTAAGATTTTAGTCGTAATTTGAATAGAAAATGACTAATAATTACTTATTAAATTCAAAGTAAAGCATAATTTATATCAGTGAAAGGCTGAGAATCTCCTTTAAAAACCCTTTTCATTTCATCAATTTTGGGTAAAAAAATAGTCATTAGCCACATACCCATCATATTGCCACTTTTGGCCCATCATGATCTTACACAGACCCTAAATATCTAGGCTATATAGAGTTTATTATTCTAAAAATAAATATTCCATGGTGTTTGATATTGCCTCCTAGGATGCCAAATGCATAGATCTCTTTGAGCTCTTTTTTTTTCTTAATGTTCCCCTAAAACCCCCCAAATCAAAATTTTTGGGCTTCAAAACTTGGGCCTCTCACATTAGAACTGTAAAAATATGTGACACATAAAATAACTTGTAAGAGGGAGTTACACTTGATCAAATTATGATGGGTATTATAGTACATTGTAAGCATACTTTGAAAAAAGATAACGAATCCAAAATATAACTCATAGTTTTTAAATCAACATTTGATGATTTTGTGTATTTTTTGTCCTAATTATTAGGTTTTTGAGATGGGTTTTTGATAGTGATTTTTGTAAGTATTTTCATACAACAAAAATTACTCTAGATATTTGGTTGAAAATACTCATACATATTCTTAGGGTTTGAACATGTATTGTAACCTTTGATTACTAAATAATACTTTAAGTTTCTTTGGAGTGTGTACTTTTTCTCCTAAAAGTGTTTTCTTCATTATGTAATGTTATATTATCTTTGTGTTTATTTCCTTGTAATTGTGTGGTAAATTTAATTTTTACACATTTCTTCTCTCATAGCTTAGTGTAGGAAGTATATTACACACCTCTAATTATTTTCAAAATATAGAAAATAATATTTATAAATTTACTCATAAGATTAAAAGTAAATGGGAAACAAACAAAGCATTGTCCTTTAGCATAACATCAATAAAATAGAAATAAGGCTTCCCCTTTTTGGTTAAAAGTAGAAATAGAAGATTTAAAAACCTCAAATATATCATTGATTTTATAAGTTAGCAATGTCCCATGCCTCATTCAATGTCCAATTTAATGGTTAGAAAGTATGAAATAATATTTAACATATTTTTCCTATTATGGCTAGCCAAAATGAAATACTTTCCAGATAAATAGTTTAGATAAAAGCATAACCAAATATTTTTTCACCTCATTTTTAAACCATAATAACAAAGGTATCTTTATAATCACTTCATTTAGGTCCACAGCCATAATTAGAATAATTTTAAACCATGTGAAATTTATTTTGAAATATAAGTTAGAGTTGAATATATCATGTAGTGTCCATATAAAACTTATTATCCAAACTTACACCTTCTCTCATCATTTGACATTAACTCACATGATATAAGGATACATGCACAAAATCTAGAAATATGTCTTAAATTATAAGATGATAAATAAAAAAAAAATTGCTACTAATGGTTGAAAAAAATAAATTTAAACCTTCCTAAAGATCATTCAAAGAAACAAAAATGAAAGAACTACAAATAAAAGAACACATAAAAAATTAATTAATTCATGAATATTTTTGGTGATGTATGATTACATTTAGTTTACATGAGGCACATTGGGTAGGAGACAACTTCACATGCACTCATCTAAGTTGATTATTATATTATTTAGTTTCTCAAATTTTCTAAATTTTATTTGTATTATCCCTCGTTTTTATTAATTACATGGGAGTCTATTATTGGCTCACCTTCTTCATGTTCTTTTATTGGTAACTATTGTATCCACTCTTCTTTTATTTTCAAATCTAAAGTTACATCATTTTTTCTTCTTGAATGGTGATGATATAAATCTTTAATATTGAATATTGGTGTTATAACCCCTCCTTTAGAAAATTTCAATCTTATATGTATTAGAAGAAAATTTTCTTTAAATTCCACATGGTCTATTTTTTCCTCCATTTTAACTTAATTGTAGATTGAGTTTTTGGTGCCCAAGTTTGGGTATTCAAGAGGCTTGAAAATCATTATAGAGCACAAGGATTTTTCAGATAAGCTAAAGACTAAGAATTTTAAGTGTAGGCAATTTTTCTAAAAAAAATGTAATCTACCATTTATACAAAATCAATAAAGATCATGACTACTTCATGTGATTATTCTCTTCCTTGGTAGTGATTTATGCTCTTTAAGTTGAATTATTTTGTGAAATTTTACAAAATACCATAAATTATAGTAATGACTACTTCATGTGATTATTCTCTTCCTTGGCAGTGATTTATGCTCTTTAAGTTGAATTATTTTGTGAAATTTTACAAAATACCATAAATTATCGTATTATCTAAAATCTACACATGTAAGATGGCATTTTTATCCATTTACCATTGATAGTAAATAACTCCTTATAATCTTGCATCTATACTTTTTTAATAGGGTGGAATACTTATCACTATATTAAATATGATTTTTTTTGTTAGATCTTTCAAAATTAAGGTTGAACTTGAGTTCATAATTGGTTGTTTAATTTTTAATTTATTCCTCTATAACATAACCTTTTTATATTTTTTTACAATCTAATAGATTAGACCTATATTACAAGCAATCCTATTTGAGATCTCAAAATATTTATCAATTTTTAATAAAATTTAATAGATTAGATGAATGAACTATCAAGTTTGATATTTCACCAACATATTCCCCTTAAAAAAGTAAATCAAATAAACCACTAAGATAATTGAACACTTGAATGACATGGAACATAGGATGTTTGATTTAATTGAATATAAATATGAGCTAAATTTATAGGAGAAGAGTGATATTTTTCTACTTGAGTTGCGTGTATTATAAGGAGGGAAGTGATCATGCAATAGTGGGTTACACTTTTTGGCCAAACTTGACATTGAACTGAATTTTTTTAACTAAATCTTCACTTTCAGACACCTATACCTGCTAAACAATGAGGAATTTGAAGATGCAAACTAGTGATTTATGAAATTTTGTCTATAGATTCTAAATATATATTTAAAAAAAAAAAAAGAATCAAATCGCATTTCTTTTCCATCTCCTTTGAAAACTAGAGATCATAGATGGAAGAAAAACTTTGAGCCTCTTTGCAATCAATTTAGTAATAATTTTGTACACCACATTATAGAGAGAAATAGGCCTAAAGAATTTGAGCTAATCTCCACCTTCCTTCTTAGGAATGAGAACCAAAAATGTAGAGTTCAAGGCATGTATCATCTGCTTATTGCAAAGAGATTCTCAGGCAACCTCCAACAAATCCAAACTTATAATATCCCAAAATTCTTGAAAAAAATCAACAAGAAAACCATTTCGACCTAGAGCTTTACTTTTATTCATCCCAAAAACAACCTCTTCCAATTGAGGTAGAGAAACTGGGTGGATATGGAAATCATTCATCTCCTTGGAGATTAGGGAGGGAATGAGAGAAAGGATCAAATTCTCCTCATCTTTTGCATGGGGTGAATCCTTATGAAAAGGAGTAGAATAAAATTGTCTGGCCTCACGAGACAAAGCCTACAAAGAACATATGTGGATCCCATCAACATTTACTAGAGAGGAGATAAGACTTCTATTGCGACGAGCCTACACATAATGATAGAAGAAAGCAGTATTCATGTCCCCTTCCTAAATCCAATCAATCTGAGCCTTAAATGCTTCTAGAAAATCTCCTCTCGGAGCTCCCACTCCTCCACTACTCTCATAACCTGGGATTTTGCTTGACCTAAAGTATCCGAGAAGCCAAAATCCAAAATTTGGCGAGTAATCACATCAAGGAATGGCTAAGCATTCCTCTTCATAACCTTAATATTTCTAAAACTCATCTTATTCCATGTCTTAAGGTAAAATTTGACATATTGAAGTTTCCTAAAAAAGGTGTAGATAGTTGTACCATAAGTAGGGCTTCCATCACACCACCACTAGGCCATAAGATAATGCAAAGAAGACTCTCGAAGCCACATAAGCTAAAACTTAAAAGGAGGATTCTTGGGAACTATAAAAGAGGTTGCTAAAAGTTTATTTGGCCAATGATTAGAACCCCTCCACTCAAGGACCTTAGAACCAGTAACGAATCTACCTCCCACCCAAAAACAAGAAACAAGAAATCTATCCAACCTTTTAGAGATCGCTTCCTCTCCACTCCATCTATTATTCCAAGTGAAAACCCCAGTGGAAGGCTTAACATCAATTAAAGCTAGCTAATCCATATTCTCCTGAAAAAGGTCAGAATTAGGCCCAAGTCAAGGCAACCCACCTCTTTTCTCCTCCAAGCTCAACATACAATTAAAATCACCAATTAAGACCCAAGGAAGATATGGAGCACAATATCTAGCATACCTTATGTGAGCCTAAAGCCAAATTTTTCCATGAATATCAGTCGAGGCATAAACATTAGTAACCATAAAGGTCTCACCTATTTCCAAAGAAGAGGAAACCATGGAAATAGTAGAATGATTGAAATTCCACCAAAGTGGAGCAATCTTTCTTGGGTCCCAAAAAAGAGCCAAACCCCCAGAGCTCCCTTGAGAACCAATGCACTGACACTAACCAAAGTACCAAATATGAGAATCTCACTGAAGCATGAAATCAACTGAAAGTTTAGTCTCCTTAACACAAAAAATGTCTAGAGAATGGAAAACAACCAAATCATGAAGCCTTTTGATGGGAGGTGTTGTTCAACCCCCTTACATTCCATGAGAGAACAATCATGGAGGAGATGGAGAAAAGTGAGCATTAATGGGTTTAACAGACCCATATTCTGCCAACAAATCTCCAATATGCTTAATCTTCACAAGATCCTTCTTGTGAAAACTTTTAGAAGAGTGCTCAGATAATACCTTCATAAGTGTGCATTGTTGCACCCCCAAGGCTAGAGAAGACCCCTTGCTCTTTCCAGAAACTAGCCCCTCTTTTTCCAAATTTTCCAAAATAATATCATCATCATCTTGCATATGACCATTCAAAGACACCAGATGATCTTGCACACCCTGTGAGAAATGAAGATCATGACCAGACTCTTGTCCCTATGCCACATCACAGTCCATACCAACAACACCAAAAGGGACATCCAGTGGGATTCCTTCCTTCAAGTTGGAGGTGTCCAATACCTCAAACTGATTAAAGTCCTCTTTAGTCTATCTTTCCTTCAATGATCTCTTCTGACCAAGACCCTTAGCCCAAGGCTTAATAGGCACAAAGCCATCTTTATCCGAAGCACCCTCCATCATGGAAGATTTCCCTTTATCCTCCTTAACAACTTTTGTAGCCGAAGACGAAAGGGAAGAATTAGAAGGAGGAGCTTTATTAATCCTAGGACATTGCTTTTGAAGATGCCCATACTCATGAAAAATTTGGCGATGAAAAGGAAGGGATTAATAATCAAGCTGTTGAACCCAAGACAAAGAACCAAAACATTTTTTTAGAGAATCCAATAAGGGATTGTTCAAATCTATCTCCACATAGATCCGAGCAAAAGAAAACACCTTTTTTTCAAGGGTTTGTTGAGCAACTGCACCAGGCTTGCCAAGAAGAGCAACAATCTATTGTAAAATATCTTCTCTCTAGAACTCCAATGGAAGCCACAACAAACAGACCCAAATAGGAACCCTCGATGACAATTCTTCAATGGAATTAAAACCCATATACCATGGTTTGATAAACAAACAAACATGATTATAAAAGTAGGGTCCTCCCTCAAAAACTTGATTCTTATCATCCATATTGGAAAAAACAACCACAAAGTAACTATTTGTAGCCACCATAAGCTCCATGTCTCCCTCAACCTGCCATGAACACTGAATCCAAGCATCCAAATCTGACAAATGTATACAAATCCTAAGAAATTTATAGATAAGATCATGTCTACTCCAATAAGAGACATCATCAATAACATATTTAGGAGAAATGACCAAAACCGACCTATCATAGCTTCTGGGAAAACAACCATTCAATTTCTTCAATTTAGGGCCCTCCCCCACATAAAATGACTGCAATTGCTGAGCTTACAAACCCAAAGAATATCCATTCTGAAATGCACCACCCCCAGCCACCACCAAATTGGAAGAAGTCTAATGCACCAACATGTTCTCACCAACCCACACACCCTATTACAATTTAGACATATGCTTACTTGCTAACACATAATTTTTTTTGTATGTATCAAAATTCTTTTTTTTGTTGGATCAAGGACATCAATATCTAGTGCATAGATATTTTTTGGATTTTTTTTTTTAAATATACTATTTTTCCACATGTGTAGAACAGATAGCTTGATTTTTGGTGAAAAACATATGTTTAATTAAACTAAAAATATACAAATAAAACCAAAATATATTAAAATTATACTTGATGGATAGGTCGTTCCAAGGAATACCATCATCCAATTGGGTATGTGAAGTTTCCTCCATATTCATCCTCAACCTAATCCTGGAAACACAAAATTCTATAAAAAATTGTTAAATGAGGGGGAGAAGGGAAAAAAAGGGGGGTTCTAGCAAACTCCCCTTCGCTAGAAGGGGGGGTTTGCTAGAACTTGTCTTCTAGAAAACCACATTTCACTAGAAAGGGGGGGGGTTTCACTAGAACCCCCCTTCTAGCAAATCCCCCTTTATATGACATTAAAAATGAAAAACCCATTAAAGGGAGGTTCACTAGAACTGCCCCTTCTAGCGAATTCTCCCCCTTCTAGAGAACCACCCTTCTAGTGAACTCCCCTAATGTTTTTTCCCACCCAAAATGCATTTTCCCTTCCTCAACATAACTGTAACCCACTATTGTGAGATCACTCAAGGCATAAATTATGTTGGACCATTCAAATATTTCATCTAATTGACACTATAAAGGGTGACCAAGTATACATCATTTAGAGATGGAGGCTACCAATCCATTGAATTAAGTCAACATAGAAATATAAAGAGTTATTTAAAAGGAAAATTATAAGGAAATAGGTTACACCTTCCATCCCTAATCCACAAGTCTAAATTTAAGTCACTTCTCTTCTGAATATAGTGAGTGTAACTCCACCAATGACATTTTTTACTATTGATGACTTTCTTATTTTCATTATTGGTAATGCTCATGAAATGCCTATGAATATTGAGGGGAGAGAAAGATTGCTAAGGAACATATTAAGGCTTTCAAAGATATATTTTAAGAGATAACATTGTATATGAGGATGTGGTATGTATATTCTTCTTATTTTCTCTAAGGAATTTACTATATAGCTAATATTTGAGTTTACTTGTTAGATATATAAAAAAATGGGGATAGTTAGAAGGTTGTTTCATGAATCAATTTAATGTGTTTACTTACTTAGACATCTTTTTCCATCAATTTTTGACATGAAAAATGAAACCTAACGATCCTATAGGTATGTTTAACATTGCATTCCACAAATTATATAAGAGCCTTGCACTCTATATAAAATTAATTAAGAAACTAATCTTTAAAAATACCTTAGTGCTTTAGATCCCTTGAATAGATTATTCTTGAGAATAAAGTAGCCAAACATGAACATTTCAGATATATTTTAAATGTAGGTAGTAGTTGCAGTATCAAATGGATCCTCTAATAGGAAGGGCTACAAGATCCTTACCATCGTTAAGTATCCATATATTAGTAATAAAGTTATTACCATTAATCATGTCCTAGAAAATACTACACCTTTACTAAATTCTATTAGAGACATTATTGTTTGAATAAGAAAAATTGACGCAGGAGCATCTAGGGTGTAAGGCAATCTTTCATCACCAAAAATATTTCTATTTCTTTTCTTTTTTTTCTTGTTTTCAATAAGGGCTAAAGTGCGTGGGAAATAAATGTTTTAATTTGCAACATTATAATTTTCCCTTGTGGTGATTTGAAGAGGTGATTTTTGAAGGAATTATGCTATGATAAATATTTCTAAAGAATCTCCAAAGGGAATATAATTCTTGGGAATTTATTTGCAAGAGGGGACCACTTTTCTTATATGTTCTTGCATTATATTTTTCATTCACCTTGCATGTATATGCATGTTGGTCACAAGCTTTGCATGTTGTTGCATGTCAGGGTCATAATTGTGAGACCTAATTTCTCATACTATAATGAAATTAAGAATTTCAAAATGATTCAAAAATATGAAAAAGAGACACACCAAACCCAAAAACTGTTTAAGAAAATTCTAACAAATGACAGAGCGTTGATAGGTAGAAAGTGACAGGTTTTCTTGGTGGTTTAGTGGAGGTTGTTTTGAGAAACCAATAGTGGTTTCTTCTAACACAATTTTTATATATTGATACTTCTCATTTGGAGAAGTTGGATTTGGAGGAGTTGCAAGTTTACATAACTAGATTCTACTAGATTGAGCATAAGTTTGAAGACTCCATTGTTGCATATATTTTTGTAATCAAAAGCCCATGTTGTAAGGGAAGCTTATGAGCTTGAACATATTATAATTCACTTTCATGTTTGTTGCAATAAAATATTTTTTGTTCCTTCTTGCATATGTTGTTCAAATTTGAGTTGTGTTATGAGTTTTTATATTTGTAAGGGGAGTCCTCTTACATCAGTGGTATCAGAGTAGGAGTTCCTGAGTGTGTAGGAAGAAGCATCGATGCGAGGTAGTTTGCACTAGGACTTGTGGTGTGTGTGATTTATGTGTAGACAGATCATTTGATGTGAGACAGTCAAATACTTGAGAGAATGTGATGGGTCATGATGAGGCCTATAAGAATTTTTTTTTGGGAACAATATTGGGAAGAAGTGGAAAATAGGAAGTACCATGAAGAATTTGAAAAGCTCAAGGCTGAAGTAGATGTATTGAAAAAGATGGTTGAGGACATGAGAGAATGGGATGAGAGATACGAGACTAATATTTTTTTTATAAAAGAAGACAATGAATAGAAGATTAGAAATAAAGAATGTTGCAGCCCTTTGTGGGGGTTGAATGTAAGGAATAATATGTGGGGGCAGTCGATACGAATGGAGAAGATAAAGAGGTACAAGTTTCAGCGATAAAATGTGAATGGAGTGCATTATGTAAAGTAGATGAAGAAGTTTTACAATTTATAATTTTAAACATGGACAGTCATAAGCTTCATGAGCAGGTTGGAGAGGAAGATGAAGATGATTTCTTTTTTAAGGAAGAGATGCAAATAATCAGCAAGTTGTTGGAAGGAGAATTGATGGACAAACATGAAGAGGAGTTTGCAAAACTTGTCATTGGAGATGAGAAGATGGATGTTGTGGTGAAGAATGAGGAAAAAGATGTTGGGGCAGCGAACATGAATGAGGTAAATTTTCATTTTGATTTTAATTTTAATGATTCTATATCTTCTTTTGTGAGTGTAGAAGAGGATGTCAAGCAAGAGGAGAGTATGCAGATGGAAATTTCTAATTTCCATGGAATAGTAATTGCAAATTTGTATAAGGATATAGTGGATTTTGATTGTTATTTGGATAATACATATTTGGATGTAGAATTTGTAGAGGATGTTGTAGGTGAAACTTGGTGGAGGTGGTCGGTTTATGGTGGATTGAATCCTACGAAAGTAGAGAGGAGAATGTATTGTATTAGGAGGAGGATGGTACATGGTGGATACAAGTCCACAAGAGGAGAGGAGAATTGAGTGCAAAGTTTTTAGAGGAAGAGTTTACTTGTTCTAGCTAAGTGTTGGAAGAGAAGAAAGAAGAATCAATTGCAAGTACCAAATTCAGTGATGGATTTTGTTGAGGATTGCTTACAATTCAAAAGGGTGGTATGACCACTCAACTCCATTTTGTGAATCCATATTCACAAAAATTTTCCTACCTTGGTTGTCTGATGCCGGAGCATCCAAGGTGTAAGGAAATCTTGCATCACCAAACATATTTCTATTTCTATTTATTTTTTGTTTTCAATAAGGGCTAAGGTGCGTGGGAAATAAATATTTTAATTTGCAATAGTATAATTTTCCCTTGTGGTAATTTGAAAAGGTAATTTTTGAAGGAATTATGCTTTGATAAATGTTTCTAAAGCATCTCCAAAGGGAATATAATTATTGGGAATTTATTTACAAGAGGGGACCACTTTTCTTACATGTTCTAGCATTATCTTTTGCATGTATTGCATGTATTTTAATGTTGGTCACAAGCTTTGCATGTTGTTGCATGTCTGGGTCATAATTGTGAGACCCAATCTCAGTAAAATGGCCATAACATTCTCATATAGTAACGAAATTAATAATTTCAAAATGATTCAGAAAGATGAGAATGAGGTGCACCAAACTGAGAAACTGTTTAAGAAAATTCTTACAAATGACAAAGCTTTGATAGGCAGAAAGTGGTGGGTTTTCATGGTGGTTTAGTGGAGGTTATTTTGAGAAACCAATACTGGTTTCTTTTCACACAATTTTTATATATTGATGTTGCTCATTTGAAGAAGTTGGCTTTGGAGGATTTGAAAGTTTACATAACTAGATGCTGCTAGATTTAGCATAAGATTGAAGACTCCATTATTGCATATTTTTGTAATCAAAAGCATATGTTGTAAGGGATGCTTGTGAGCTTCAACATATTATAATTCCATTTCATGTTTGTTGCAATAAAATATATTTTTTTCCTTCTTGCATATGTTGTGCAAGTTTGATTTGTGTTATGACTTTTTAGATTTGTAAGGGGAGTCTTCATACATCAAAACTAGCTAATGTATTAGAAACTTATGAATAAAATTTATCCTACCCCATAATACCTAATTCAAAGAAGGTTCAAAATACTAAGGTACTATTTGTTACATACCTAAAGCTTTAGGTTTCTCATTCTTTCACTAATAAATAGAAATTTAAAACCCTAGAATAATTGTGCAAATAAAGAATTATATTTGTATGATAGTAGCCAATGCATATTCAACATATGATTAGACTTCATAGTTGAAATCAAACATGGAAGTCTTGAAGAAGATGACTACACGAGTAACTAATGAGTTTGAAATAATGAATTTCAATCCTTATCTAGAATAATATTATAGTAAATGTAATTCTCATAATTTGAATAATTTTGACAACCATAATAATAAAAAAATTATATTTTTTAGAATAGGTGGTTTTATAACCAAAGTCCTAATAGAAAATGAAACACTAGGACCAAAAATGGGGGTGTTCCTAGCCATGTGGATTGTAAAATTATCCGTAATAAGTTAGGTTAATTTAGTGAATTTTGTAAGTTTGAATCCTTTTCCAAATTCGTATAGGTTTCACGATACAACTCATTCAAAAGTAAACTAACCAAAGATAAATAAAATTTCAATAATAGCACTAGTGAATAAATAGAATGAAAATGTTGGTTGCAATGGTAATGGAAATATGGAGATACTATTAATAAAATAGTAATTGATACATACATACTTCCTTTTGAGGGAGATAGTGAACTAGTGTTAGAATATAATATATTTAAGGAATTTGTATCGTCAAAAATTGTCACCCTTTACAATTTCACACTACGTTTATCTCCCCCCTATGTGCTTGAACCTAATTATGCATTTATTTACCCATTTTATGAATATGTTCTCAAAACTAAAAGATGGGAATAAAAATAAGAGTTTAATATTCACCCCCAATGTTTAAGGCCCCGACAAGGATGGGCCTAGATTACGACACCCAGTTCCCTTGTCTATCCATTTTTGGCTAAAATTTGAATATGTCAGTGTCAATATTTTATTATTTGAAAATTTGAATTTATTTGTCAGTTATCAATATTTGATTTTCAAGAAGTTAGAAGAATTGCATATAAATACAAATAATTTTCACCATTTTAATCCTAACATTTTTATTGAGAAAATTAAAGAGCCTAAAATTAATCAATGCAATTCAAGGGTAGAATTAGAAATATTATTACAATTATTAATCAATAAAGATCAATCTTGCAAGACATCATGAAGAATGAAGTAATTTATGTGCAAGTAGCTATTATGATCAATCACATGCCAAATTATAAATATTTATTGAGTTATCCTCTACATGCTATCTACAACAATGTATTATGTTTTGGGAACCAAAATTTTGTAGTTCTATCAAGTAGCCAAGGCATCCACCAATCAAAATTTGTGGAAAATTTTGGTTTGGCATCACTTCATCAAGGATTTCACATCAAGGTAACATTACCATTTATCATTTATCAGTTTAGTCAATTATTGCTTTGGCCTCTACCTGACCTAAGGTATTCCCTCTTGATAATCATCATTTCTTGTATGTGGAGGTAGAAATACCAAAATGACATTTTACTTAGGTAAGACCCTATATAGCACAATATTTAACCTCTTTTTATGTGTATATCTATTAGATCTAGCAGTTTTAGCAAAATACAGTTCTAGAAAACACAGAGAAAACTGTAACCCACATTTCAAAGTTTGTGGATTCTAGAAAAGAGCATCGTAGTCTAGAGTGCCCAACACCCTTGTCCTTACAAGTCAGCTTCAAATTTATGCCCCAAGTTCCTCTCTATATCTTAGTCTCAAATCTGAATTTTTTTCTATTACTTTCTATTTTTTGTCTATGCGGCAAGTAACATTTTTCAAACCTAGGGCTATTTATCAAATAGGATTGATTTAAATCACATCAAATTTATGATCATCACAACAAAAAAAGAGACACAAGACCCTATAAGATTGGATCTCCATTGTGGGAATAATCCAATCATCAAATCTATTTGGTTTTGTGTTGAAATGTGATGCTAAGTGAAAATAGGTTAATGTTAGTTGGATATAGGATCACTTTTCAACATAACATTTTGGTGAACATAACATATCCTACACTTGCAATTTTCTAATATTTATTAACATAAATTTTAAAAATTAATGAAAAAATATAGATTCATTGAAGATTTTGTTGTTATTTAAATTTATTTTGAACATTTATCAAAAAATATGTATTTGCATTCTTTAAGGATTATACATTAAAGGAGAAATTGAAAATAATTTAAATTAAATTGCATAATTTAAGATCTGATTTTTCCTTGTTTAGGGATTAGACTTGAGTTACATTAATTGGAAATTTGAATAAAATCTTAGGTTGTTGAAATTTTTCTAAAACACATGCATATTTTGTTGAAAAACATTGAAAAAGTGAAAATTGCATGGTATTTGATTTCCAAAGATCATAAAAGTATTACTTTTCTACTTTTTTGAAAAAATTCAGTCAATTACAACATTTTAAATTTTGAAAATAATCATTTAAACACATTACACTACCTTAAAAATATAAAATATTATGTGCATATGTTTGACATAAGGAAATTAGGTTTTACTACATTTCTAACAATTTGTTTGGTTTTAGACTCAAACCTATGCAACATAAGACTCTTAGAGACTAAAGTTTGTTTCCATATTTTGAAAGATGTTAAAATATTTTCTCTGGTATAGGGTACCTAATTGTTGCAAGTATGAAGGTGTTATCATTTATTTTAATTGGTTAACTAGTTGTCAACTAGTTGTTGTTGTCATTGATGTCATGGAAGTTGGTTTTTTGTTGTATATGTCGAGTATATTGAGAAAATTGTAATAAAGAAAGTTTGTAGGTATTTTGTGTGTGCTCTGGGATGTGACTTATATTTCCTTTATGATTTTGAGTTCTTTAAATATTATTCATGGTTTTCAGTGGTTGTTGTATCTAGAATATGGGTCTCTGGATAGTTGTGCAATGTGAGATATCTTCACTAGTTGTGTCTGTGTAGTTTGGTGTGTTTGGGTGAGGTTCGAGAGAAATGTAGTTGCTCCGGATTTCTCTATACTTTGGTTTTATGACTTGTGGTTCTAAGAGTAAGCTGTTGAGGTCATGTTCAATTGATTTTTTTGTTCAATAAGATTGGATCGAGTTAAGGATGCAAGTAATTAATTTTCTTATGTGTTTTACAATGATGTTGGCTGACCTTGTGCTAAACACTACTTACAAAGTTTGTGGAAGTGTGTTGAGGCATGTTGGTACTTATTTAGGTCCTCATTAGGTATGTGTTTGGGTCACCCTCATTCTAATTCCACTGTAGAATGTTTTGGCGCTGACCTAATTTGAATTTGTAAATGCAAATGATGTATGGTTGACCTTGAATGGGTTTCAAGGTTGAAGAAGGTATAAGTACAGGTTGAGATATTGATGAAAGGTAATATAGATGAAAGATAGATGCAAGATAGATGTAAGATAGTGTGTTATGCAAGTTTGAGTAGATCAGTGCAAAATTTAACTGTTGAGTTCCTACAAGTAATGAGCTTAAGGTGTACTCTATCATTCAAGCATGTCTGCAAGTGTGTGAGAAAATTGTGGTGGAAATATCTATTGAATTGAGAAATTTTTCTCTTTGTACCTATTCTCTTCTATCTTCTTTGTAATTATATGGTAGTAAGCCCTCTGGGTGGTAAACCCTTAGTGGACAATGATTCCTGTTTTAGACAAGTAAGTCCTATTTTGGTAGTGAGGCTTTCCAATAGTAAGCCTTTGTATTCAATTTTGGAATTCTTTATATTGTGAGCTAATCCTCACTGTGGTTTTCCCTCATTAGGTTTTCCACATAATTCTTGTGTTATTATGTGTATGATTTTACTTATTTTTTTATCTACTTCTACACTTAATGATTGTTCACACTAGTAGAGTAAAGGATTTATGAATGATTATTGGTTTAACATCTAGTGAAAGTTTTAAAGGTTAATATTGCTACAAATGATTCACCCCCCCTCTTAGTTGTCTTGTTCAATAATTTTTATTAGAGCTTGGTTCCTTGGAGAAGAGCTTAATCGCTTAAGGAAGGTTTGGGATGGTGAACAAGATAGTTATTGAATACCCTAAGTTTGATGGCACCGACTACACTTTCTAGAAGACAAAGATGGAAGGATATCTAGATTACTATGGATATTATGTTGAGAAATTTTATAAGATTCCATACATGGCTTTGACTAATGGTTTGAGTACTACTGATGAGATCAAGGCGCATGAAGTGAACAATAAGGAAAAATTCATTATGAAGAATAGTCTTTCACATTCTAAATTAATTAAAGTTGCAAATCTGAAGACTACCATAGAGGTCTAGGATGCATTGGAAAAGATCCATGAAGGAGATGAAAAGGTTAAAGAAGAAAATTTGCAAAATTTGGAGGCACAATTTGAGATCTTGGGAATGTTTGAAGATGAGAACATTAAATCCTATGTACAAAGAGTTGATGAGATGGTAGGTGGAATGTGAGGACATGGTGCAATGGTGGATGAATCTAGGATAGTCAAGAAGATTCTCAAAACTCTCCTTGATGCATATAGTGAAAAGGTATCTTCTATTAAGAAATTTGTAGATTATAAGACCTATACTAAAGATCAGTTGTTGGGTACTCTAACATCATTTAAAATGAGAAAATCCTAGCTTGATAAATGGGTCAAAGATAGAAAATTCTTTTACAACTATAAAAGTTGAAGATCCAAATGGAGAAACCTTTGATGAAGTGGAAGATAACTTTGTAAGAAGAATGAAAAAGGGATCTAGTAAGTATCAAGGTAAGTTACCTTTCCAATGCTTTAGTTTTGGAGGAATTGGTCATTATGCTTCGAGATAGCCTAAAAGAGTTGAGAGGAACAAACAAAGAGAAGGAAAAGAAAACAAAGGAAAGATGATCAAGAGAGCATATTATGTGAATGAAGATGTTGGTATTTGTGATGAAGAATCTGATTATGGAGATTTTGATGATAATGAATGCTTGTTCTTGGCTATAAAAGATGTGTGAAGGAAAGCGCTCTAAAGAAAGTTGAAGATAGTGTGATTTCTACTCTTCATGCTAAACAAGAAAAGAACTACTAGGTTTTTTATAGTGGTTATTCACATTACATGACTAGTGACAAAAGTAAGTTTGTTAAACTTGAAAAATATGATGGAGGCTTAGTCAAGTTTGGAGATGATATTGGTGCTAATATTTGTGGGATAGGTTCAATTAGTTTTGATGGAAAGCATAATACTAATGATTTCTACTATGTTAAGGGTTTAAGGAATAATCTATGGAGTGTTGGATAGATGTGTAGTAAACAATATAATGTTGTGTTCAAGGATGAGAAATGTGAAATAAGGAAAGAATACAGAATAGTGATTACTACTAGAAAGAAGCTTGAAGGAAATATTTATCAACTTAAGGGTGCTTGTTGTTTATTTTTTAAGAACCAAAGTGATCTTCAAAATTTCTTATGGAATTTCCAATTTCAATCCTAGGCAACCCAAAGGGATTGGCCAACGAACAAGTTAAAGAAGCAATTCTTTCCTCCTGAACTTTGGGCTCTACAAAACTTGAGAGGGTGATCCCACAATGTATTTTAAAGACCTATGCACCTAATATCTGAATATATTTCAAATAACAGATAATTTTCATATAATAGCTCAACAAATAGAATGCATCAAAGAATTTGGATACTCATTAACAACACTCTACATTCAGAGCATGAGAATGGTGAAACTTAACACAAAATAATAAAAATCACAACTCAAATTGTAAAGTTTGTTTATAAAAGTGATTTACTTCCAAGTTGACCAAGAAAATGTATTATGAATATTCACCTAGATTAGTGCCTCATCCTAAGCATAGAGTTAGTCCTAAAACTTATGCACTATAATAAAAATTTAACACATAACATCATTTAATCTTTGAATATACTACATTACAACATTTCAACATTATATTCTCAACCACCAATTCTTACTAATATCCTAGCACTTAATTGACATAAACCTATAGCTTCACTCAAGAATTTACATTAATTCTTTGAATTAACAAGCAAGAACAAAACTACACATCCACTAGAAATCAATCGAGACAAATAAGATAACCCTTGATTATATTATTCAAAAATCACGAACCAAGTACATAGGAGAGAAAATGGCTTTGAATTTGTACCGTTCTAAATTATATTGCCATTGTAGACACTAAAAGTTGTCCTAAGGCCTGCAACTCTTAGATTCTTCATCATTTCCCCTTTCATTCTTCATAATTAAATAATTTTTAATTATTTAATTATTTTCTAATGTCATGTCTTCTATTAATTAAATAATTTTAATTATTTAATTAATTAATTTCTATCTTTATTCTTCCTTCATTAATTAAATAAATTTTATTTATTTAATTATGTCATTAATTAAGTCCTTTTCTTTCTAAAATTAAATAAATTCTTATTTATTTAATTTTTTGTCCACTTTCCACTATAATTAAATAATTATTTTTAATTATTTAATTATTCATTAGCCTCTTCTCTCATAAATTAAATAAATTTTATTTACTTAATTTGGTCCATTATCTTGAATTTTTAATTAAATCATTATTTAATTCAAAATGATTCCTCGTTTGTCACATTCCTCTATAATTAAATAATTATTTCTAATTATTTAATTATCCATTGGCCACCTAAATTAAATAATTTTTATTATTTAATTTCGACTATCACCTCTTTATTAGTGAATCTTATCTTCCACATCAAATCTTATCTCTTGACATCTCATTTAATCTTGGCCCTTGATTTTATTATCTTATAATTCAATCTTAGCCATTAATCCTTATCATTGCCCTACTTTTTCCCTAACCCTATTTCATACTACAACTTTATATCTTTTCCATTGATTAATATATCTTATTGACATCCAATCTCAACCATCAACCCAAATTAGACCTTTCCTATAAATCAACCCTCTCATAAGCCATTAGGGTGGTTGATTCTTCAAGTATCATTATGTTGTCAAAATCATTCTTGAATCATCCATTTGTATCTATCATCATTCACATATTCATCTTCATCTCAATGTTATGTTGCTAAATTGAGGAACCAACATATCAAATCAATAAACCAATCCATTCATCATTGCATCTATTTGAGGTATTGAAGATTTGGATTAGGTAATGCATGCTATTGTTTTATCATCCTTATTTTATTGAAAATTTTCATATACATTTTAGTGAACATGACTTGAACCCCCTAACTAATTTTTAGCTCAATATTTTGAAATTTTTTAAAGAATTTTGGAGTTGGATCCATTTGTTGCAGGTTTTGTTAGCTTTTTGTTACAAATTTTGCATCATTTTGGGATAAAACCCTAGTTTTCAAAGATTCAACCATAACTTCCAAACGACCTCATATTTTCTCACAATTTTTTTTTGAAAGTTGGGAACTATTTTACACACATTTCAATTTTCTAAAGGGAAATTAATCACTGTGAGTGTGAATCAAGTGTGTGTGTCCTCCAAAACACCTCACTTGGTTTTCTTTTTTCATACCATTCTTAGGAGGCCTGCTTGGAGCACACACCCCTCCAAGGGATGACCTCAATTGAGTGTGAATCCAAAGAAGCACTCCTTTGGGAGATGAAACCTTGTCACTCTTGGCTAAGCCCAAAAGAACTTTATACCTTCAGGAAGTGAAGGTGAAGGGTGGGTTACCCCTTTCTCCCAGCATATTGGCAGGATTTTTCTTTCAAATTATACCTATTCAACCTCGTGCAAACTAGTTTGAGACCTAATTGTCCATACCCCACTTGACTAGTCATAGGGCTTGTTGTTGTGTATTCAAGTGTTTTCTTAATCATAACATTTAATCTTGAAAGACAAATTTATCATTGTGTTTGGTGTGTGTGTTCATGCATTTACATGCGAAATCTTATGTTTGATATTTCCCAAGTCAAATTTCCAATAAAATTTTTCCACATCATCCAAATCATCCAATCTTGTCATTCCACATCATATCTTAATCAACATCATCTCTTTAATCCAATAAACATCATTTTACATCATGCCAACATTAGAAGACCTAGCATCCCAACTTCAAAACCTCCTTCAAACACTTCACCAAATACCTCATCCTCTAGACCACCAAACCATACAAAGACTTCAAACCCTCTTCCAAAATTTTCAACAAATTAAATCACCTCAAACCCAACACCTCCTAGCTCAATCCAATCAATTCATTGCCATTTGTAAAATCCAACAACCAAAACATCATACCCTATCCATTTATTATCAACCAATGCCACCTCAACCTTATGTGCCATCCCCTTCTACCTCATACCAATATAATCCATCCAATTCTTTGCATGTCAATACCACATCAACACATCCACCCATATCACAACAAGAGCATAGGAGCCTAAGTCCAGCTTGGCAACAAAATGAAGAACCTTTCAATTCTCATGTTCCATTTGACAAGGGGAACACCAATCTAGTTCATGCGCCCTATAATTTAGCATACCACCATCCAATCAAATGCCTATCCCTAAGCTACCATGTCCTAGTCCTAAGCCATTGGCCACTACACCTTCTAACCAATCAAACTCTTCATTACCCTCACCATCATCTAATCCTCCATCAAATCAATGCCCTAAATTTAGACATTTCAAAAGTAAACCTATGGCATTACCCAAATCCACCCATCCACCTACAAAGGATGTGACCCAAGCAAGGAATCAAACATCGCCATGTCATCCAGCTCATATGTTTTAACCTACCAAATAGTCTTCAAACATCATGCCCATTCCTCCAACCCCATCATGTAGTTTCCCCCTTGATCCTATTCAAAAATCTTCCCCATTGAGCCCAAGTCAACCTCCATCATGTCTCCATGTTGTTGACCATCTAGAACATGTTGAGCCTGTTTAGGAGTCATCCCTTTCCACTTCCATTCAAGAAACCCAAGAGGTATGTTAAGAGCCTAATCCTAAGCATGAGAAAACATTAACCTCTCATAACATACTTTGTCCTATTTATGATCAAGCTTCCCTCTATCATCTTACCTATGATCAAGAAGGCCATGATGATCCTCTTAGCCAACTTTATGCATTCCATGGTCAAGAGCCTATCACTTCACCTATCCATGAGCAAGAAACCTCCATTGCTCCTATCCAACCCCTACCTACCCCCATCCATGATGAAAAAACATCCACTTCCCATGATGAGACAAGTGCCTCCCAAGCACACATAAAAGATAAAAAAGATACCTTGGATCTAAGTGAACACAATGCTAATTAAGATCCTAATGATCCTCCATTGCCCACTATCGACCCCATTGCAATTCCTCCATCATATCCTATTGGTGTTTCTTCCCTCATTCATGAATGTTCCTCCTTAGAATGAAAACAACTATTATCTTCCCTTGCTTCATTTTATCCATCCAATAAGGAACTTGTTTCTAGTGTTCCACCTACACCTAGTCCCATTGTCCATTGCATACTCCAAAACATGAACCACCAAGGTAAAGGTCTAGACCTTCATGAACAAGGTATTTTGGAGCCCATCCATGTCAAAGTCCCTCCATGCTCTTATGGTCTTGGACATACACCTCAAGGAAACTAATCTCAAGATGTTGGTACTTCCTCCATGCATTCTAAGTCCACCTCTTTCCATAATAAATCCTATCATATCCCTAAAACATATGTTGCAATTCCACCACCATCATCCTACAAATGTCAAAATAATGTGACCATACACCTTCCACCACTACTTCCAACTCCTAATATCCCTCCATCCACTTTACCACCATTACTCCCAAAACTTAATATCCCCATTATCCAATCCCTTTATCCATCCATCCATAACTCTTCTAAAATCCCTAATCATGACCAATCAATGCACACATTGTCTAAACATGAAGCTTTTACTCATTCCACCATACCCATGGGATTCAAAAGAAAAAAATTCAATGTCTCTACCTATATAAAGTAAAAATCATCATTCATTAGGGCATCAAGGCAAAGATTCAAAGCAAAATACATCCCAAAAATTATATAAACCCATACCTCCAAAAGTAAAGGCCAAAACTAAAATGGTTTGGATCCCTAAGAAAAAGGAAAGCAAGTCAAATGAGACATCTACATCACAAAAATCCCAACCATCCCCTTCCATCCAAAATTCACATTCTATTCAAAAATTACAAAAATCCCATAAGCCAAACAAAAATCATAAAAATACTAAGTCTATGTGAGTACCTAAAGAACTTAATCACCCATGTCCTAAGAAAACATCTGCATTGCTTCCTACACCCCATCTGCATCAAAATATTCAACATTTATCACAATGTGTGCAACCATTAGTCATGGTTCCCTTCCATTTCACAAAAATTCCACATACCTCCATCTCCTCACCCTTCACTCATTATCCTACATATCCCCCCCACCACCTTCCTATGGTCTATGCTTTTGGCTAAGCCTCCCCATTCATCTTTTGCATAAGTCCCATATAATCCCTATCATCTTCCCTACATAATCAACATCATAATCCACTATTTTTCTCCATAATCCACATCATAATCCATCATCTACCTACTCCATCTCCATTTCATGTCATTCCTTACCAACATCTATGAGCATAATGGCATTTGAAATGGTCCATGTGATGAAATCCATCTCTAGTGAGACTACCACCTTTCATGGAACTAGACACTTGAGTCCCTCCTATCCATATTCCCCTTCTCCTATCCAAAAAAAATAAAGTCAAAAAAAAGGAAGAAAAAAGGAAAAAAAAAGGTAAAGAGAAATCCCTTCATCCAACGGTGAAAACCTGGTAAACAAGCGCCCTCGATAAGTACCATGATGAAAACCTGGCAAATAGGCATCATTTGTAGGTTGATCTTGTATGTCACTTACACTTGGGGCCACAATGTATCATCTATCCAACCTATCATCTTCATGTCATATTATTCTATCTTACCATCCTACTATTTTTATCCATCATACATACCTATCATATTAAGTCCACTTATCCATCATTCTCCTTTTGATCTTGATGAAGATATAGGAGAAAAGTCTTGTAACATGTTTTGGGTATCTCTTGACATACCTCATCCTTTCCAACCAATCATATCATTGTCCTATTGTCATAAGATTTTTCATGAAAAATCCTAAGTATTGTACCTAGAATGGGGCATGTTATTCCTATGCAATATAGTCTTTGGAGATCACATCCTTGCTCTCTTATGATGCATACATACATTCCATCCATCCATCTATATATCATGAGCCTTGTATCCCTTATCCTATCACCCACCCTTCCATCCATCAATCCCATTTATCTCCTTGCACCTAGACTTGGTTTTCCCTTGTCATTGGTTTCTAGGACAAAGGCTACCCAAATTTTAATCCATTGACATCTCAAAACATTTTAAAAATCCAAAAATATCAAATATTCTCAAAAATCCAAAAAAATCACAACATTCAAAAATCCAAAAAAATCATAACATTTCAAAAAGGAAAAGAAATCAAAACATGTCAAAAATTAAAAAAAATCAAAACATGTCAAAAATACAAAAAAAATCATAAACGTCAAAAATCCAAAAAAAGAAATCAAAATATCGGAAAAACAAAAAAAATCCAAATAACTCTCAAAAATCCCAAAACAGAGTCAACATTTGTCACGTCAGTCAAATAAGTTAGACATATTTAGTCATTTGAAACGTCGACATTTAAATCGTGAACCAACAGACAACATAGTCCAATTAGTCATCCAGTCAAAATCAATCAAATTGTCAAAACAATGTCAAATCATCTTCAATCAATCCAAGCAATAATCCAAATGCAAGTCAATCCTTAGTCCATACCAATCAATTTGATCAATCTTTCCAAATTATCCAATCACATCATTTGGTCTTGATCCTAATCTTGTTGTAAACCCAATCAATCAAAGTCAATTAGTCAATTAATCAGTCATCCTTGTGTTGATCTAGAGATATGTCTTTCCCCACAATGACAATACTATCATCATCTATTATTGTCAATCAAACTCAGTCAATCAATCAATCATCCTTGTGTTGATCTAGGGATATGGCATTCCCCACAATGACAACACTATCATCATCAATCAATCAATCAATTTGGTTTACAACTTGACGGGGGCAATACCTTGTTTATTTTTGTATCATTTGTGAATGCTTACTTGCTTTCTTGTGTGCATTATTATTTTTAACTTGCATTTGCATCCAATCCGAATTATTCTAGCTAATATTCATATCTCGTATCTAGACAAGGTTGTATTACGTTGAGGCATGAGACACATCGTCACCTTGGTCCTTATACCTTGGTGCATCATGTCTAGTGTTACATCAAACATCATGGTTGTTCAATTTCTTGTAGCATAACATATCATTCATCTCCTTCATCCACTTCCTTATCGTTTCATTTTGAGAGCATACCCATGTTCTTTCAACCTGCCTATCCTCTCAAGGGGGCATCATCATCCCACTCTTATTTCATCATCATCTTATATTTCTATCGTCATCCATTTTCCTCTATCCATACCTTACCTTCTTTGAAATGATGTTACTCGACACAAATCTCATCATCTTGAACATCATCTCAAAGAGGGGAAAAATGTAAACACTAAAAATTGTCCTAAGGCCTACGACTCTTAGATTCTTCATCATTTCCCCTTTCATTCTTCATAATTAAATAATTTTTAATTATTTAATTATTTTCTAATGTCATATTTCTTCTATTAATTAAATAATTTTAATTATTTAATTAATTGATTTCTATCTTTATTCTTCCTTCATTAATTAAATGAATTTTATTTATTTAATTATGTCATTAATTAAGTCCCTTTCTTTCTAAAATTAAATAAATTCTTATTTATTTAATTTTTTGTCCACTTTCCACTATAATTACATAATTATTTTTAATTATTTAATTATTCATTATCCTCTTCTCTCATAAATTAAATAAATTTTATTTACTTAATTTGGTCCACTATCTTGAATTTTGAAATAAATCATTGTTTAATTCAAAATGATTCCTCCTTTGTCACATTCCTCTATAATTAAATAATTATTTTAATTATTTAATTATTCAGTGGCCACCTTAATTAAATATTTTTTATTATTTAATTTCTCCTATCAGCTCTTTATCCGTGCCAATCTTATCTTCTACATCAAATCTTATCTCTTGACATCTCATTTAATCTTGGCCATTAATCATTATCTGCCCTAATTTTTCCCTAACCCTATTTCATACTACAACTTTCAATCTTGGCCATTGATTAAGACATCTTATTGACATCCAATCTCAACCATCAACCCAAATTAGACCTTTCCTATAAATTAACCCTCTCACAAGCCATTAGGGAGGTTGATTCTTCAAGTATCCTTATGTTCTCAAAATCATTCTTGAATCATCCATTTCTATATATCATCATTCACTTATTCATCTCCATCTCAATGTTATGCTGCTGAAATGAGCAACCAACATATCAAATCAATCAACCAATCCATTCATCATTGCGTATAGTTTAGGTATTGAAGATTTGGATTAGGTAATGCATGTTATTTTTTTATCATTCTTATTTTATCCAATTTTTTCATATACAACCAGTATTGCTATCAAAATTACATATGCATTAGTAGACTCAAACCTAATACAAAACTCAAATATGCTAAGTATTCTATTTACAATTTTCTTTGTGATCAATTACAAAACAACGAACCCCATACTTCTAGCCTTGAATTCCTTCTTATATAAATGAAGGGGCAAACAAGCTTTGGGCCAGAGAGTACACATGCCATTATTCAATTGGACCATTCCAAAATGCATTCCCTTTGCAATTATATTTGCATCCTCAAATGGAGGGAAATATACATGAGACAAAAGTTATTCTCATTTGTTGAAGGAGATCTGATCCCTAATTTCAAAAGGAACCTATGAGCTGAATTAACAAAATCCATGTCCTCCAAAAATTTATCTAGGTACACCAAGTGAGCATGAAGGAAAGCATGTAAAGAATAAAACAAAAAGGTAAGGAACATGTCCACATCTACAATCTTGTCATCAATTTCAAATTGGAGAGAAGACAATATATTATCCATACTTTAGCAAAAGCCTAATATATGCTAGTTCCAGGCTATGCATTGTGCTTCTCTCATCTTTTATTCACCATGGTTGCAAATTCAAAAACCAAAATTGTACTTGCCTCCCTACAACTGCAACTCAATCATCCAATAAATCCAAATATATGTTCCCCTAGGCCTAGAATTCATCTTCAGTGGGCCAATTGAATGCCATGACCTCATCAGCCTTTTGCTTGTAAGGTGAATACTTGGTAACGACCTATTTTTCCTCTTTGTCAAACTCTACCAAAACAATTTTTGCATGAGCCAGCATGTCCATGTTTTTCTTTAGCATGCTCATATCATGCCCTTCACAAATCAAGGTAGCCTATTGTAAAATAAATTCATTTGCTTCTCTTCTCCAGTCCTGAGAGGTTTTGATGTTACCATCATGTCACTTAAAATGAATGTTAGGAGGACATGATGTGTTTCATGAAAATTATTGATCAATTCCCTTAGCCTCTCCTCCAAGGGGTCTATATTCCCCCTAAATTCTTGGATTCCATTCACCATCTAGATGCTAGGCTTAAGTTTTTCAAGTTTTTTAGTATCATGCTTGGCTCCCACAAACATCATCCTCAACTCGTGTAACCTAGGAATCCATGTCTCCATTAGTGGAATGGCTATATCCTTATCAATATCAAGATTGTTTATAGAAAAATTCATGGCAGAGTAGCTAGTATGAATGCTATTCAATCTATTATTCACCCCCCTATTTAAATGTTCCAAAAAAGTAGTGAAAATCTTCATATTGCTAACAAATATTTCCCTATCATGATTGTCACATTTTTCCTTGTATTCCCTTACCTTCTCAAGTAACTCTTCTTTTTTGACACCTTCCTCTTCTTGGGATGTGTCTGATGCACCTGGATCCACAATTGAGATGGGTACAATTCCCATGTTGTAAGGAAAAATTTCCCATGAGGAACTTGTTGGGGGTGGAACAGCAGTTGTTCGATCATATGAAGAAGTGGGAGAAGCAACATAAGTATGCATTGTTTTCCCTGATTGTAAAATTTTTCAATTTCTATTTTATAATCAATTAACAAATAATTATATTGCTTTTTGAATTGTTCCTTTTCTATAGTTACTGACTCCATTTTAGCATTTGTAAATTGTGCCACATTCACTGACATATTGGAAGCCTCAATAGCCGATGTATCTAATACCCTCTTTATTATCAAACCTCACCTATAATTTGAAATAGGCTTTGCAACTTTATGCTTCTTTATGTTAGGGGATAAGGCCCAGATGGCCAATGTATCACACTACTCACTAAATGTAAATCCTTGCAGTGCTATGGTGGTCTCCTCCTTTGAGTTTTAGAGGGGTCTATCACATATTTTTATTGTATCAAAGGAAATTGCAGAGGCTAGGTCCCATTCTGGCAATAATAAAATACCACTTTTCCTCACTTGCTCTCTGCCTTCAGATGCAATCATTCCCTAAAATTTTTCTATCATCTCTTTTAGAACCTATGCTTCAATGGTTGCATCAAGTAGCTCTGGGTGAAGACTTATTTTCAATGCCACATTGTGGACATATTCATCCTTCTTTTCTCTATAGGAAAACTCCATAAAAATTTTAGATTTCACAAAAGAATCATCAAGGAATTTTGTGCATGTCTCAAACCTTACATCATCAATATTGCTTATCCCAGTAAGGTCATCTTTGCTCAACCTCAAACCCAATTGTTTTGATACTCTCTCTACTGATGGAGGGGGCATTTTTTGTTGCATCTCTTCCTCTATTACCCAGATGTCTTCATTAGAATCATCATCATAATCAACCAAGCCAATAGGTTCAAGTCTTTGCTTTTTCTAAGGTGGTGGTCCTAGTGGTGATGAATGTATTTTTGGAGAGTCAATTTCAACAACATCAAGTCCATTTGACCTTGGGGGAGATGGAAGTGGTACTTCCTATAGTGGTGGGGAGGTTCTTTGCTCCTCTTGTTGAGAAGAGGTAATAGTTGAATACTTTCTCTTTGCTTTATTCTTTCTTCTAGTAAAAATAATCATTTTTCATTCTTTTGGAGGTTGGTATGTGGGCCTTTCCTCAATAACCAAGATTTATCCTTCACCCTGCTCATCTTCAATAGGTGTCTTCCCTTTATCTTGAATCATCCTTTCACCTTCTACTGACCCACTACTGTCACAAAATTCTAGAATATGTTCTCAATTCTTTGTATCCCGTTGGGGATCTCAACGAGAGTAGTGAATTTGAGATCCTTCTCTCTTATTTTTCTTTTATATCTTCCTCCAAAGGATAAAAAATATTCCTGATGACTTATTCAAGGAAATGAAAAAAATGGGTAAACTTGGAACTTCTAATTTTCATCTTTAGCCATGCTATATATCCTTTAGGATCATGAGTCCTTACTCCTTCTCTCCTCATGCCAAAGGGCTTGAGTATTTCATTTATATTATCCCAACCTCCTTTGATCATCACAAAATTAGAGAAGCATGTCCATGAAGGGAAGAATGTTCCCTTTCCCGGTTCCTTCAAGTGTTTATTCTTGTACCATAGAAAGAAGGAAACCTACTTGATTTGATGATAAATTGGACTTAATAAGGCCTTGATTTGGTGTTGTGAGGTGTTTTTCACATCTACACTAGGTCTTGGCCCCTTGCAAATTCATTTAACGATGTCTTGTAAAGGTTTTGTAAAGTGTTGTAAAGGAATTTCACACTTTCCTAGACTTAATGAATCCATTTTTCCCCAATTCAACATTATAAAATGCATTAAAATACATTACCACATCAATCTAGAAGGCTTGTAAAAATAAACTTCATGTTAATCTAGTGTTGTAATGTGTCCCACACATTGATATTGGATATTGTGCCTTTCTAGGCTATATGGACCTCATTTTAATGTTGTAAAGTGTATCTAATCATGCTTTCACATTGATATTTTTGTGAAAATCCCTAATTGACCTCTACATAATTACTAATAGGCCCCTATTAACCCATATTGTGCATCTGGAGGCTTAAATTGATCAAATAATTGATAAAGTCATCATAAAAAACCTTATTTCCTTATTTCCTGGCATCTTAACTAGCAAAATGGCCCCTGTGGGACCCATTCACCATCCATGGAGAATTAGTCCCACCCAGGTGGGACCGATTCACCATGGGTGGTGAATGAGTCCCATTTGGGCCAATTTTGACCTTTGAGCAGGAAAAACTGAAATTTAAGTTTATTATTTTTACATGTCGGCCTTAGGGATCCAATTTATGGGAAAATAAGGTGAATTTCATATAAAATTCACTCTCTAAATTCCAAATCATAGCCATTCCATTATTCATCCATCATTCTTCCATCTCAAGTCAAGCAAGTTAGGGTTTTATCATTTCAAGTCATTAAGATAGCAATTTTCAAACATTCAAGGGAAAATTCTTCATGTTTTGTTGTAGAAATTCAAGATCAAACATCATGGAAAGGTATTGAATCCCTTTATGCATACTTCATTACATTCTTTCTCTATTTTGGTTTAATCACCTAAAAGGGGTCTGGCCAATGCAAACCCCCATGCCCTAACAATCACCATTTCTCTCTCTTGTCTTGTGTGTTTGTAGATTTAGACATCTTGGAGGAATCATTGAATATTTCATTTCAATTTTTTTTAAGTCTTCTCTTCATTGAACAAGTTAAAATATCAACAAAAACTCACTTTCAGGTTCAAAAATCATATTTTTGGAAGCAAAAATCTATAGAAAGCCAGAGTGCAGACTAAGAGCTCATGTTTCCTCTTTTGGATCTTCAAAAATTCAAAAGTGGACTCATTCACCATCAGTGGAAAATGAGTCCCATTACTAGGCCTAAATAGGGTTTTTTGCATTTCTGGATACCCTTTTGTCTGAAACGGGTTCCAGGTTAGTTTCACAGAACTAGGACTAATTCGCCCATAATGGGAAATGAGTCCCAATAGACCAAATTTCTAGCATTAGCAGCATTTCAAATATCATTTCCATCCCACTTCAATATCCCAGGTGCACAATTTCAGTTTCATCCATTTCTGTTTCAATTTTGCATTCATTTCTAGGTGTTTTTGCATTACACAATGTGTTTTCAAACAACATGCTTTTCAATAGTTTTCACTTAATAATCAATCCATTTGATCAATTAGCAACATTTATATCATAGTTTTAAGTCATAATTTAATCATGCATACACTAGTTTGAGTGAACCACCTAGATTTTAGGTGTGGGATCTATCTCTTTTCATTAGGTGAAAGACCCTAATTGAGCAAAATAGAGTCATAGCATTTCACACCCCTAAAATATATGGTTCATTTTGGTGAAATTTCTTTTTTAATACTTCCCTTTTCTAATTTGGATTCCTTCATCCTAAATCTAGCCTTGGATTGACTTTGCATTAGGGTTTTCATTAGTTAATTGGTATGCTAGCTTTCAAATTTTGCATTCATAAAATGTGCATTTAGGTTGCATTATTGGCATCTAATTCATTTAAATTTTTTGAAATTCTAAATTTTTAACTTAGGTCTACATCATAGCACTTAGAAAACATCAAAATCACTCCAATGTTTTTGAAAATTCTAAAAAAAGTTCATATTGGGACTCATTCACCACCTTGGGAGAATTGGTCCCTTTTCATCCCTAAAACTGCCCTTTATAGAACTAAAAACCCTATTTTTCAACTTTTGTTTGGTGCCATTACCTACCTATATCAATTAGCTAAGTTTATGTAACATGCATTTCATTAGATCTAGCTTAAAATAGCTCATTTCATGCATTGTTTAATTTCACATTTACATCTCACATTTCATTTTTCATATTATTGCATACTGTAATCAACAACTTACTTTGTTTTACATCTAAAAATTACATATAAATCATAGCATTGCACTTTATTTACTTTTTAATAGCATGTTATTTTCCACAAGATGTGTCTTTGATTTGATTAAACATGGATTTTATAAGCATAATATCCCCTCTTATGATTTTGATTTTGATTATAGCTATGAGGAACATAGCCTTGACCAAACCATTACATTACCCATTGGTTTGAATGGAGGTGTAGACAATCATAACACACATACTTGTTTTTCTCCTAATACCTCTCCTATTAGTGATGAAGGTATCTTGGTGAAGGAACTTACAAGCCTTGAGGGTCTTAATTTTCCATCTCCTCATTCCCCTTTATATGAAGTTAGACAACAAGAACATGAGATCATAGACACATTTCTATATATCACCTTACCTAGTCTCCATAACCATGACAATCAAACTTTTCCATCTCCTAATATCTCTCCTCAATGGAAATATGATAGGTTGGTGTTAGAAGACATCCCTATTAAGAATCATGAAACCCTTGATACTCCCTTCCCTAGTGCTCCCACCATTTGTGATAATCTATTTGACACTCATCGTTATCCTTCTCTTGATGACTATCCTATGAGTGATGAAGCTATCTTTCCAAATCCAATTATGACATGTGATGAACATATTAGATCTCCTCCTAGGGTCGATATTATGGCACAAGAGAATGATACCTTTCTGAAACCTGACAATCAAATAGAGTCTTCTCCTAATCCCCCCACTATCAATAATCAAAAAAAATTCAACCATTCATAACTACCTTAGTTGTGATGAGGTTAGTTTGAATGAACCAAGCCTTAATTTTCAAAAACATGAGGTTTATTGTTCTCCTAAACACTCTCCTTCTAGGGAGAATATCATCATAAAAGGAAAAGATAGCATTGATAATAATATTATGCCCTCGAAAAGAAATGAAGAACCTCTATTAGACTCTCATTTGCCAAGGGATGTTAATATTATTCAACCTCAACTCATCCTTTATCCCTCTTCACACAAACACACTCAACACAAACCTGAATTCACCCTCTACCCACCTCGAACTAATGTGTCACAAAAACTAAGTAATAATATTGTTGCTCATACATATAACACTCGAAATAATAGGCAACCACAACAACCCACACCAACACCCTTACCTTTGCAAAATCCCATTTTTCCTAGAGATCCTTGCTTAAATTCACACATTTAGGAGTACAATCCTTTTGAACAACTAAAGAATACTCCTGGAAAAATTTCATTATGGGATCTTATTCAAGCATCCCCTCACTATCACAACATGATCCAGGCAGCCTTGCAACAAGTTCCTATCCCTTCTAATGTGCAACCAACTGACATTGCAGACATCATATGAGGAATAAATGCTACCATTCTTTTCCACCAAAGTGAACTCCCACTTTTGGAAGTGTAAAAAAAAAACACAGCTTTCATGATCATTTCTTGATACAATCAGATAAGGATAAAGTGAACCCTTATTGAAAATGGCTCAGGCCTTAATGTGTGTAGTGTAAACCTTTTGGATAGGCTTTGTGTGGATAAATAAAAAATTCAACCTGAATCTTTATCTATTAAGGGCTTTGACAATGTCAAAAAGACACCGCTTGGTGTGATCACATTACCTATTACAGTTGGAGAAGTCACATTGAACTCAACAATCCAGGTTATGCCTCATGATCTTTCATATAACCTTCTTCTAGGTAGGTCGTGGATTCATGAAATGAATGGTGTGCCTTCCACTCTTCATCAAAAAATGAAATACATCTACAACAACAAAGTGTGCACACTTGACATTGATCATGAGCCTTATAATGTCTTGCAACTTAAGAAAACCATAGAGAACCCCTTGAAGACATTAACACCAACCACACAAGTGGAACCCTCATAGCAAAAGGACATACAACAACATATTGAACAAGTCACAATGCTATCAGAAGATGATTGGGTTTCCTTGGATTTCAAACATGACTTGGATGACCTTTCGAAAGAATCAGCCTCAACAAATGAAGCCACTTACACAACAACCTTTGATGAACATAATCATGAATAGCCACCGACTTCAAAAGCAATGAAGAAGCTTTATGGACACAGTTATGAACTATCAAAATAGTTTGGATATAGTAGAAAAGGATTTGGTGCTAATGAACAAGGTATCCAAAACCCTATCAATCCTATCACACAACAAACAACTCATGGTCTTGGTTATTATCCTATGATAGAAATCACCAAGCCTTCACTCAACATCAACACTCTCACACAACAACCCTCTAAACCAAATTTAACTTTAAAGCATCCTGAACTAACCGACACTAGTGGTCTTCATCATTCTACTTTGCCAACAATAAAACAAACACCTACATATTCTCTTAATGTCAATGTCATCTCACAAGACACCAATGATTTGCATTCGATAGATTTTCCCTCCTCTTATAAGAGTGAGAGAAAAATCTCCCAATCTAGAGAAACGTGTGTAAGTATGACATCTACTACTAAACAAGATGTATCTTTGATGCAAATCACAAAACCATCTTCTACCATTGATCAAGAGGGTATCTTGTTTAGACTCCTCCAAGATCACTTGATCACCCTCCCTTCTAGAACTCAAAAGAAATTCTCTTACAAGACTTCATTTTGCACCTATCATAGAGTTCATGGTCACTCCGCTAATGAATGTAATGCTTTGAGTCATAAAATCTAACATTTCTAGGAGTTTGGTATGCTTCCCTCTGTGGGGGCACCTAATTCCTCTAATTGATACCGATTTTCACTCTCGCCTACATTTCATCAATTGTTTAGGCTCACCTTTGTCTTGCACTCAGTGGGGGAAAGGGGTTTAGTAGCCTTGTCCTCATATGTCACTTGTCATTTCCTTTTTTGGCTAGTTGTTAACCTTTCATGAACATATAAGAGCAAGCTTGGGACGTGGACGATGTGCCTTAAGTTGACTTGCATGTGACATACTACCCTTATTCATGACATAGCTTATCAGAAACATATGACTTGGCATAGGGCTTTCCAAGTAAGCTCTCATGTATCCTTCTACTTTAAAGAAATTGCTCATAGTACTGGTGTTCACAACTACTTTAAAGTGGGGGCATACATCACCACTCACATTTCATTGTACGATTTTATTTTTCTTGTGATTAACTCTCTTGGAAACATTAGGTATAATGTTTTTTAGGATGAGACATTGTAGTTTTCCTCTCTTGGAAACAAGATGAGACCGTTTGCACTTTTTCCTCTCTTGGAGACATTAGGAATGGTGTTCCTTAAGATTGGACCTTGCATGAACTAAGAAAAATCCCTTTGAACATTCCTTACACTATTTTGCATTAACGATTTCTATGAGTGTCAAGTATACAAAGTTTTTCTTATGTCATAGAGCTCAAAAATTAGTTTCCTTTGTGGTGCCTTATTAAAGTTATCCGAAGGCATAACTTTGGTATGGTTGAGCAGGAAGCCCATTCTAAGGCACAACTTTCACCATAGCCACCTATGTGTTTGTGAGTATATACCACCCAAGCGTATGTTTCTCACCTTTTGGGCTTTCTCACCCAGTGGACAACCAAGATTTCCATCGCCCCAGAGTGAGTATGCATTTTCTTTTTGGACAAACAGCCTAGATCTGATTCACAACTAGTTGGAAAAAAATTCAAAGCTTGATCCACCTTTTCATTTTCATCTTTCTCCTCCTAGTTCTTTCCATTTCATGATTGTGTATCTTGTTTGGTTGCACATGATTCACCTTGTGTGTTTTCTTTCACGCTTATGTTGGTTTGACTTAGGATCTTGGATCATAGGGGCTTGCACAACCTCCTTTGATCTTTGTTATCCTTTTTCAGTCACATTGGTATGATTGGACCTCTCTTAAATGTCTACTTTAGTGTGAGTTTGAAGAAAGTTCATCCTCTCACTAAAGTGGAGGTTAAATGTACCGTAGAAAAAAGGAAACTTGCTTGATTTGATGATAAATTAGACTTAATAAGGCCTTGATTTGGTGTTGTGAGGTGTTTTTCACATGCAAACTAGGTCTTGTACCCTTGCAAATGCATTTAACGATGTCTTGTAAAGGTTTTGTAAAGTGTTGTAAAGGACTTTCACTCTTTTCTAGATTTAATGAACCCATTTTCCCCTAATTCAACATTATAAAATGTATTTAAATACATTACCTTATCAATCTAGAAGGCTTGTAAAATAAACTTAATTTCAATCTAGTGTTGCAATGTGTCCCACACATTCACATTGGATATTATGCCCTTCTAGGCTATATGGACCTCATTTTAATGTTGTAAAGTGTATATAATCACACTTGCACATTGAGTTTTGTGTCCCAATCCCCCATTTACCTTTACATCATCACTAATAGGCCCCTATTAACTCATATTGTGTATCCTGAGGCTTAAATTGATCAAATAACTGACAAAGTCATCATAAAATGTTTATTTCCTTATTTCCTATCATCTTAGCTAGCAAAATGGCTCCTATAGGACCCATTCACCATCCATGGTGAATCAGTTACATCTAGGTGGGACCCATTAGCCATGGGTGGCAAATGAGTCCCATTTGGGCCAATTTTGACCTTTGAGCAAGAAAAACTAAAATTTAAGATTATTATTTTTACATGTCATCCTTAGAGACCAATTTACAGAAGAATAAGGTGAATTTACTATAAAACTCTATAAACCCTAAATCATAACCATTCTTCAATATTCATCCATCATTCTTCCATCTCAAGCCAAGCAAGTTAGGGTTTCATCATTTCAAGTCATTAAGATAGCAATTTTTAGACATTCAAGGGAAGATTCTTCATGTTTTGTTGTAGAAATTAAAGATCAAACATCATGGCAAGGTACTGAATCCATTTTTTCATGATTCATTACATTCTTTCTCTATTTTGGTTTAATTACCTAAAAGGGGTTTGACCAAGGCAAACCCCCATGCCCTAACATTCACCATTTCTCTCTCTTGTCTTGTGTGTTTGTAGATTTAGACATCTTGGAGGCTTAGAAATCATTGAAGATTGCACTTCAAAGTTTTTTAAGTCTTCTCTTCATTGAACAAGTTAAAATATACAAAAAAAAACTCACTTTCAGGTTCAGAAATCTGAGTTTTGGAAGCACACACCTATAGAAAGCCAAAGTGGAGACTAAGAGCTCTTGTTTCCTCTTTTGTATCTTCAAAAATTCAAAACTGGACTCATTCAACATCAGTTGCAAATTTGTCCCATTTTGAGGCCGAACAGGGTTTTTTGCATTTTGGGATACCCTTTTGTTTGAAATGGGTTCCGGGTTAGTTTCACAGAACTAAGACTAATTCTCCGAGAATGGCGAATGAGTCCTAGTAGACCAAATTTCTAGCATCAACAACATTTCAAATGTTATTTCTAGCCTCCTTCAATATCTCAGGTGCACACTTTCAGTTTCATCCATTTTTGTTTCAATTTTGCATTCACTTCTAGGTGTTTTTGCATTACACAATGTGTTTTCAAACGACATGCTTTTCAATAGTTTTCGCTTAGTAATCAATCCATTTTATAAATTAGGAGAATTTAGATCATAGTGTTTAGTCATAATTTAATCATAGATACACTAGTTTGAGTGAACCACCTAGATTTTGGGTGTGGGATCTATCTCTTTTCATTAGGTGAAAGACCCTAATTGAGCGAAAGAGAGTCATAACACTTCACACCCTTAAAAGCTATGGTTCAATTCCCTACACTTCCCCACTGCCACATTACTTCAAGGAACCCAATTATTTCTAGTACATACTTTTGCAACAAGTGGGGCGAGATAGTTGCCCCATAAACTCTCAAAACTATATAAGTGAGGTAGGGAATAAAATCTCCCCAATTATGATCAACCCCCAAAATAGGTCTCCTATCCTTAGGTCTTAAGAAATCATGCAGGGCCTTGGTAATCATTATCACATTCATAGCCAAAGCTCTCCTCAACTCGTAGGCAAATAAATTCTGAAAGACTACATAATCAAATTTTCTATCATCCTTATCTAGGACAATGGTCCAACATTGGACATGAAATTCCAAATCACCGTTTATCCTCTCGAGTGTCATATTCTTACAAAAATAAGTGGCACCCTTGAATAAAAACATATATAGAAATAATGAATACCAACTGAATCTTACTCCAACTCCACCCTTTTTCAACTTCACCAAACCTTCATGAATCTTCTCTGCTAGGTATCTCCCATAATCATACAATGTGCAGTAATTGGGGTGTTGGATGTGTGCAACCATGTACATTTAGGCCCTTGGCATACCAGTGACTGGGTGATAGCCCATGATTTGGTAAATGGAGTAGAAATTCTTTTGAAAATAAGACACAAAATAGTTAACCAGGAAGGGCTCCTTGTCAAATGGACCCAATGTAACCCTTCAGCCCTCAATAGATGTTAGATACTTTGGTAGTATGTGGGTTCTGAATGAATACTTAACCTTCTCATATTCTACCCTAAAAACTTCCTCATTAATAGGAACCATATCCTCACTCCATTCGGTGAGCTTGAAAACATTCACAATTTCCTCCCTTGTAACCCTCACCATATCAACTCCATTGAATTCCCTCATAGTCCTTGTGACTAGATCATAATTGGAATCCATTTCTTTTAATAAATCAACCTCTATATAGACATTAGGCACAATTAACTTCCCAAGTCCAAATTACATGGGTTGCCCACTAGAACACCATAATTTCTATTCCCAAACCAACCACTAAACAATTCCCTCCCAGTGTAGGGAAATGTAGCATCCCTAATTACACTCTACATGTCATCCAACCCTTCAACAACTTGATGGCCATGGAGCAATGGTTTACCCTTAGATTTTTCACTAGTAGAGGGTGACAGCTGATCGATTAGGTCCTAAACTATATGTCTGACAGGGACTTTGGAGCCAGAGGCATTCCCTTTTGATGAAGATGCTATTAATTTTGGGGCCAAAAATCAATGGTTTTTATGGGTTAGGGTTTGGTTTCACATAAATAAACTTAAAACTCAAGCAAGGGTTTGATAATTACAAGGAAAGATTGTTTAATTGCTTGAAATGAATGCCAAACCTTAAAATAAATGCAAAAATAGAAAATCCTAACAATAGAAGGATAGAAAGGGAATAATTGAGAAAGTTATAAAAAAATTTAATGGAAAGATAACAATTAAACTTATTGGTTTAACACATGCTAAAAACCCTAACTTCAGTGTCAAACAGGCTTGAAAAATCATGGCACGAGCTCCTTGAATGCATAGGATGCTTTCAACAATATTCAATTATGTTTTAAAGAAAATTTTAATAGATTTAAAATTATCAATTTGGTAGCTCTACCTCTTGTCCACCATTATGGCTCACTTGCACAAACCAAAATGATTCACTTGTCCTCAAACTCATCTTTAAATGTTGGTTGTTGATAGTGCAGTGGAAGTGAATTGACAAATGATCCATATGGAGTCAACCAAGTTTGAAAAAGTTGACTATAAGCAACTAGAGAATTTATCCAATCTAAAAAAATCATGTGGAGGAGCTTCCTAGTCATGTGTGAGCTCCACTATCTCTCAAGTACTGAAGCAACATCCACAGGTCAGCTTCCCTGTTTCCTTGCGAGTCTTAACCAGTGCACAACTTTCAGCAACAGGGATGCAGGGAAGGGCTCAAATTTAATTTGGAGTCTCCAACAAGCATGCACCTTACACCTCAATCCTCTGAGAGTATGCATAAACCTCAAACACAATGGATGGCCTAGATTATAACATCTCACCCATTTGTAAAACACGTGCTTGAACATCTGTTTAGTAACATGGACTTTATCATTCATGCTCCTGCACTGAAATATTTCATTAATATTCCCACCTTTTCTAATGTTTCCTCTATTGTTCAAATGACTCCATGTGGTGCTCTCTCACTTCGTTGTTGAGAGATGGGAGGCAGAGGTGAGTCCCCCACGGGATAGCGGGGAGTGGTCAGGATTGACCCATGTCACTCCTCCTTGACCATCGATCTTAATTGAAGGAAGTGCTCGCCTTCTTTAAATCCCAATGGGTCCCAAGGATATATGTCCTTTTCCTGCTACCCCATGATAATATTTTAATGCAAAATGAACTCAAATATGGAAATGGGGAACAACCTAGATGTAGCCGTGTCATTTAATCTCCATTGTTTGTATGTCTTGTCCCATCGCTTGCTGAATTTCAAAGATATTAGACCCGCCATTGCAGAAGGACATGTGGTGCCCTCCTACTAGCCCATGGGAATATGATAATAAGAAAAATACTTGAATGGGGGCACAGGGAATGGTCTAGATCTAATCACATAGATTCGATAGTCCTTATAAAATGGGAACTTTGCACATGCAAGTTGTTAGTCCTTAAAGAGGGGCCATTGCTAGGTAAATGACATACAAGGACATGGAAAAATAAACTCAGACCTAGGAACCAAAAAATATTTAATTATTTGTTACATGCATAGTACTTAAAGGCAATGTTTTTTTTTAATTACACGATGGGTAGCACTTTTGATCTCTAGGACTTAGGGGTGGGTTTATAGAATGAGTCAAAAGGCATAAGTCACAAATTGAATGATCAGGAACCGGTGATAGGAGGTCAACATTAAAATAGAACATTTGCACAGGATTAAGGTTTTTGGAAAGGGTTTTAGCAAGTCAGAAACCCTAAAGCATGGAAACAAGACAAACCCTAAGCCTAGAGACATGAAACTAGCCACATTTTGCAAAATTTTGAGTGGAACATAAAGCATTTTTAAGGGTTCCACTAGTGCTAATGGAAATTTATTTATATCTCAGATTAATGAAAGTTGGTTATGGCACTAGAGGATGTGTCACATTAATTTTGAAAATATGGTGAGAATCAATGTTGTACAAGCTATGAGAGATTTACCAAGAATTACAAGACATTTTAATGTGATTTGCAGGGATTGTCAGTTTGGAAAGAAAGCTAGAAATAACTTAAGATAAAAGGAACAATATACTATTGGACTACTGGATTTGATTCACATAGATCTTTTTGGTCCTACAAGAGTGAGAAGTCTACAAGGTGACAAGTATTTTATGCTTTTGATTGATGATTACTCTAGATTTACATTGGTTACTTTTCTTAAAGAAAAATCTGATGCATTAGACAAATTCAAAGCATTCAAAGCTATGGTTGAAAATGAAATCGACATGAAAAACAAATGTTTAAGGTATAACAGAGGTGGATAATTCACATCCAATGAGTTTAATATGTTTTGTGAAGCACGTGGAATAAAAAGATAGTTATCTGCTTCAATAACTTTTCAACAGAATTCCAGAGTAGTTGAAAGGAAGAACACGATTGTTCAAGAGGTTGATACAATAATGATTACTAAGGCTATTCTATCAGAAGTCTACTAGAGAGAAGCAATTTACACTGTTGTTTATGTGTTTAATTGAATTCAAGAAAAATACAACACTAAGACTCCCTATGAGTTGTGGTATGGAAAGATTCCTACTGTAAAGTATTTCAAGGTATTTGGAAGCAGATGTTATATTAGAAGAGATGAAGAAAATTTAGGAAAGTTTGATGCAAGATGTGATGAGGGTATATTCCTTATATAATCCCTTAGAAGCAAAGCTTATAGATGCTACAATAAAAGGCTAAGAAAGACTATAGAAAGCACAAATGTCAAGGTTGATGAAGCATTGAAGAATTCAATTGAAGTTGATGGATATGTATCAGATGAACCTAATTACAGAGAAGTAGAAGAAGTTGTGGAAGAATAGGAATAGAAAAATGAGGAAGAGGAATCTTGAGTGGTGTCCCCAAAGACACCTAAGTATGTGCAAAAGAATCATTCAAAATATAAAATCATTGGAGACAAGAGAAAAGGAGTATTGACAAGAAGTAGACCTAATGTTGATGCTGAAACAAATTTTTCTACATTCTAAAGTTGATCCTAAGACAGTAAGTGAAGCATTTAAAGATGAAAATTGGGTGAGAACAATGGAAGAGGAACTTATGAAGATTGAGAAAAATCAATCATGGGAATTGGTTCCTAGATCAATAGATAAAAAGATAATTAGATCAAAATGGGTATTCAGAAACAGGTTAAATGAGAATGGAGAAGTGGTCAGAAATAAAGCAAGGTTTGTGTGTAAGGGTTAATCACAAGTAGAATGTATATATTTTTAGGAGAATTTTACTCTGATGGCTAGGATGGAAACTATCAATTTTTTTTTGAAATTTTCTACTCATAATGATTTTAATGTTGATCAGATGAATGTAAAGTCGGCATTTTTGAATGATGAGTTGGAAGAAGAAGTCTACATGGAACAACCACAAGGATTTTAGTTTTTAGATCAACTAAATATGGTCTAAAGATTGAATAAGGAAAATGTTTTCTCAAGAAAAGAAAAAGAGTTTCAGATGTATATTTTTGGTGAGATGAATTTCTTTCTTGGGTTGCAAATCAATCAAATAGAAAAAGGGATTTTTATTTCATAGTCGAAGTATGTAAAAGAAATGTTGAAGAAGTTTGGGATGGATTGTTCCAAATGGGTATACACTCCCCATAGTGATTGGCTATAAATTGAGTAAAGATGATGATTCACCTAAGGCTAATCAGACCAAATATAGATCTTTGATTGGAGTACTGGTGTATTTAACTATCATTAGATCAGATATAGTGATAACTTTAAGAAATCCCTCTCAAAAAAATATAAAATCTTGGCGAATATTTCACTTTTTTAGGAAAAAAATATTAATTTCTATTGGAAAATCTTTGCTTTTTTTTAAAAAATAAAATAAAATTTATTGGTGATTTTTTTTACATCACTAAAATTTTATAGAAAATTTTGTTGAATCTTGAAAAATAATAGGAAAATGCATTAATTATGATGGTGAATCTATCCAATCTAAAAATGATTCTCATGGAAAAGTAGGGGCTTGAGAGTGGAAGTTAGAGATGGGTTGAAGGGGTGGACTATAATATTTACTTTCCACCATTGTTTCAAAATATAATATAATGGCCCTCACTGCATTCTATAAGGTAAAATGTACCCATTATTTGTAATTCTCATTGGGCTCAAAATTTATTTCAAATCATTGATCTAATGACCCTCCTTGTACTCTATAAGGTAAAATTTAACCACAATCTATAATGCTCATGAGACCCAAAATTGTGGGCCCTATGAGCATTATAGATCATGCGTACATTTTACCTCATGGAATATAACAAGTGCCATTAGATTATATTATAAATAAATGGTGGAAGCTAAAGATTAGAAATATGGTCCTAAAGCAACTAATATTATGATATAATATTGGCAAATTAATATAGATTTATCTTATAATTAATAAAACTTAGGCGGAGCTAATAATGTATCGAATATTGTGGTGAATTTTTGAGTTAAATTTTTTAATAAAATAAATTATTTGGCGATTTAAATAAGAATATAATAAAATTTTATAAAAATATGGCAATTCAAGTCATGTTGTAGCTTGAACTATTAGCCAATTTTGGATTCCCAAATTTCAACTATTAGCCAATTGGTGAATATTAGCCACTAAAAAAATCATTGATCGGTTATCATACATGTAATTTGTCTTGTGGCTAGATTTCAAGAAGAACCTAAAGAAACACATGTTGTTGTTAAGAAGATATTCAAATATTTGAATGGTACTCTAGATTATGGCTTATGGTATCCTAGGGATACTTATTTTACACTAAGTTCTTTGACATATGTAGATTGGGAAGGTTGTGTTGATGATAGAAAATTAAAATTGGTGGTACATTCTTTCTTGGTTACAAATTAGTGTCACATGGTTAAGTAAAAAGAAAGATTCAATTTCCTTATCCACTGTAGAAGTTGAGTATATTGTTGTATCATCCTACTACAAACAAGTTTTGAGGATGATATAGACATTAAAGGATATTAGAGTAATGTATGATGATCCCATTTCTATTTTCTATGATAATACAAGTGCAATTAACATTTCGAAGAATCCATTGATGCACTCAAGAACAAAGAATATATCAATAAGGTATCACTTTTCGAGAGAGAATGTTGTGGAGAGTGAAGTAAATCTTGATTATATACCTACAAAGGCTCAGGTTGCTGACATATTTACTAAGGCTCTTAATAAAGATACTTTTGAGTATCTCCTAGAGAATTTAGGGTTTATTACCCCTCCTTTCTTGAACTAGGTCCATATAAATATGCATATGTCTAGTGGATATATGGATCTATCCTCATTCTAGACTGATGTTTGGTGGCTACCTATTAGGTGGAGTAGGTATTGGCAGGTGTTGTCATTCTACAGTTAATTTGGGTGTACTCCTAAGGGGGATAATTCTGTACTGGTAATGTTCTTAATTTCAAAGGGGAAAACAATGTAAAACAACTTTTTCTTTTTCCATTGATATCAAAGGGGGAGAAATATTTTCAGAGTGATTGATGGTTCAAAGCTGTTGTGTTGTCTTTAATGGTTTTTCACATCATGTGTTGTCATCAATGACAAAGGGGGATATTGTTGCAAGTATGAAGGTGTTATCATTGATGTCAACTAGTTAACTAGTTATCAACTGGTTATTGTTGTCATTGATGTCATGGAAGTTGGTTTTTGGTTGTATATGTAGAGGATATTGAGAAAATTGTAATAAATAAAGTTTGTAGGTATTTTGTGTGTGCCCCGAGATGTGCTTTATATTATCTCTATGCTTTTGAGTTCCTGGCATATTATTCATGGTTGTCGATAGTTTCTATATTCAAAATTTAGGTTTCTAGATTGTTGTGCAGTGTGAGATATCTTCACCAGTTATGTCTATGCAGTTTGGTGTGTCTGGGAGAGGTCCGAGAGAAATTTAGTTGCTCTAGATTTATCTGTACTTTGGATTTATGACTTGTAGTTCTAAGAGTAAGCTGATGAGATTGTGTTTAAGTGAAATTTGTTGTTCGAGAATATTGAATCAATTTAAGGATATTTGTACTTAACTTTCTTATGTGTTTAATAGTAGTGTTGAATGACCTTGTATTCAACACTAATTACAAAGTTTTTGGAAGCGTGTTGGGATTTATTTATGTCCTCATTAAGTATGTGTTTGGGTCACCCTCATTCTAATGCAAATGATGTATGTCCAACCTTGGATGGGTTTCAAGGTTGAATAAGGTATAATTACAAGTTAAGATGTTGATGAAAGGCAAGATAGATGTGAGGTAGTGTGTGATGCAAGTTTGAGTAGATCAGTGTGAAATTTAATTGCTAAGTTCCTGGAGGTAGTGAGTTGAAGGTGCACTCTATCATTCAAGCATGTTTGCAAGTGTGTGAGAAAATTGTGGTGGAAATATTTGTTGTATTGAGATAGTTTTCTCTCTGTAACTATTGTCTTCTATCTTCTTTGTAATTTTGTGGCAGTGAGCCCTCCTGGTGTTAAACCCTCAATGGATAGTGAGTTTTGTTTTGGACAAGTCCTATTTTGGTAATGAGACTTTTCGGTAGTGATCCTTTGTATTCAATTATGGAATTCTTTATATTGTGAGCTAATCCTCACCATGATTTTTCCCTCATTGGTTTTTCCACGTAAATATGGCATTATTGTGTGTATGATTTTACTTATTTTTGCTTCTGCTTCTACACATAATGATTGATGACACTAGCAGAGTAAAGGATTTATGAATGAATATTGATCTAACATGTGGTGAAAGTTTTAAAGGTTAAGATTTCTACAACTGCTTCACCCCCCCTCTCAGTTGTCTTGTTCAACTCTAGTACCCCTAGCCTATCAGTTAAATGGAATACAATTTTCCATATGAAACCTTTTCTATGGTCTAGGTTCGATTCCATTTTTAGTTTCTAAAACTCAATCCTATGACTGTATGATTTTTTTCACATTACTATTTTTTACCATAACTTCATTACCCACCTCATTAGATCACTCGCTAACCTATTTTATCCCCATTTTTTATGTGGGAATTGTGTTGTGTCCTCATGCTAACTTAGGAAGGCTTTTACATAGGTTGTTGAACACCTCACCTTGCTATCGGGGACCCCTTTCGTTTCTTTCAAGTGTTGCATTGGGTGGTGTTTTATGTACCTAGTCAAACTTTGTCTTTAATGTGATTGTTTAAGCTTGGGTGGTCTTTTTTGGTCACGCTTGAACTTGGGCGTATATTTTTAAAGTTATGTGAACCTCTTTTATGACTGCCTGTAGATGTTTATTTTTAAAATTTTAAACGATATTTATATGGGGAATGTTGACATCGACAACTACCACATGTCATAATTCTTATTTAGGAATTACTGCCCATCTTCCCCCCATGTTTTTCTATGTAGGTTTGGTTAATAAAATAGTAGAATGAAAAAAAAAAAACATTCTTGTCGTGTTAACTTTTGGGAAGAATTGGACGATGCGTGTAGTGTGAATTGCAGAAACTGCCATTAGAAGGTAATTATAGTTTATCCATTACACCCTACTTTCTAAATTGTTTGCATTCAAAATTATATGTTGTTGAGATTCATATTTGAACATGGCGAAGGTTAAGTATGAGGGATATGAATATGTGTCTGGTTTAACTTATGAGAGGCCTGAGATTGGTGACACTCGGGTAGGGAAAGTTAGCCTAGACGAAATAAGGAATAAATTTAACCAACCCAATCCTCCACCAATCATTGAGAGGGTAAGGGGTAGTGGATTAATTGAGGCTGCCCCATTTCCTATAGTTGTGCAAAGTCTTGAATTAGTGTTGGAGTGCATTAGACATTATAATTCATAGACATCGGAAGTTAGAATAGAGGACAATAGGTTGGTTCTAAAAATTCAGAGGTCTACTTTCGTGTCATGTTTGAGAACTCTGGATAGTTAAGAGTATTCACCAATGGACATGACCAATTCTTAGATTGAATTCACTACCAAAAAGGGAATTTATAGGAATGTGATAGTGAAAAATTGGTTAGTGAAGCCCAAGAAGCGAAAATCCTAGTTGCCTCACAACCTACACAAGAATCACCTGATAAATTAAGTCATTGAAATTGTTGTGTTATTGCATAGGGTTAGAGGCAATGAGAATGTCCATAGCTTTGAATAATGGATGTACTTTATCCAAATTATACTTAGTGGAGAATAGTTTCTTGATTGGGCTAAGATCATTAGTAATTGTATACATGAAATGATGTCACTTTTTGTTCTGAATAGGTTCTTTTCCATGTCAGCTTACTTAATATATTCCCTTGTGAGTACTTGACCCTAGCTAGGATTAAGGCCAAGTGACCTACCACTAGAAAAGTACCCATCTATGACTACTTTGATAAGCTTCGACTTCATAATATTTTCTTTCATTTCAGATGAATTGTTGATACTTCCACTATGAGATTGGTCAGGGAATTTCAGGGGCACCCAACAATAAGATTGTCTCTGGAGGCTATATAGTTTGTAAGTTTCTATGGTTTTCATTTCATCCAATTCCAAAGATTTTCCTGTATAAGAGAAGGTGGATATGCATGCATTCCCATTAAATTGCCTAGGTACCCTGGAGATAAATGGGTAGTCATTGAGGTCAGTAGGAAATTGGTTGATGTGAATAGAATATGTCGAGATAGGAAAAGGCTTAGTGTCAGTTTTCCATTTGGATTCAGTGCATACAACTGCCAATCTATGTATGATGCCTTGAACATTGAGGTGGAGCTATCTAAATACAATGTTCCCTCATTTGATGAGTGTTTCCCTTTTGACCTAAAAGACTATGTGAAAGAGAATATGAAATTAGGTCCTTCTTTCAATCATCAACCTAACCTTGAAGACTATTGGGCTAATTATTTTGATGAATATGAGGTAAGAAGAAGTTGGATGAGATTGACAATAGAACAAATTGTTATGTATGACTTGAAATGGAATTTGAGAGATTTTATTGAGGATGGGTCTGATATGATTGATCCAGTGTATATTGAACTCATAGAAAGTAGGCCTATACCTGCTATGGACTAGAATTTCAAGGAAAAGGAAACTATTGAGGTGAGAATTGTAGATGTTCTAACAAGAAATAAATAATGGGTAACCAAGAAGAAAATTGAACAATCTGGACCTTATACCAGATCAAAGGACTCATCAGCTACTAAGGGTACACCCCAAGCTTCTACTAGTAGATAGTCAATAAGTAATGTCCCTCAGTCTTTAGCAATGGGTGCTTAGGGAAGTGGTGATGATGACCCACTAGACAAAAATGTGTCCTCACAAACTTGTGGAGATGATATGATTGCCATTGAAAAGGAGAAGAAATTATGCCAGGTTAATTATCAGGTTCAATTGAAACTCTTGATGGGGACAAATATGGAAAATTTGGTCGCAGATCAAATTATACCCAACACTTCATATGCTCACTTTTTTTCATGGGCTAAAGGAGTGGAATGGACATTGCAGGTTGCTAATTAGAGTTTACAGAGACTTAAGGAGGTCACAAATGAGTGTGATGTCATTTCTAATGAAGCATTAAACACTCTAATAGCTCTTGGTCTACTGCAGAATAAAAATAAAATCAAAGATAGTGTGGACATTAGAAGTTTAATCGCTAATTTGGAGAAAACGGTTAAGGAAACTCTTGTTATACCTGGCACTACTCATGCAAAACATTTGCAGAAGCTAAGTGAATTACACTAGGTGACATATTAGGCTATTGATCACTTGAAGATTTTTGAACAGCGTGTGGAGATAGCCAAAGACACTCATCTGACATGGAAGGTGAGGATGACAAATGTAGCCATCCCACAACACAAAGACCTGATGCATATCTTGAAAACCTTCCAAGTGTGGCGAAAGAGACCTTTTTCTACCTAGGAGACTAGAAGTGAAGTGACACTAGCATAGTGACCTATCTTTTCTTGTTTTCTTTTATGTGTCTGATTAATGGGCTATCAACATGAAGAGGTGAAACTCATTCGCCTATTTAAGGATGTATTTGTGTTTCAAACTCTCTCTAGACATTACTTTGCAAAAAAAATAAAAAATCTCGATACTATTGATGAATGAAATTACTATTTTGTCTGTGTGCAATCTGGTTGAGCTTATTGCCTTCTTAAATATTTGTGTTTAAGAATACATTTTTCATATCTTATCTTGGTATGAGAATTTAATTTCTTACATCTAATTTTATTCCTTATATGGTATTGAGTATATGCTTTATCTCTGCTAATTGATTTGACTGTGTGCTAATATTTTATGTTACTACTCAAGCTCCTGGTAGTTGGAATTCTCTAATATCGGGTTTACCCTTTCCTGATTTCTGGTTAAAAGCATACATGGTGTTTACTTTTCCTATTCTTTAAATTCATTGAAAATTTTGTGAGGGAGTTGTACATCGAGAAAAATTCAGAGGATATCAATCTTGTTTAAAGGTAGATATTCAGAGCTATTGGTTAGTTTCTTGCACTTCATGGTGTGTTTACTTATCAATTCTTAGAAGTGTAAATATGTTAGCCAATAGATTTTTGGTGACTCTACTGGGGATTTCAAATTGTTAGGTTGGATGCCTTATCTAGGCATACATCATAAGAAAATTAATCAACCCTAGATTTTCACAGATTTACTAGAGGTGAGAGAAGTAGAGGAAACTCAGACCCCATTTTTGAAGCTCTGCAGAGAATTAAATTTTCCAATATTATTCCCTCTAGACAAAGGGCTAGAAGCCGATCGGCCTCACCTATTAGAACACCCATAAACCACTCTATTTCTTAGATACTTTCTCTACACAAGACTGCCTTACAAGTTGTAGTTAACTCTCCCCTCACCATGGCTAATCTGCAACCTATTCCTTGGGGTGCTGCTATTGGTCCTCTGCAATTAGGAAATAACTTACATGATTTTCCTAAAGGGTCTCAGAAGAATTTTCCTAATTTTAGTGGAGATGGTAAAATTTCACCAAAGGAACACATTGATGCTTTCTTTGTTGTGTGTGGTGTTCTCGCAGTACAAGAGGAAGATGTTGTTGTTAGGTTATTTGTGGAATCTTTAATGGATGTAGCGGCACAATGGTTTTATCAACTACCACATGGATGCATTACTAATTGGTCTACAATACAAAGAAAGTTTGAAGCTATATTCAAAGGTGTTGATGATGATTTGACATTGTTAGCTCAAGTTACTCATTTGAAAAAGGAGGGAAATGAACCCATGACATATTTTATAGCCAAGTTCAATAGAATAATAAATCAGATCATAGTTTATAAAAGGCCCTCTATAGAGACAAAAAAATGTTTCTTCATCAATGCACAACATCCATATATTGGCCGCCTTGTGAAAAGGTAGCCACAAAATAATCTTGAAGCTACACAAGTGTTGGTTGTGGAGCTGGAGGATGATTTTATTTCTATTGGGAAATGGAAAAATGAGTTACACAATAGTAAAGCACTTCCCACCACTTCTTTAGATCCTATGATTCAAAGATTAGGTAATGATATAATTTCCCTCAAGAGGCAGATGCCTAAAGGTAACCAACTTTATCAAGATATACCTAGGAAAGCTAATCTTCAACCAAGGAATAGAACTTTTCCCTTACCTCTGACTTAACAAAGGTTGGCAATCGAAGCCCCTCCTCCTAATAATAAGAGGAAAATGTGTGTCTTCCATCTCATGGATGATCATGATGGCACAAATTGTCCTTAGATGAATAGGTTTATACAGCTGACCATTACTAAAGAACTCATTGAAGAGGTTACAAAGGAAAGTACATCATGCAATCAATATGGCAACTCTACGAATGGATATTTAGAATATGAACCCGATGATGATCAAGGAGGAGATGTATACATCACCTTGGATGATGCTACTTGTGCTACTATTACTAGAAGTCAACAACATTCCAACCAAAAAGTTATTCCTAATTCTCCAAAAGTTTTACCCACAAAGGTTAGTGCAACCTCAAAAGGAAAAAATACTTCATCTAGTATAGTCAATAGTACTTCAAGAAATCCTACTGTGTCATCCTCTGGAAGTCTATTTGGAGCTTTGATATTATATAATTTTGTAAATCTACCAAGATTCAAGTATCCCAAGCTAAATATTTAAAAATGAATCCTAAAGAACTAGATAGGTTGATTGAATATGTTAGGCTAAGGCATTCTAAATTACATGCAGGATTAGATGAAGCAATAGTTAAGCCTCAAGACCTAGCTACCAATGTTGTATCCTATAGTAAAGCATCATCTTCACTACCTTTTGATGTGAAACCATACCCTTTCTATGTCTCTTTATTTGTGAATGGATTCAGGGTTAACAATTGCATCATTGATTCGGGTGCGTCTGATAATGTTATGCTTGCACAAATTGCTAAAGCTTTGGGATGAGACATGACCAAAACATTTGGAAAATGTTACTCGATGGATTCTAAGTAGGTTCCCTTGGTAGGAAAAATTAAGGATGCTCAAGTATCACTTTCTTCTTACCCTAACAAGTGACTCAGACTCACCATACTAGTTGTAGACATACCTGCTAGTTATGGTATGCTCCTAAGTAGAAGCTTTTGCAAAGATTTGGGTGGAGAAATATAGCTAGATTGGTCATATGCAACCATTCCTATTGGTAAAGAGAAGGTACGACTTGAACCTAAATCAAAAGCAAAGATAATCATGCTTAATTCTAAAGATCCTAAAGCCCCAATTTTATATGAAGAGAATGAGTTTGGGAACTATATGATTTTCTCTGGTGAAGAAAATGACAATGATTTATGTGCCTCACACTCGGAATCAAAACTCTCGACAATGGAATTTGATGGAAGTTGTTCCCACGCTAGTTCAGGAGCAGGTGTTGTTCTTATTTCCCCTTCTGGTGAGAAATTCCCTTTTGCATATAAGTTAGAATTTGATAACACTAATAATAAATCTGAATATGAATGTCTTTTATTGGGTCTCGTTGAAGCTAAGATTATGGGAATTAAGATGCTCAAAGTTTTGGGGGATGCTAAAATCATTGTTAAACAAATGCAAAATGTCTTTACTGTTAAGAATGAAAGGCTAAAGCATTACAGGAATCAATTTTGGGATGTTATCAATAACTTTGATGCTTTTTCAATTGAAGTCATTCCTAGGGAACTTAACACGAAGGCTGACTCGCTAATAGTTTCAGCTTGTCTGCTTCTTCCACATCTAGAATTCAAAGATAAATCTTATAGAATTGAGTTCTTCTATTGACCAAGTGTCCCTGATAATGTTAACCATTAGAAAGTTTTTGAAAATGATTAGAAAATTCAGGTTTTCCTAGAAAATGTTGGAGCTTTTGCTCAACTAGTCTTTGAGGGAAGTGATCATCAGTGTAGGGATTTCTATCTAGATAATATAACTGATTCCCAAGATAAATTTATTCAATTAAAAGGGAATAATATACCCAAATGATTGGTTTCTCTTGAAGATTTATTTGATCGCCATGACTATTCCATCAAGAAAAAGATGAGTAACTTTGTTGCACATTTTGATCAATTTAAAGCAATGAACATTGAAGATTCTACATCTCCCAAAATATTATACGGGTATGTGCAGGATCATGATAGGCCAAAAAGTGGCAATATGATGGGTATGTGGCTGATGACTAGTTTTTTACCCAAAATTGATGAAACGAAAAGGGTTTTTAAAGGAGATTCTCAGTTTTCCATCAATATAAATTATGCTTTACTTTGAATTTAATAAGTAATTATTATTCATTTTCTATTCAAATTACGATTAAATTCCTGATTGATAGGTTGATTGAAAAATATCTATAACTTTCAAATGGTATCACATTTTTTGAATCCAAAACATGTGTCACATTCTATGCTTTGCATACTATAGGATTAAAAAAATAAAAAAATTAATTTCATGAAGTTATGACCAAGTTAAGGTGGTCAGACATACGAGTTTTTATATTTTTTAAAAAGTTGTAATAAAAATTCATAATTAATTATTTACTTGGAAAAAAATTACAAAAAAATATGCATCACATTGGGGAATGAGTCAACTACTTATATCTAAAATATTATAAAAAAATATTATCATTTTATTTTGGTTAGGGTGGTCAGACAAACACCTACTTCTTATTTTTTCCCTAAAATTTAAGTACCACTACATTGAAATTTCAATTTTTCAAAAAATAGATTTCTTTTTGCTTTGAATAAACCTAGTAGTTTAGAAACTACATTCAATTTGCTGCAAATTCTATTCTTACATATTTTTGAAATAATATAGATAACTTATTCAAATTCTTACGTCAAGTTGCCTAACTCTGATTTTTTGAATTTTTTGCCACTTAAGGGTCTATTTTTTCCATGATGATCCTGCACATACCCATACATTGGTAAATGCTACTCCCCAAAAGAAAGAAAAAAACTAATAGCCTTGCTAACCAAGTATAAAGAGTTTTTCACCTGGTGTTATAATTATTTGAAGAATTTAATGAATGGAAAATTCTAGCATCATATACCACTTAAGGAACGGAAAATTGCCTTTAGAAAAAAACAAAGGAATTGTAACCCCATGGTAACTGATACCATATTCAAGGAGATTAATAAGATGTTAAAGGAAAGAATCATATATCCTATACATCATTCAACCTGGGTGGTGAATATTGTTCCAATACACAAGAAAAATGAGGAGATTCAAATATGTGTTGATTTTAGGAATCTCAATCAAGCATCAGTGAAAGACAACTATCCTTTACCCAACATGGATCAAATTTTACAAACAATTGCTGGTTCAAAGATGATGTTCATGTTAGATGGCTTTTTAGGATATAATCAAATCAGTATCTCAAAAGAGGATCAACATAAAACTACATTTATTACACCTTGGGGAATATAACCGAATACCATTTGGACTGATTAATGCAGGAGCTACTTTTCAATGTGCGATGGATTTGTCTTTTGGTGACCTCTAAAACAAAATTATAGTCATCTATCTTGATGACTTGAAAATGTTCTCAAAAGGAAGGGTTGATCATTTCCAAGACCTAGAGTAGGTTTTACAAAGGTGTGTAGAACAAGGTATTTCCCTAAACCCTAAAAAGTCTATTTTTATTGTCATAGAAGGAAAATTTTTGGGCCACATTGTGTCCAAAGAAGGCATTAGAATAGATCATGTAGACATCCAAATTTGGACACTTAATTTATCCAAATTTATCACTTTTCGTCTAAACATCCTCTTATGCGAGTTAATTAAGTAATATTACTATTATTTAATTAATATCTTTAATTCTGCCAAATCCCTAAGGTATTTAATTAATAATTAAATACCTTACCCTTCTTAATCCTCTTTTCATCAAATAAATTAAATAAATAATACATTTATTTAATTCATCACATGTCATTTTCATCTAATCATAATCCATCTCCTAATTTCTTCATTAGGGATGTGGACATGCCTAATCCTTGATTAGGATGTGTCACATCCTCCAACTTTTGCAAGTTGGATTCTAATCCTCATTTATCTTCTAATTACTGATTAATTAATCTTAATCAGTTCTTTGGTCAACTCTCTCCATCCCCTAAGAAATTTTTAATTTCTTTTTATTCCTCCAAGAATCCCCTTTTCCCATGCATCTTCTAGAACCTTTGACTTGTCACATCAAGTCACATGTGACAAACTCCCACCTTTTGGGAACATTGTCTTATCCACCAGATTCTTCCAATCATTGTAAATTTTTAATTCACTTTTATTCACCCAAGATTCTTCCCATCTCCTAATGTACTTGCAAGGTACTTGTCCTTCCTCCACCTCATGTACCTTTTGGACACCTCACCTCCACCTCATATCCCCTTAGCCACTTCACCATCCACATGTCAATATGTGAGGGCTTGTGGGTTCTCAACCCACCATAGCCCTTCATCTTGACCTTGTTGGATGCATTTCAACCATTGAATTCTCTAGAGAATTCAAATTCTCCTATAAATACCCCCTCCTCAAGGGCATTTTGGAACACTTTGGATTTTCATAACTACATGCTGCCAATTTGCATTCTCAATCATCCACTATCATCTAGCCATTCATTCTAATCATTTTGCACATTCAATCTTGCATTTAGTCACTCAAAAAGCCATCTAAGGAGCACACAAAGTCATCCAAATCAAGGGCCAACCAAGGGGTATTCAACAGCAAGGAAGGTATAACCATTCACATCTTGTTTTGTCTACTTTCTTTCTTGTTATATCACTCTTTTGGCTAATCTTAAGGTGTCTTTAGTCTTTTATCACTTGCATTTTTAAGTTATTTTGCGCATTAGAGTAGGGTAGAATACCTTTTGGACACCTCACCTCCACCTCATATCCCCTTAGCCACTTCACCATCCACATGTCAAGATGTGAGGGCTTGTGGGTTCTCAACCCATCATAGCCCTTCATCTTGACCTTGTTGGATGCATCTCAACCGTTGAATTCTCTAGAGAATTCAAATTCTCCTATAAATACCCCCTCCTCAAGGGCATTTTGGAACACTTTGGATTTTTATAACTACATACTGCTAATTTGCATTCTCAATCATCCACTATCATCTAGCTATTCATTCTAATCATTTTGCATATTCAATCTTGCATTTAGTCACTCAAAAAGCCATCTAAAAAGCACACAAAGTCATCCAAATCAAGGGCCAACCAAGGGGTATTCAACAGCAAGGAAGGTATAACCATTCGCATCTTGTTTTGTCTACTTTCCTTCTTGTTATATCACTCTTTTGGCTAATCTTGAGGTGTCCTTAGTCTTTTATCACTTGCATTTTTAAGTTATTTTGCGCATTAGAGTAGGGTAGAATTCTTAGGTACACATTTTTGGCATGCCCGGTGGGACCCACAAACGGGTTCTTGCATTTAACCTCCCTTTTTGTTAAGAATTTTGCAGGAAAAGGTCACAAAAAGGTGGCAGCACCCTTTGCTTTACCACAGAAAGGCAGCAACACCCTCTGCTTTACTGCAGAAAGGTGGCAGCGCCCTCTGTTTTACCGCAGAAAGGTGGCAGCGCCCTCTGTTTTACCGCAAAAAGGCGGCAGCGCCCTCTTGTCCACTACAGAAAGGCAGCAGTGCCTTACGTCTGTCAATTTCATATTCTTCTAATAGTTTGTTGTAATTAGGTGTGTACTTAGAAGGTTTTTCTAATGCTTTCTTGCAGAAGGGTTGATATGCCCTTTTATTTTGAAGGGCTCTTTTTCTCTAACATCTTGCTATAGAAAGGTGGAAGTGCCCTCTAACGTTTTGTTGCAGAAAGGCGACAACACCCTCTGTTTTATCGTAGAAAAGCGGCAGCGTCCTCCAACCTTTTGCTGCAGAAAGGCGGCAGCACCCTCTCCTTTACCATAGAAAGGAAGCAGTGCCCCCATTTTTTTGCAAAAAGGTGACAGTGCCCTCTACTTTACCCCAGAAAGGCGGCAGCGCCCTCTTGTCCAATGCAGAAAGGTAGCAGTGCCCCAAAATAGCACAATTTGAAAGGTAAAACAGTCATTTTGGCTTTGTTTTTGCTCTTTTTTTTGCTATTGTCAAGTAATAACCCTCTAACATTGTTTTAGCAAGGATATTGGTGTTTGTTGCTAACGTTTTGCAACGTATTAGGGTGTAATTGATCAAGAACGAAGAAAAATATAGCTAACATTTGTTTGCAGGGCCATCTATTTGATCAGATCTACAAAAAAAAAATTATCCTTGTTGTTTTGGAACATAGTCTAATTAAGAGGAGAAAACTTCATTGCTTGCTGTGATTGTTTGTTCTTGTGTTACCCAAGGGGGCATTCATTTGTTTTCACTTTCCCATTGCACTTCGTGTGAGCCTGAGGAGTAGTTGGAAACGGTTAGTGTCTTCTTTTTAGTGGGACCTGCTTGGGGATTTCATCACCTCAAGGGACGATTCCAACCACGCATACCGGCAGGGTATATAAAGGGGGGAGAATGAAAGTTGTACCCCAATCCAGTCACGTCATAATTGGCAGAGCGTCGAAGCTAGGGTGATACCTAGATAGACGTGAAGAGTTAGTCCGAGCCTTTTAGTATCTCGCTGGGGTTCTCGACTCACGCTTGTAATGGACTGGTGTTCACGGTTGTGCCTCACGTATCGAGAGTATATCGAGGACTCCCTAGAAGCCTTGTGCATCCTAGATTAAGACTTTTCCTGGCCATACCCTTAATATTAATCATAGGATTGTGCTTGCTTGAAGTGTTTTCTTGTGAAAAATCTGTCAAATCTTTCATACTTTGGACTTACTTCATCATTTTGCATCTTTGCCATAGCCATTACCATCAAACCAAACTTTGTCTTACCACAGAAAGGCGGCAGGGCCCTCTATTTTACCACAGAAAGGCGGTAGCGCCCCTGTTTTGTTGCAGAAAGGCGGCAACGCCCCTGATCTTGCTGTAGAAAGGTGGTAGTGCCCTTGTTTTGCTGTAGAAAGCTGTCAACGCCCCTGATTTTTGCTGCAGAGGGGCAGATTTGCCCTCCTGAGCACCTAAAATCATCCCATTTGGATCCGTTTAGCCTCTAAACCATCATTTAATCATTCCCAACCATTACCTCCTAATCCTAAGCCTCTATTTTGTCACTCTAAGCCTCCCGAAACCTCCATTTGATCTGTTTAAACCTCCATCTTATCATTCCAAACCTTTGTTTAACCATTATAAATCCCCACTCACTCTTCGCAATCATCTCCAATCCACCCATTCATTCTAATTTCCTCATATTCCATTCAAAAGTCCATACCCTCACCTAACAAACGTCATAATTTTTACTATTTACATCACCAAACACCACTCATAATCAGTACAGAAAGGTGGCAGCACCCCTGTTTTGCTGTAGAAAGGTGGAAACACCCCTGATTTACTGTAGAAAGGTGGCAGCACCCTTAATTTTCTACAGAAAGCTGTCAATGCCCCTGATTTTGCTGACTACGCACCTGATTTACCGCAGAAAGTTGACTACACCCCTAACTTCCCGCGGCCATCATTTACAAACTGTGCATCGAATCAACTTCGTCCAAAAACCAGAGTTGCTTAGTTTTTCAAGTTCTATCTAGTGGTACCTTCCATTTCCTCCTATCAAGAATTTGACCATCCCAAGGCAGCCATGCCTCGCATTGCAGGGTGGACACCCCCTAACTTCCCAGGGCCATCATTTACAAACCGTGCATGGAATCAGCTTCGTCCAAAAACCAAAGTTGCTTAGTTTTTCAAGCTCTATCTAGTGGTACCTTTTGTTTCTTCCTATATAATCAAACTAATCCATTCATCTAATTAGATACATACAATCATCTTCATCTAATCACAATTATCTAATCAACATCATCTAATCATTTGATCCTATCCAATCAAACTGAGCTAGTACTTTAATCAAATTCATCAAATCATCTACCTGATCCAATCATCTATCTACCAAATCCCATCAAAATCAAAAGCAATCCCATCAAATCATCCTAATCTGAGCTTTTGTCCAATCCTGATCTGAGCTTGACCAAAATCCTGATTTGAGCTTTAATTTGTTCCCATCCAAAATCTTTTATCCATCCTCTTAATCCTATCATCATCATGAATCCTCATCCTCCATCAATAGTGGTCAAGGGAAACCCTAATTACGTCGACCCTGATAATGAAAGTCTTGTTGATCAAGAGGTATATGACATAGATCCCCTTGAAACTATCATATCTAGTAAGCTTTCTCCACCCACTTTCCAAAATCCAATTACTCCTATAAGCTATCTCGTTATGTCTTCATTCATGCCTAATCATGCTCCTTATGCCACCTTTGACAATGGATATCCAGTATCTTCTTCATCCCCATATTTGTCATGTCCTTCATCTACATCATCCTCTTATACAACATCTACATCCTCTTATCCTAATTTTCCATCCCAATACTCCTATTACAATTCCCCATCCATGTCCCCTTTAATCCTCAATCTTCCCATACTACCCATTTTTACCTTAATCCTACATCCATCACCCACCATCCTCTTGTCCCACTACACCACCTATATCCTCTTGTCCTAATCCACAATCCATGTCCCCCTATCTTAATTCACCACTCCAATATCCTTACCTTAACCCTCCATCCAATCCTAGTCCTCCATCTACTCCTAGTCCTCCATCCAATCCCATTCATTCATCTACTCCTAGTCCTCCATACAATCCTAATCCCCCATCTACTCATAGTCCTACATTCAATCCCATTCATCCATCTAACCCTATACAACCAATCCATAATCTCTCATCCATTTCTACCACCCTAGCCAAGCCAACCATATGCAAGTCTCTCATTTTAGAAGTTCTCCAAGGACTCATGACAAAGAAGCCATCCCCAACTCCACATCTTGAAGTCATGGAACCATGCCATCTAGATCCATCATCCACGATCACTAGTGATGAGACCCTTCTCCATCCAACACCTATCATTGATGATACCATCACATCCTCTGAATCCACTGAGTCCTTATCTCCCACCATCACGTCCTATGAATCCACTAAGTCCCCATCTCCTACCATCACATCCTTTGAATCTATTGAGTCCCCATCTCCTACCATCACATCTACCAAATCCATTGAACACCCACCCCCTACTCCGAGAGCTGTCAAACCTATCGACGACACCCAACTCCAATCCACTTCTTCCACTCCTAGTATCCATTCCCAGGAATATTTTGAATCCTCCATCCTTAAATCTTCCCCACTTGAAGAGTCCCCCCATGACTCCATTATCATGCCTCTCGCACGCGATGAGTCATGCCAAGAGCCTGATCCAAAGCATGCCAACATATCCCTTCCTCCAGATCAAGATCCTACCATCCCATCTAGTCTATCGCAAGATCACAGTCCCCCATCCATTCCATTCCATGATCCTCTTGACATTCAAGATTCTACCACTCCATCTCCATCTCCATTACATGAGTCTGCTACCACAAAATCATATCCTATCATATCCCCTACTCCCTCTCCAGATACCACCCATCCAAATGCTGCTATCCCATCATCTCCCTCTCATGATCCCCCATCATCACCTAAAACTATTATCCCCACACTGCTTGCGTATCCCCTTGGTTCTCTCACATTCTTCTATGGTGGCCTCCTCATAGAAGAAAAACACAGTGTATATACCACCCATTAGCCCCCACCTAATAATGGACTCGCATCATGTTTTTAGAATAATAAAAATCCTATCATGGATCGAATGCTCAAGAACATGAACTATCAAGGAAAAGGTCTAGGCCTTCATGAGCAAGGTATTTTAGAGCCCATCCAAGTCAAAGAACAAATTTGCATGCAAGGTCTTGGATCTATTCCCCAAGACTCGCAATCTAAACACATTGGTACAAACTTTAGACATCCTCAACGAGCCTTTTCCAAAAGAACTTCTAGCTATGCCCATCACTCCGCTAGATTATATGTTGCCATCCCTGCTCCTCTATCGTATCGCCTCAAAACCACCATCCATATTCATCCTTCATCTGCTCCATCCATTTTGGGTCCTTACATCCCTCCATCTGCCATATCCCATCCTTCATCTACTCCATCCATCTTGGGTTCTTATGTCCCTCCACCCACTCCATTTACTTTGGGTCCGTATATCCCAAAATCACCTCCTCTATCTCATCCTTTTATCCATCCAACACCTATCCATGTCATCCATCATAAACATACTAATCAGGATCAACAAAGGAACATACCTACACATTCTCCATCTACACGTAATCTTCATAATCTTACCTCCACCACTCCACATCGTCCATCCCCTCACACCCATCCCATTGCTAATAAATGCACTTTGGATGCTAACATAAAAATGCATAAATCCAAACATCCACATGAATCTAAAGCTCCCCATGTCCCCTCTATATGACATGTTGAAGAAAAGAAAAGTCAAATCCACAATCCAAATCAAACCCATCAGCCACAAAGGCCCACTAAAGCAAAAATCAAAACCATGTGGATCCAAAGAAAAAAGATGCAATGCCATCAAATGGAAAATCTGTAAGAACATCCAAAGTTGCCAATCCAAAAGCTAATCATCCCCCCCTTTCATCTCCTAAGTCTATTTTGGGCCCCTATGTCCCGAAATTCACTATTCCATCTCCTCCATTATCCCCACATTCTCCATCCATTAATCATTTTATCTTTTCACATCCACCACCACATGTGTCAATGTTGGTCCTAAACATATCTCCCCATCACATATCCACCCCATCATTCCATCCATACACTTTCCAACATCCCACCCATTATCCCATGTATCCCCCCCATCAAATCCCTCTAATTCATCCTTTTGCATAATCCATTTGTCCTAATAAGGTTGTACCAACATCCAGCAGTTGGTTCGAATATGAGCTCTTAATACCTGATATAGAACTTGATGCTTGAGTCCTTCATCCATATTCTTATCACATGTCTCCTAAATCCACGTATTTGCCTCCCTATCATTATCCATCTCCTTTCGCATGCTATCCAAAAATTAAAAAAAAAAAAGTAAAGAGAAATAATTCGTCCAATGGTGAAAACTTGGCAAACAAGTGCCTTGGATAAGTACCATAATGAAAACCTGGCAAATAGGCGTCATGCATAAATCCCCATCTGCACTTGGGGGCAACTTCCTGATATGCATTCCCTCAATCCGCTATGCTTCTAGCTATGCACCCATCTCCTTGTTATCCGTCCTCTTCATAAATCCCCCCATCCCACCTATCTTCCGCATCCTACCATCATATCCCATTTATATCCCATCCCTCCATCCTTCTTGTGATCTTGATCAAAATAGGGGCACCTATCTATGCATGCTTTGGACACCTATTGGTATACATTCCCTTCATCCATGTTCTATCATATTCCTTAGTCACCCATCCTATCCTCATCTAGTTATCTCCTTTATCTTCCCATCCACTTGTCTTCCATCCCTCATGCCTCCTCATATATGACATATCTAGAGTGGGGGAATCTACTTCCTTTGTGACATAGTCCTTGGAGACATCATCTATCATAACATCCCTTCATCTCCTTATCCATCTATCATAGCATCCCTTCCATCTCCGCATCCTTATCTCCTTATCCATCTATCATAGCATCCCTTCCATCTCCCCATCCTTATCTTCGTATACATCTATCCTAGCATCCCTTTCATCTCCCAATCCTTCTATCCCTATCCATCTATCACAGCATCCCTCCCATTTCCCCATCCTTATCTTCGTATCCATTTATCCTAGCATCCCTTTTCATCTCTCAATCCTTATATTCCCATCCATCCAAACAATCCCTCTCATCCCCCATCCCTATATCTCTATCCATTCTTTCATCTTTATCCTCATCACATCTCACAATCCCTTGTCATTGGTATTTGGCTATAGGCCTCCCCCCATGCAACCTAATGCCATTTATCTCATCGTCATCACCCTTGCTTCTCTTGCAAATATTTCCAATCCCATATCACTTTTCATCACTCATCTATCTATCATATCATCCTCCCAAGTTATTTTACTGCTTTGGATAACTATCCCATCCCTGAGCTTTATGTGATCGTCATCATCTTATCCAATCCAACAGGTCTATCATATCTTGTTGTATTGGTCCCATCTTTTTATCCCTTATCCTATCATCATCCATCATCCTTTATCCATTGTTTGGCTTTGTTCTTGTCGAACTACGTTGCCCCTGCACTTTCACGTAGGCAAGGTCGATCATTTGATCCACCCCCGGGGTTCCATCATTGATCTTCATTGTCCACTTTGCTCTTCTATCATCTACCATTAGTATTTCTCCTTTTGTCCATCCTATCTTTACAATCCATCACGGTCTCTATCTTGCTCAGTTGTCCACCTTTCACTGAACTATGAGGGCTCTGCATTTTCACGTAGGCAAGGCTAATCTTTGATCGGCCCCCGAGCCCCTAGGTCTTTAGGTTGTGTCAATCTCATGTCGTGTCTCTCTTGTGTTGTGTCGTCAAGCTATGCCCTCATCTAGCTGGTTCTTAACAAATGAGATCCACTTGTATCATGAGATCCAATCGATTTTGAACATCCCACGTCATAACAATTTTTCAGTTTAGTATCCATCATCTTTGGTCTCAACATGATACATCCTTCCTAACAGACCTCATCAATCCCATCTACCCCCTTGATCCTATGGCAAAGGACGTTTGAAATTGACTGCGATCTTTTGATGCTTTTGGCTTTTGATTATCATCTAAGCTCCCTATCATCACTTGTCACAGCCGCCATAATCCATCGTATTATGGTGTGTTTTGACTGGTTAACATGGGGGCATATCTTGATCTTTTGTTTGATTGTCTTCTTGGTTGTCCCACCTAGTACCCACCAAGATCCCCAAGGTCTTGTGTTATGTTGGGGCATCCTTTTGTGCTTGTGGTTATCTCAATACCTGGCCCGACCAAGGTCATCACGACTTTGGGGTGTTGGGATAGCCTTCTTGTTTGTTGTGTTTGTTTCATGCATTAGACACTAATTCGCCTTGGTTCCACATACCTTGGCACTTGGTGTCTTATGCTATAGCAAAACTCAATGCTCCAAAGATGGCAACTTACATTAGGATTGCATTTCATTTCTATCATCTTGCATGTATCCCCCATCCCTTCATCCTTTTTCACAATCCCCCCATCCCTCCATTTTTCCTATCTCTTCACCCTTTCTCTTCCCCCTTCTATTCCTCTGTCCTGCCCTCTGATCGGGCACTCCCACCCCGGACGGCTCCGCTTGGCTACAGCGGGGCGGCTCCACCCCGGCCGCAGCGGGGCGACTCCACCCCCGGCTGGGGCGGCTCTGCCTTGGCTGTAGTGGGGTGGCTCTGCCCCCGGCCGCAGCGGGGCGGCTCCGCCCCCAGCTGGGGAGGGGCGGCTCCACCCCCAGCTGGGGCGGCTCCGCCCCGGCCGCAACGGGGCAGCTCCGCCCCTGGCGGCGGGGTGGGACCGCCCCTGGTGGGGGTAGCACCGCTCTCGGCAGGGGCAGCTGTGCCCCGCCATAGTGGGGCGGCACCGCCCTTGGCCGGGGCGGCACCGCCCTTGGCCGGGGTGGCTCCGCCCCAGGCTGTGGCGGCGGCGCCCCCAGTTAGGGAGACTGCGCCCCGCCTCAACCACTCTCCCTCCCTAAAAAAAATTCACGTTTTTTATTTTTTTTTCAAAAAACCAATTCTGACCCATTTTCTTATTTTTCCTAACGAACGAAACCCATGTGTTGAAATTTTCAAAATTGATTTTTGATTTTTACACTGAAACTTCCGGAGGCCATAACTTTTGACTCGGTTGTCCATTTGAGCTGAAATTTGATGGGTGGTTGTGTTATGAGATAACAAGTGGATTCCCAATTGGTTTTTTTGAAAATTGTTGGAACCCGTTTTGACACATTTTCGGGGCCTCAAACTTTCATCTTGATGCTCAAAATCCCAATTTAGTGTTTTTTCCAACATTTTGAAAAATTGTTTTTACTCATAACTCGAAATGTATATCTCAAATTTGGGATGTTAGTTGGAAATTCATCCTATCTCAATATTGGGTATTTCTTGGACAAAATTTGGACTCCCAAAAGTATATCTATGAGGTTTCCTAAAATGGAAAAATTTGACAATTTTTGAAAATTGCCAAATCGGGAAAAATTTGATTATCAACACCTTACGCACTTTAAACCCTAGAACTTGGTGTAGAATCAATCCAATCATATTTTTCACTCATTCTATTCTTCAATCCAATCCTCATCTGAGCTTTAATCTTAACCCAATCTGAGCTTAACCAAACCCCTAATCTGAGCTTTCGTCCATCTGCAGTCCAAATCTTTGGATATCAAACCAAATCTTAAGATCTTTCTCTCCATCTCACATATCAATCTTCTCCTCATCTGTTCAATCTTGCACAAATCACCTAATCAAATCCTTGGTCTTATCCCCAGTCTCGTTACCAGCCTTGACCCATCCTCATCATCATCATCCATTAGTATCCTTCCCTATCCCTTTGGTGTTGTTTTGGGATGTATCCTTCCCTCATCAACAACACTTTCATCATCATCATCGGGAGGTATTCTTCCCTATCCTTTAGTGGTGTTTTGGGATGTATCCTTCCCTCATCAATACCACTCAGTGGGATGTATCCTTCCCTATCCTCGTGTTGTTTCGGGATCCTTCACACCCTCATTGACAACACTCCATCCATCATCAACCCATTTTGGCTTGTATTGACTAGGGCAACATCACCTTTTGTCCTAAAATCCATTTGTGCTTCATCCATCTCCTATCACTCTCCTTCTCTCTTTTCCATCACCTTGCATCATCTTCCTCATCTCCCCTTGCATCACATCATCTATTTCAAGAGCACACACGTGTTCTCTTCAACCCACATGTCCTCTCGAGGGGGCATCCTCAATCCCTACTCTCCATCTTCACCCCCATTGTCTTTCTCCTAGTCATCCCTTTGATGACTGGGGCATCTTTTCCAATCTTACCATCTTCTTCTAGGTTCTATATTTTAATATTCTTTGAAATGATGCTACTTCATAGCACCATCTCAAAGAGGGGAAAAATGTAGACATCCAAAATTGGACAATTAATTTATCCAAATTTATCACTTTTCATCTAAACATCCTCTTATCCGAGTTAATTAAGTAATATTACTATTATTTAATTAATATCTTTAATTCTGCCAAATCCCTAAGGTATTTAATTAATAATTAAATACCTTACCCTCCTTAATCCTCTTTTCATCAAATAAATTAAATAAATAATACATTTATTTAATTCCTCACATGTCATTTTCATCTAATCCTAATCCATCTCCTAATTTCTTTATTAGGGATGTGCACATGCCTAATCCTTGATTAGGATGTGTCACATCCTCCAACTTTTGCAAGTTGGATTCTAATCCTCATTTATCTTCTAATTAGTGATTAATTAATCTTAATCAGTTCCTTGGTCAACTCTCTCCATCCCCCAAGGAATTTTTAATTTCTTTTTATTCCTCCAAGAATCCCCTTTTCTCATGCATCTTCTAAAACCTTTGACTTGTCACATCAAGTCACATGTGACAAACTCCCACATTTTGGGAACATTGTCTTATCCACCAGATTCTTCCAATCATTGTGAATTTTTAATTCACTTTTATTCACCCAGGATTCTTCCCATCTCTCAATGTACTTGCAAGGTACTTGTCCTTCCTCCACCTCATGTACTTTTTGGACACCTCACCTCCACCTCATATCCCCTTAGCCACTTCACCATCCACATGTCAAGATGTGAGGGCTTGTGGGTTCTCAACCCACCATAGCCCTTCATCTTGACCTTGTTGGATGCATCTCAACCGTTGAATTCTCTAGAGAATTCAAATTCTCCTATAAATACCCCCTCCTCAAGGGCATTTTGGAACACTTTGAATTTTCATAACTATATGCTGCCAATTTGCATTCTCAATCATCCATTATCATCTAGCCATTCATTCTAATCATTTTGCACATTCAATCTTGCATTTAGTCACTCAAAAAGCCATCTAAGAAGCACACAAAGTCATCCAAATCAAGGGCCAACCAAGGGGTATTCAACACCAAGGAAGGTATAACCATTCGCATCTTGTGTTGTCTACTTTCCTTCTTGTTATATCACTCTTTTGGCTAATCTTGAGGTGTCCTTAGTCTTTTATCACTTGCATTTTTAAGTTATTTTGTGCATTAGAGTAGGGTAGAATTCTTAGGTACATAGATCCAAACTGATTACAAGCCATCTTGCAATTGAATCTTCCTTTGAGCTGAATTGGTGTGAAGTCCTTCTTTGGCTAGGTAAATTTCTTGAGAAAATTTGTTCCAGATTTTTCTGAGATTACTAAGCATATTGTAGATATGATGAAAGAAAAACCATGATTTAAATGGAATGAAGCTAGGAAGCAAGATTTTGAAAAAATTAAGGAAGCAATTGCTAGAGCCCCTATTTTGGTTACTCCAAACTTTAAAATGGATTTCATTATTTATTGCTATGCTTTAGAACATACCACGTCAGCCATAATTTTGTAGGAGAATGAGGATAAAGTCTAGACACCTATTGCTTTCATGAGAAAACCATTAAATAAGCACAAAATTAATTAATCTCCTATGGAAAAACATTCATTTGTAGTGGTTAGAGTAGTCAAACAATTTTGGTTCTACATTCTTCACTCACACTTAGTGGTTTACATACTAGACCCAACTATCAAAAGTATATTAACCCAAGATGATCTCAATTGCAAAAGGAGAGGCATCTAGATAGCTAAAGTACAAGAGTATGACCTAGACTTAAATCCAACTAAGTTAGTAAGAGGAAGAGGGATTTGTAAGTTGATGGAAGAAAACTTAAAGGAACAAGAAGAAAGTGAAGATCTACCATTTGTATTGACTGTCAGTCTGCAAGACAAATGGTTCTCTGATATTTTCTTATTTCCTTACTTACGGGAAATGTCCAAGTCATCTCTCAAGAAAATAGAAAAGGAATTTAAAGCTGAAGGTAGCTAAATATGTTATTTGGGATGATACCTTGTACAAGAAAGGTATAGATGGATCCTTTTTGAAATGTGTTGATAAAGCTCAACAAGAACAACTACTTAACCTCTTTCATAACAAGGCTTGTGGTGGTCATTTCTCCTCTACTGTATCTTCTTTCAAAATCCTAAGACATGGGTATTACTGGCTTGGGATGTTTAAGGATGCTTATCACTGGGTTGGCAAGTGTGATAAATGCAAGTTATTCGTAGGAATCCCCAATTGGAAGCCTTGCCACTCAAACCTGCATTTATTGATGGACCATTTCAGCAACGGGGACTTGATTTTATTGGTCCAATCAGCCCACCATCTAGTGCAGGTCATACTCACATTATTATAGCTACCGATTACTTCACTAAGTGGGTGGAGGAAATTCCAGTTAAAAGAATCACTTCTAAAGTAGTCTATGACTTTATCAAAGAAAATATACTGGTCAAGTATGGGTTCCCACATAAATTAGTCATTGATAATGCCACCAATTTTTCATCAAGTGAATTCTCAATTTTCTACTATGACTACGGGATCTATGTTTCCTATTTATCTGATTATTATCCACAGGGAAATGATCAAGAAAAATCATCTAATAAAAATTTGATAAATATTATCAAGAAGCTAGTTAGTGACAATCACAAGGACTAACACAAAAGGTTATATGAAGCTCTCTGGGAAGATTGGATAACTTTAAAGCAAGCTATTGGAATTATGCCCTTTGAGTTGGTTTATGGAGTAGAAGGCACACTTCCTCTTTCATTGGAATTGCTAGTACAAAAATTGCAAACTATTATAGAATAATTTGAGTTCAACTATGCTCTAGAGAAAATAATTTTGTACCTAACTAAGCTGCAAGAACAACATGAAGAGATGGTTGAAAAAATAACTATACATCAAGTGCAAGTCAAGAAGATATTCGACAAGAAGTCTTGGCCTTGAAAATTCATGCTCAGAGACTCAGTTTTATTGTGGGATAAACACAAAGAACCTAAAGGTACCCACAAATATTTTGATTCACTTTGGATCAACCCTTTCAAAATTATTCATGAACTCAGGCCTAATACATTTTAGCCGGCATATCCTGATGGGACTCCTCTGCCCATTCCTTATAATGGGAAAGATTTAAAGTTATATCAACTATGATGGCCTTCATGGCCTTCACTCCTTTTTATATAGTTAGTTTAGGTTTTTGTTTTAGGTTTTGTTTTTCCCTACTGTCTTTCTGATGCTAGAGAGTATATCTTACTTTGGCTGACTCTGATGCCCAATAGATAAGACACTAATCCATTTTCATCAAATCTAGGTTTGTTGCTTCATCCTTATGAGTCTTCATCCCCAGTCAAAGCTAGTGTTACCATAACTTCATTCCCCACCTCATTAGATCTCCTGCTAACCTATTGTATCTATTTTTTTTTTATGTGGACGGTGTGTTGTGTCCTCATGCTAACTCGGGCGGGGAATTACATAGTTTGTTGAACACCTCACCTTGTTGCCAGGGACCCTTTCATTTCTTTCAAGTGTTGCATTGGGTGGTCTTTTGTGTACCTAGTCGAACTTCATCCTTAATGTGATTTTTTAAGCCTAGGCGGTCTTTTTCAGTCATGCTCGAACTTGGGTACATATTTTTAAAGTTCTGCGAACCTCTTTTATGACTGCCTATAGACGTTTGTTTTCAAAATTTTAAACAACACTTGTATGGGGAATGTTGACAGCAATAGCTACCACGTGTCATAATTCTAATTTGGGAATTAATTCCCATCTTCCCCCCATGTTTTTCCATGTAGCTATGATTAATAAAATAGTAGAATAAAAAAAAAAATCTTGTCACGGTAACTTTTGGGAAGAATTGGAGGACACGCGCAATGCGAATTGTAGAAACCGCCATTAGAAGGTAACTATAGTTTATCCATTACAACCTGCTTTTTGAATTGTTTACATTTAAGAGTATATGTTGTTGAGATTCATATTTGAACATGGCGAGGATTAAGTATGCGGTAGATGAATATGTGTCTGGTTTAACTTATGAGGGGCCTGAGATTGTCGACACTTGGCTATGGCCAGTTAGCCTAGATGAAATTCAGAAGTCTACTTGTGTGTCATGTTTGAGAGCTTCAGAGAGGGAAGAGTATTCACCAATGGACATGACCAATTCTCATTTTGAATTCACTACCAAAAAGGGAATTTATAGGAATGTGATAGTGAAGAATTAGTTAGTTAAGGGGTATGTGTAGGATCATGATGGGCCAAAAAGTGGCAATATAATGGGTATGTGTAGGGTATGTGGCTAACGACTTTTTTTTACCCAAAATTGATGAAACGAAAAGGGTTTTTAAAAGAAATTCTCAGCTTTCCACCAATATAAATTATACTTTACTTTGAATTTAATAAATAATTATTATTCATTTTCTATTTGAATTATGACTAAAGTCCTTACTGATAGGCTGATTGAAAAACATCTATAGCTTTCAAATAGCATCACATTTTTTGAATCCGAAACATGCGTCACATTCTATGCTTCACATACTATAGGATTAAAAAAAAAATGAATTTCATGAAGTTTTGACCAAGTTAAGGTGGCCAAACATATGATTTTTTATATTTTTTAAAATTTGTAATAAAAAATTCATAATTAATTATTTACATGGAAAACAATTACAAAAAATAATGCATTACATTGGGACATGAGTCCTCTACTTATAGCTAAAATATTATTAAAAAATATTATCATTTTATTGTGGTTAGGGTGGTCAGACATAAACCTTTTTATTTTTTCCCTAAGATTATTTAAGTACTACTGCATTGAAATTTTAAATTTTCACAAAATAGATTTTTTTAAAAAAAAACCTAGTAGTTTAGAAACTACATTCGATTTGCTACATATTCTATTCTTACATATTTTTGAAATAATAGAGATAACTTATTCAAATTATTACGTCAAGTTTCCTAACTCTATTTTTTCTTAATTTTTCACCACTAAAGGGCATGTTTTTTCCATGATGATCCTGCACATACCCGAAGCCCAAGAAGGGAAAATCCCAGTTGCCTCACAACCTACATAGGAATCACCTAATAAATGAAGTCACTGACTTTTTTGTGTTATTGCATAGGGTTAGAGGAAATGAGAATGTCCACAGCTTTGAAGAATGGATGTACTTCTTTATCTAAATTATACTTAGTGGAGAACAACTTCTAGATTGGGTTGAGATCATGAGTAATCGTATACATGAAATGATGTCACTTTTTGTCCTAAACATGTTATTTTTCATGTCATCTTACTTAATATATGCCCTTGTGAGTACTCGAACCTGGCCAAGATTAAGGCCAAGTGACCTACCACTAGACAAAGTACCCATCTATGACTACTTTGATAAGCTTCAACTTCATAAGAGTTTCTTTCATTTCAGAAGAATTGTTGATACTTTCACTATGAGATTGGTTAGGGAATTGTAGGGGTGCCCAATAATAAAATTTTCTCTAGAGGCTATGTTGGCACTCTCAAATTTTTCAAATTTGAAGTGCCCATTTCAAAAAATTTCCTTTGCATTTTTAGAAATGCACCTGACAAATCTACCTAGATGAACTACTTTGGAGGGTCATAATTTGATGCCTATTGATTTTCATGCAGAATACCTTAGCAAACACACTAATGTGTCATATATGAGTATGCTTGTCAATTTTCAGCTTCCCACGATGAGTTTTGTCAGGATTTCAAAAAGTAAAGCTAGAGGGTTGTCACTGTTTAGTTGTTTGCAAACGTCTAGTTCTGCAAAGTTTCCTCCCGTTTGAGCTTGCATTTTGCAATTGGTTGACCGTCATGTCAGAATGATTATTTTTTTGAATTCTCTATATCAAAATGATCTCACATGTCATCTTTCAAGGCCTTAGGAGTTGATTTACTATTTTTAGCAGATCAAAACCAAATGCAATTTCTCCAGTTTTGCCTCTACATTTCCAAAAATCTTTCTAAGAGGTCAACTTTGACCTTCAATATCTTTTGGTGGGAGATATTTCAGGATAATTCCTCTTGTACACATGTTCACTGTACCAAGATGATTTACTGTGTCTAGTGGCGGCTCGCCAGGAGTTGATTTGATATTTTTTCAACAAGGTGATCTCTTGAGTTTAGGTTGGTTCTAAACAGTTGATTGTTGGAGAAAGTTTGAGTAGGCAACATTTCTGATTAATATATTTCACCTCTTGACTCCTTTCTTTGAGCGATCTTTTTTATTCAATTCTCTAAACCAATGGCTACATGTCTGCAAGTTTTTATGTCTCCAGGAGGTTGTTTGCCCAGTTTTCAAGGTCGATTCCAAAGCCAACTTAGCCAGTTTTGCTCATTTTTCAAATGTGTCAAAAAGTGAATTTAAATGGAAACCCAATTCATTTTTCCAACTCCAAAGCATTCAAAGGAAATCTCAAATCATTTTGAGCACAAAATTTGTTTGAAAACAAAAAAAAATAGCTGGGCCCATAAGGGACCCAACATGCTTTATACAACAATGAAGTTGGGAGCTGAGGTTATGCCTCATAGACCTTCAGAGAACACAAGTGAACAACCAAGAAGCATGTGTTTTTTGAAAAGACAAATCTCAAGCTAGCTCTAGTTCAATGTTTGCAGTTAAGAACTAGCATTTCACACCTGCCAGATTGAGTCCCAAGTTTCTTATCAACAGTGTGAAGAGAAGCCAAGTGAGCATGAAGGGAGGTCTCAATTATATGATAAGCATCCAAAATAAAGAATTAATTCATGGAGTGCTTTGTTTTTGAGGATCAAAACCACAATTGGTGTTGAAGAGAAAATGTGATACAAGCCATGATGATAGTGGGGCAGTGATGTAATTATTCAAAAGGAATGATCTTTTGTATGGATTGTTTGACTATGACAAGAGTTTGGGGATTTAGTGAATGTGGAAGTGGGGGTTCATTATGAAATATTCAAGGACCATGAAATGAACATCCATAAACATGGTGGGGCTTGACTTAGTGTGCCAACTACACTTGCTTGGAGGATCTTGAATTTGTTCCAGAATTAAATCTATTTTGTGCATCTCAGCCAAGAATGGCTGCCAGTTAGAAAATGTAGAAGCATGAACAGAGCATGTAACTCTATGTGAGAATTAAAAATCCCAAATGAGTGTCACACCCAGCAGAATGCTATGTTAGAAACTCTCATTTATTGAAACATATTGCAGATTTAAAGCCATAAAGAGAGGTGATATATATATATATATGTGTGTGTGTGTGTGTGTGTGTGTGTGTGTGTAAAATTTGGAAGCATAAACAAGGCATGAACTATTTGAAAAAATCCCTCAAATAATGTGGTCTCAGGGAATGCCACGAAGGCAGCCAAAATGCGTTTGTTAAAGGACTTTAGACACTTTCAAAGCAAATATAAATGAAGGGCACGAGCCCTATGAAGAGATGAATGCAATTTTTGAGTGATAACGGGGCGAGCTGAGATGAAGAAGGCACCATAGAAACTTCTAAACTAATGTAATCAATAAATTTTTTTGTACATCGGGATAAGAGTGTTTTCTCTAAGGAAAATGAAGAGGGCATGGCCAACAAGATGATAGGCTCTAGAAACTTCACAACAAATGCACTGTTGCTCAAAACATGGAGGATAGAGGGTTTGGCTGGAGTGCAGATTAAGGAGAATGATTGTAGGTCTGGCTTTGTGTACCTGATATGGGCCCCAAAACTTGAAGAATATCCATCAATGAATAAAATAGAATGCCATGCCTAGCATGTATGATGGATAGTTGAAAAGGTATGAGCCACTTTTCAACCATAGGTATCCAAATTATGTTTAGAAGTATTGCACCATACAAAGAGGAAGCAAGTCGTGCCATGGTCACCAGATATGTTCAAAATGAATTTGTTGAAAATTCTTTAGAAACTTTCAACCAAATGCAACAGAAGAGGATGCCATCAAAGTTTATTTATGATTGCTTTTCCTTGGACAGCTTGTGCGCTAGAAATATGTGCAAAATATATATGTTGATAGACAGTAGAAACTTTCCAGCAAACACAGATAGAGAGAAATAGAGGAACACAACTTGCTAAATACAAATTCCTCTTCCAAAAGTGTGGTCTCAAGAAATTCCATTGGATGCTCAAGGGTTTGGAGGCAATACGCGCCAACATGCTTACAAGTGACATAAAATTTAAATGCAAATGTAGATTTAAAGGGGACGTTGTGATTGTTGAAGAGAGCTCAATCCATGTTGAGCTGCGTGATGTAATTTCATAGATAAAGCCAACATACCATGAAGTAGGGCATTGACTCCATGAGCGACACACCATCCATATGAAGATCTCAGAAACTCTAAACAATATCTCTGGTAGTTTTAGTGCCTTTCCTACCTATGCCAAAATGAAAAGGAGGAGATTTTGGTGTTGTCATAGGAACGCCATGAATGGAGGAAATTGTAGCTCGAGCAAACACCATGATTTGCAGAAACGCAAGACAAAGGATTAGGGAAACAACAGTGAAGAACAAGGAAACCAACAGCTTAGAAAAGAAGTTAAAACCCACCAACATCCTAGCCATTCCTCGCCATTTCATGGGATAAAGGTGCAAGTTGTTTAATTTTTGTGAGATAGTAGGATTATGACATGTAGCGGTGGGCTCAGGAAGGTTTTCAATGCTGGGTATAACTTTAATATGCCCAGTGCAAATATTTTGAAGGTTTTCACTTGCTTTTTCATAAAAGCAAAACATTTAAAAATAGGAGCCTGATGAGATTTCATTCTAAAATATTTGATACCTTGAAGGAGGTTTTGTGTGGCTTGTGATGGGCCCAAAATATTAAATGCAAAAATATTAAGTGTGGTGAACAATTAGAGTTGTTGCTTGGGCATTTCTTTAGAAAAAGAGAATGTCTTTGATATTGGGGGCAAAATATTTTAAATGGGTAAATGTTTAAAAATAAAGGTGAAGCACAGGTAAACCAAGGTAAAAGCCATTATTAAATCTCTTCAGGGTAAAATGTTTTTTCCTTTGTGAATAAATATTTCAGGTGAAATATTTTAGTGAAATTGCATGGGAGAGGCAGTGAGGTGCCATTTAAATATGGAGGTGAATTTTTTATGTGGTTCCATAAGTCCCTTTATAAGGAAGCTTTATTTGCTGGGAATGAACATAAAGTGAATTTATTCACTTTATAAAAGTATTTTTGTTGGGAGGTAAAATTTTGTTACAACATTTAAAATGAGCAGAAAATATAAATTTTCACGGGGAAGGTAGAGATAGTTTACAACTACTGGTAAAATGGGGAATTCCATCACATGGTGATTTTTTCTGTTGCAAAACAACACACATCAAAGGAAGATTTGGAGAAAAAGTTTGTTGTAGAGAGAGGAGAGAGGCTTTTCTTTTATTGATCAACAATGAAGAGGATTCTAGATGTCATCTCCAAATCAGCTTTAGGGCTTCTTCTAGATACTTCTATTCTTCTTTTTCTTCTCTTCTCTTCTCATTATTCAGAGTTCTAAGGTTTTGTATGGGGCTGGGTAGATAGAAAATGTCAAGTTCTGAGTCATTTCTTAAGTCTGTATGCTATAATTTTTGATTTCATGAGCAATTACAACCAGTTTATGCAAATAAATCATGAAAGTGTGTGCACATTCAGGAATATCTTCAAATTGTATCCATACTTGTATAGTTTAATCATATGAATTCAATAATACAAAGTATCTTTGAGTTTGTCATCTCAAATTTCATGAGATTGTGTTATTTGTTTATGGGTCTATTTCAAAGAAATGGTTAAATACTTTGAGCAGATAACAGTGATTTCAAGTGTGTAGGTTGGATTTGGTAAGGAGAGTTTGATTGATAATAGGAGTGGGATTGTTGGTGTAAGACACTAACAGTTGATGCGAGGCATTAACAATTTAAATCCACTGGTTGAATGCCATTTGTTGATGAATTATTTTTATGTGTTTGACTCCATGGCCCAGAATTAGGCACTGATTTATCTTGCAGCTTAGTGCATCTCAGAAACGTTTTATAAATTCAAAATAATTTTAAATCCCTATGTGTTGTAATTATCTCACGCTCCAAATAGTTGATATTATTGATGAACAACCAATTCTATTATGTATTATCCTATTATGTTGATCTATTAAATGTGATTATATGTCGTTAATGTTGTTTATGATAATGGTGCAAAGGTTGTAAACGCATTAAGAGATCACCCTCCTGGGTCTTACAGAGCCCAAAGTGTAGGAGGTCTTTAAAATCCTCGTCAGTTGGTCTAGGTCCTTCGAGCTGCCCTTGATTGGAATTGGAAATTTCATAGGTAGATTAGAAGACTAACCTAGTTACAGTAAAAAACAACCAATAGGATATATGGTTTGTATGTTTCTATGGTTTCAATTTCATCCAATTCCAAAGGTTTTCCTATATAAGAGTAGGTGGATATGCAGGCTTTCCCATTAAATTTCCCAATTACCCTGAAGCTAAATGGGTAGTCATTGAGGTTAGTAGGAAATTGGCTGATGTGAATAGAATATGTCAAGACAAGAAATGACTTACTATCAGTTTTCCATTTGGATTCAGTGCATACAACTACCAATCTATGTCTGATGCCTTGAATATTGAGGCAAAATTGTCTAAATACAATATGCCCTCATTTGATGAGTGTTTCCCTTTTGACCTCAAAGACTATGTGAAAGAGAATTTGAAATTAGGTCCTTGGGTGTGTGCAAGAAGTTGAGTCCATGAAACGTGGAAGTTTTTTGCCTTAGCCAAAAAATTGAAATCGGCATCGAATAAACAGGATCCCGATTTAATAAACGGGATCCCGATTTTTAAAAATCGGGATCCCGTTACGGTTCAGGATCCCGAGCCTGAGATCAAACGGGGTCCCGCTTTTTAAAAATTGGGATCCTGTTTCCCATCGGACTCCGAACCAATGGACACAGAACGGGATCCAGATTTATAAGAAATGGGATCCCGATTTATAAAATACGGGATCCTGATTTATAAATAATGGGATACCGAGTTGTATAAATCAGGATCCCGTTTTATACTGCTATTTTTATTTTTTAAAAGAATAGTTTTCACTGCTCTGCGAATGGGACCCCAAGTGACTATTGGCGACAGCGACCCCACGACCAGCTACAGTTACCCCACCTAAACACCATTTCTTTGCATTATTTTATTTTGAATTGAAATTTGAAAAGAAATACGTTAATTTAGCATGTATTTTTTTTAATTTATGTCATGTTTTAATCATTTTTTTAATTTTTATAGTAGAATTCAATAATTGTAAAAATAGACGAAAACTTGCAATGAAACTTAAATGTTTTTTAATAAAAATGAAAAAAAAACCTTGAATTGTGTTTTAGAAACAAAATTTAACTTTTAAATCTTAAATTGTTCGATTAAACCCAAAAAAATTGATTTTGAAAACCCTAATTGAAACAAAACAAAAAATTGCATTTCAAAACCCTAGAAATCGAAATGAAATAAAAACATCGCATTTACAAATCCAAATCGAGCTTTTTGAAACCCTGAATTCAAATCAAATGAAAAAAATTGAATTTGAAAACCCTAGTTTGAATTGAAACGAAAAAATTTCATTAAAAACCCTAATTGTTTAAAACTGAAACCCTAAATTGAATTGGAACAAAAAAAATTGTTAAAACCCTAAATTGGAATCGAACAAAAAATCATTCACATTGCTTAAATGTTTTAAATTTTATTTGCTTTGTATGGAAAAAATGATATATATTAAACTTTAGTTTCAATTTTAAATTATAATTAGATTAGAAATCAATATGTTAAAGAATGGTTAAAATTCATAAAGTTTATCTTGATGTTTGTTTGCAAATTTAGTTAACAAATTCGTAAATCTAAACATGTACAATCGATTCCAATTGACACTAACTTGCAACTCTAAATTATGCCAAGGGCCACCCAAACTTCACCCTAAGTTTGCTAAACCCTAGACCCTAAACTGTAAAATCTAAACCCATAACACTAAAGCATTTGAAATTTATGAACCCTAGACCCTAATCTTTCATTGGACATACCTAAAATTATGTAGGTTCAATGTCAAGAATGGGTCTATTTGGTAGATTTATGAAAACTATTTTGAATATCTAGAATGCCATAAAAGTATAATTATAGCAATTCCAATTGGAAACACTTGGGTACATATATATCGTATGAAATTTAAATCTAGGAAGGTGTCTATCATATAGGCGAGTTGATAATACATGGAAAGAGGTTTGTATGGGAATATATGTATTAAGAAAAACATACCACATGACCTCTATAGGATTTTTAAGATGTGATCCTAGATAATAATCCACCCATCCTCAATCATAATGGATTATTTAGCAATTAAGAGAGATTCAATTTAACCATAAAATTACCTATATTTTGATACTATATAGATTTATGTGGAAGGATAGAAATGCATCAATATGCTTTGTGCCATATTTTATGAATATTAATATTTAAGAAAAATCTAGATAAGATTGACCTAAGTAGATGATTTATGTAAGGGATTTTTAGTGAACAAGTGACACACCATGGAGATTGGGATGGTATTTAAATTCTTATTTATAAATATAGTGTACCCCCTTTAAATTTGTATTTGGTTTTTATAATGAGTTGAAATTATCAATGTGTTACATAAAAGAAATTTGTGCTTAGATATATTTAAATTAGATAATAAAGATATAGTTATATAAAATAGGGAATCCAACATGAGGAATAAACCTTTAATGTGCCATTGTGTGCATCTAATTTATGCCAATGATTTAGTAAGAGTGATCGTCTAAGAGGATGAAATAAGCCTTGAAAAATTGTAAGATCTAACACTATTTTAATGTAGTTTTATATGTGTGTACATGTCCACTATGTTTTTTGAGTTTATGTTAATGTAAGATAAGGAGGATTGGTGGATATATTTGAAATCTAAAGAAAAAACAAAAATGATGTGAATATATAGATATATATTTTTAAAATGATTCTTTAACTTATCTATATTAAACATTGTATATTATCTCTATATTACTATCATGGCTTGATTTTCATTATGTCTACTAAATGTTGCTATATTTATTCATTGTTGTAATTAAATTATAGGGCTCAATGTGTAATCTATTTTACATCAAATTTTATAGTAGACTTATAATCCTAGAATGTTTGTAAATTTAATAGCTAACAAATAACTTGATAGGTGCAACTAAAAACCAAAAAGTGTGGTTTGATTTATCTCCATTAGGCTGGAAAGCTAAAAAATCTACTAGGTTTATCCCTATTAGGTTGAAAACCCAAAAGTGTAGCTTAATAAGTACAAGTGGTGAAAACTCACAAAAGCACTAGAAACTAATCTTTGCAAAACTACCCTTGACATATCAAAAAAAGCCAAAGGTCACCATATGTCATACCTGTATAGGTTGTATAGTTATATTAGATACCTTATAGTATCTCCTATTGGTTAAATATGTTTGAAGATGACATTAGCGACACATCCCTACATTTATATGAGATATATTATTAACATGTCGTGTTACACATATGCTAAGATACTCAAATATGGATAAGGAGAACTAGGGAATATATATTAGAAGAGAAAGATATACTAAGCTATCCAATATTATATTTTTGTACTTAGTGTAGAAGAGAAATTCTAGACCAAGAATGCAAGTGCAAACTCAATACTCTACTTCTAATGAAAGGTAAATAAAATAATGAAAGATTAGAGAAGCATAATATGTTCCATAACATTCTTTTATGGCTCTAAATGTATGTGTTGATGTTTCTCTTTGGTTCTCTAATGTGATAACATATACATACAAATTTTATCATATGGAAACATTTGGGGATGTCATTATTTTATAGAGTTGAGGGGAAAGGAATGGAGGACTAGGTTTTTTTGGAATCGAGGACTAGAATTTCATGAGAGAATTTTTGAATTTGAATTTGAGAGGGAAGAGAGAATTAAATGTAGGTGGTTGGGTTGATGGAGGGCTTGTGTTGACTTGATTAGGTAGATGGGAATAATTGAATGCTAATTTGAATTTGGATTGAAGGTAGTTGGAAATGAATGGCTATGATTAGTCTAATTGATTTGATGGCTAGGATAGATTATTAATTTCATTTTAGATTTGATGAAGTGGAAGTAAGTTACATTAGTTTGAGTTTGGATTGGTGATTTGGAATTATTTTAATTTTAAGCTATGGATGTGACATGATTATCCCCTTAATGGTTGATTAAAAGTTAGGATTTGGGGATTTTAGCTAATTAAATAATAAACTCTAAAGTCTAAACCGTAAACCCTAAAGCCATCATTTTTTCTTAGGCTCTTAATGAAATTTGGTTGTCTTAGGCAACTCCACCAAATTTCATTACCTTATGCCATGTAATTGTTTCCTAGGATCTTGCAGCATGTAGATCCCCTTAAGCTATCCTATTACCTTAAACCCTAAACTCTAAAGTCTAAACCCTAAACCCTAAAGCCATCATTTTTTCTTGAAAGGCTCTTAATGAAATTTGGTTGCCTTGGGCAACTTCACCAAATTTTACTCATTTGAGCCATGCCATTTTCTCCTAGACCTCACTAGACGTAAATCCCTTAAGCCATCCCACCCTAAATGCGTAATTCAATTTTCTTAAGGGGTTCCAATATGACATTTCTTAAGAGGAAAGAAGTTCTTAAAATTTGGTGATCAAAGTTGCCCAAGGCCCAACCAAATTTAACAATAATAAGATCCCAAGATTATACAATATCAATAGTTAATTGTATTTTCATTCAATAACATGTGCCTTAGACATATAAATGAGGCTTACATATAATTTTATCATTTGTATTCAATTATTTAAGGCCATTTATATTGAATGGTTTAACTTAGTATTTCTAAACATGTATCTTACATCTTGAAATTACAAATCTAATGAGTTCACTCATATCTTAAAGATCACATGGATCCATTCAATAATATTCACAACCCACCTCCACGTCATCCATCTCCAACACCTTCACCTCCACCTCCACCCACTCCACCTAAGTAACCCCCCACCTCCACCACCGAAATCAATGAGCATGCTTGTTTGCAAGCACAAATCAATGCTTCTGCTAGAACCATCCAAGATCAAATCAACATTATTCAAAATTAAGAATGTGTCGCACCTCCTGTGAGGATGTTTGCATCTAGGATGCAAACCCTTGTTGATGCTATCAGGGCTATGGATGGGATCGTAGATGAGCATCAACAATGGCTAGAGGAGAGGAGAACTCCTAATTTTGAAAAGGAAAACACAAAGAAATGAATATCTATGCAGTAGAGAGCCATAATAGTTTATAAATTAAAACAATGATCTTAAATAGTTATGAATTTATAAATTTGGTGAACGATGGATATTTTGTGTGATGAATTTATAAATTTGGTTCCAAATGGATATTTTTAGTGACATGAATTTATGATTTTGGTTCTAGATGGATATTTTTAGTGACATGGATTTATGAATTTGGTGGAATTTATGAACTTATAATGAATAGTATATAATAGTATATATTTTATGACTATCTACTAGATCATGATTTCTCCCTGAAAAATTGTAATATATATATGTGTGTGTGTGTTAGACATAAAATGAGATTTTGTGAATGTTTCAAGTTTATTGTTTAGTATGTATGTGCATGTATTAAAAATTTTCATAATAGTTCTTAAATTTTGAAATTTGTATATGTATGTATGTATAGTTTAGTTTAATGATTTGTACGCATGCAAATTATGCATCATATTTTTTATTTTAAATGTACATGTACATACATTTAATTTTAATTTTGTATGGACATGCTCTTGAGTTGAACAATCAATGTATATATATGTGCATTTCAATTAAATATATGAGCTTAATATATATGTTGCTCATCCTATTTCAATTAAATATATGATCTTAATTTTTGTATGCACATGGACTATTTTGTATGATTTAAAATGCAGGTGCACATTATATCAAGCATATATCATGGATGATTTTAACATTGATGATATCATCAATCCACCACCTGAGCCATAGCCAGATCCACCTCCCTCGCCCCCTCCACCTCCACCTCCACCTCCCCCTCCTCCTCCCCCTCCCCCTCATATGCCACCTCCAGCACCTATGGCATCTGATGAGGCTCGCTTGAGAGCACAAATAAATGATCAAGTCGCATCCTTACAAAATCAAATCAATGCTATGCAAAGTCAAGCATTGATTGCTCCACATGTGAGATGTTTTGCATATGTAATGCAAAACATTGTTGATTCCATTAGGATGATCGATTCTGATCTCGATAGGCATCGATGAGAGAGAGAACAAATGAGACAATTTTATTCTGATGGTCTCTCTTACAAACAAATATTAGACCTTAAAATAATGAAAGCCCATCTAGCCCCCTACTTTCTTGACCCCGTTACCAGACAACCCATTCCACCCAACAAATCTAGAATATCCATGAGGTGGTGCATACATCCGCAGATGATTGCACATTTTTGGGATCGATGGTATATGGTTTTTGATAGTCCCCCACATGCTAATTGGGAGTTCCCATTGTATTTTTTGAGAAAATTGTATGTAGAGTTTTTTTTTGGGGCAAAAGCCCAATTATTTTGATTTTAGATCATTTCAGGGTGTTGGTGGCGGCATGCCACAACAGAGATTAGGGGAAAGGGTTGATTCCCAATGCCCTGTGCATGCACAACCCCTTGTTGTTGCTCCTAGTCCTCCCATTCCTGCACCTATACATCATCAAGCTTTGGTCTCAACATTAGGTTCCCTTAGTACACTCGCAAGAGACCTTGATCAGCACGCTTCTGCGATAGTGAGTGGGGAGCATATAGACGACGATGATGATGGAGGATTTTTTTATGGAGCTAGTCCAAGTACTGCTCCAGGAGTGTCGAGACTCATCCCCCATATATGTACTAGTTGTCATCAAGTGTGTTATGGACCTGATCAGGCTACACCTATTTCAGGTGGATGGGGAGATTTTGGTGGTTCATCTGGTCACATCAATTCATTTGTAGAGTTCCTCGTAGTAGAACATCACCCTGAGGACACTATGACACATGTATAAATATGCATCTAGATGTATGAACTCATTTTATAATAATTTTTATGGTTGTATATATCAAAGAAAAGTTTGCAATACATTTTAACAATCAATTTTTTTGGTGTACAGATGACACTTTCGATGCAAGGGCAATCATCTGTACCACGAGTACATATATCGACACCAGTCATACTTGGCAACCCTTATGGGGTATTTTGATTTCAATTTTTAAAATTATATATGAAATCATAAATTATTTAACTTGAGTTTTAAATTTATATTTGAATCACATATATGTTTAAATATTTATTTTGGTTTAGGTGAGTCAATCAACATCCACGTCGATTCCTCCTAAGGGATTATCAAGCACTCCTCCACTATCAGGCATCATAGATCAGGGGCAGGTACATTCATATTGTAAATTTGTTTAAAGTTTACATTAGTATAGTTACAATTTTATGAGTTTTGAATTCACTAGATATATGAAATGCATGCATGTACACTTGTAAATATTATAAGCGTTAAATGTCTATATACATGTATGTCTAGGTTGATACCACAATAAGAATGGGCATTGGGCAAACATTTGATGTTGCAGTTACTCATGAGGCCACTGATTTCCAGGTTGTTTACAAAACTTTCTACACAAACTGTGCAAACTTGAATATATATGTATATATTAACCTAATTGAATTGTACATGCTTTAATTTTGATCTTGTAGGACTTTGTTAGTGCAGCTTTCAGCCCCTAACTTGAGGACATAGTTACACCACGGGGAGGACATGTGAAGCTGAGGTTTGGATCAAATGGTAATTTAATTTTTTATTATATTTAAAGTGAATTATAAATTTTAAATTGAATATATATGTACATATTAATATGATATTTTCACATATTCTTTTTCTTTTATAGCATGAGACACATCCTGTAGTTGAGCATGTATAGACAGGTCCTGGAGAAGAGCCTAGTGCACAACCTCAGAATATGGTATGTAATTAAAATATGATAGAATTAGAATTAAATTGAATAAAAATAATAATTGTAGAGTTGTACATCTAATTTCAAATTTCTTTGTCTTGTTTATGTAGATTGATTTAGAGGGGAATTTAGAGAGGTTTCTTGGTACAGGCATCCAGGATGTAGATATGGTGGTAATTTAATTTTATGATGGATTATAAAATGATTGTCATTAAAATCATTTTTATTGTCTTACATCTAATTTCATCTTTCTCTTATGTGTACAGAGTGTTTCAGGTCATCCCACATAGTCCACTGGTGTGGGAGGTCTCTTGATTATAGAGAGAGTACATGACCTACAAACATGTGACTTTATGTGTTTTATATTTCTTGTTTATCATGTACTAGATGTTGGACTTTATTTCATGTGCGCTTAATATATTGGTTTCATGCACTTAATATGTTACATAAATTATGGACTTTATTATTGTTTGAAATTTTAATTTACACATGTACATTAATTTACCTCATTGTTGGTGCACTTGGAATTCCTATACCTTGTGAATATCATGGATATCACCATTCTTTGTTATTTTATTCTTTAATTTTTCCTTAACTAGATTGACAAATAAAGTCATTGCTCTAAACTCTTAAGCAAATAAAATTCTTTATAGTGAAAAAATCTAACAAGGTATTGATATAATTAGCTAATGTACATATTTATAAAATGACACCATTAGTTTCTCACTAGTAATGGAAAAAAGTGTTCATACTAAAAATTAAGGAAAGAGGTAATCATTAGAAAAAATATAAATTATGATAACATGAGAATGTGTATATGTAAAATGATTGTAACCATTAGGTGATGAATACGTAGTGTACACACATGATAAATTTTAAAAATGATGAATATGGAGCTCAATCCAAAGGAAAATTAATTTCATCATTGTTTCCCCAATTTAGAATATCATGATTGTGTGTAGTGTATGAAAAATGAATAAAAGTCCATGTGTCAATAACAAGAAAAAAAATAGAATATCACATAAATTATGATAACATGAGAATGTGTATATGTAAAGCGATTGTAACCATTAGGTGATGAATACGTAGTGTACACACATGATAAATTTTAAAAATGATGAATATGGAGCTCA
>VDFB02270651.1:728576918-728708168 GCA_007258455.2 Sequoia sempervirens | reverse complement strand
TTTCATCAAGAAAACTGCCATTTTCATTTTCATATTCATTTTCATTAACAAACGATTCTCATTTTCATTTTCATCAACAAAACAGCTTTCATTTTCATTTTCATTTTCATCAAAGTTTTGTTTTCATTTTCAAGAAAAATGATCATTTTATTTTCATTTGCAACAAAAAGATTTTTCTTTTTTGTTTTCAACAAATTCTATAAAATTTTAATCTCTTTGAATATAGTCACTGTCAACATCATTATATCCAAATATCTGGAAATCTTCTACAAAACAAATTTTGATTCATTTACCAACATGTGGATTTGAAGACATACTTGGATTTTTGCATATTGAAACATTCTCCTTAACATTCAAAGAGGGATTTAAAGACATAGTAGGACTTGTTTATATAATCATATTCTTCTCCAAATTGACTCCTTGCAAATTAGCTTCATCTACAACTATGGTATCTTCAATGTTTTCATCTTCAATAGTTGTTGAACTGGTTGCTCCACCATCGTTCATTGATTTTATTCTCATTCTTCTTTCTCTTTGTCTGTGTCTCTCTTTTTCTTTTTATTTGTTTCAACTTTGAGAGTCAATGTCTTTCTCTATTACTAAATTTATCTCCCATAATTATAAAATTCTCAGCACAAATGAATGTTATTAGTGAAATACTTCAAATATTGAACCAAAATTGAATACCTATTAATGAAAAAATTCTTCCCCTTTGTGTTCCTCAAAACAAATAGAAAACTACCACAATTCCACTTTAAAAATTGTTTTCTTCATGCTTCCTTTGAAAAATTCAATCCATATTGCAAATTTCACTTCAAAAATGGTGTAGATGATGCTCCCTCTGATAAAATCAACAAAAAATCAAATTGACCACCTATAAATATAATAACTTATGAAAAATAATTGATTTTTAGTGCTCTCAGCCGTACATGTGAAGTTGCAAAGTTGCAGACTTGACAGTAATTGTGCATAGTGTTTTTAAATAATATAAACGGGATCTCGTCTATAAAACGGGATCCCGCTCATAATTAAACAGGATCCCGATTACAAAACAGGATCCCGTTTACTAATAAACGGGATCCCGCTCTATAATCGGGATCCCGTTCACTAAAATCAAGTGTGGGAGCCATTGTAAAGGCAACGGGATCCTGTCTTATAAACAAGATCCCGTTACCTTTACAATGGTTGAAATGGAAACGGGATCCCGATTATAGCACGGGATCCCGCTTATTACTAAACGGGATCCCGTTTTTTTAAATTTGAATTTTGTTTTGCATCGTGGGCGGGTTTTTGCCAAGGTTTTCGGTTCAAAAGCTTTGGAAGTCCGAACCTAAGCCTTCAACCTGGTTTGACCTGCAAATTGAAGGCCCTAACAATGTCAAAGAAAAATATCAACTTTGGACATATGGCTGACGACCTTTTTTCAAAAAAATTCTGACGAAAATAAAACCCATTTTAGATCAAACAATGCAGGTTCTAAATATGTAATTTGTTTTGCAATTGAATTGTTTTTTCTATTTTTCAATTAATTTCTAATAAAATTGGTCCATAAACTTTAAATATCAGAGTTTTTACTATTTTAATAACTTTTGATCAACATAACATTTTGACAAACGGATTGCAGGAGAGCAAACTTCAGACAATTCTTTCAATTTGAACAAAAAAAATCAAAAAATGATAAGTTTAGGTCATCTTATGCATGTCGTACATGACGATTTTTCAAAATGACAAATCTACCTTATAAAAAGTTAACAAAAAAAAAAAATTCAATAAAAAATTACAAAAAAAATCAAGAGCAAGGTTTAGTGAGTCATAAAACTTTTCCCAAAAGGATTTAGAAAAATACGATAATTTAAGTCAAAATATGGATGTCGTACACGTGCATGGTATGGTAAAAAAAAAAGACTTTTAAACAGTGGATTATTGAAATGCCTATTGAAACTCAATTTGTACAATCTGGGTATTGAAATAAATTACATATTTGGAAACTAGACTCCGAGCACTACCTTTTATGATTAGTGACTTTTTTAAAGATTTCATCTCTAAGTGCTTCAAATTTTAAGGGCAAATGTGTCAAATACTGAAAATCAGGGAAAACACTTCCACTTTTTGGCCAAAAAGTGGACTCAACTTCTTGCACACACCCCCTTTTAATCATCAACCTAACCTTGAAGACTATTGGGCAGATAGTTTTGATGAATATGAGGTAAGAAGAAGAAGTTGGATGAGATTGACAGTAGAACAAATTTTTATCTATGACTTCAAATGGGATTTGAGAGATGTTATTAAGGATGGGTCTGATATGATTGGTCCAGTGTATACTGAACTCATAGAAAGAAGTCCTATACCTACTATGGACTGGAATTTCAAGGAAAAGGAAACCATTGAGGCAAGAATTGTAGATGTTATAACAAGAACTAAAGAATGGGTAACCAAGAAGAAAACTAAACAGTCTCCCCCTTGTACAAGATCAAAGGACTCACGGGCTACTGAGGGCACATCCCAAGCTTTTGCTAGCAGATAGTCAATTAGTAATGTCCCTCAGTCTTCAACAATGGGTGTTTAGGGATGTGGTGATGATGACCCACCAAACAGAAATGTGTACTCACAAACTTGTGGAGATGATATGATTTCCATTGAAAAGGAGGAGAAATTATGGGTTAGTTATTAGGTTGAATTGAAACTCTTCATGGGAAAAGATATGGAAAAGTTGGTAGCAGATCAAATTATACCCAGTGATTTAGATGCTCACTCTCTGTCATGGGCTAATGATGGAGGAGCATCCTTGGTTCTTGGCAATATTGCATCAACCAAAAATATTTTCTTTCAGTTTTTGTTCTTGTTTTGTTCTTTCTTAGATCATGTTGGTGGATTCATCATCTTTGCTCACCAAACCCTGTGGATCTTGGTTTACATCATGGACATGTTCATTCTCCTTATTCCAAGATTTTAGCATGATTGGATCTTTTTCTGGCAAGTTATCGATTTCGGATTTCATGGCAGTTTCTTGAACCGACACCAGAATAATTTTCAAAGTGAGTGGCTAATTTGATTGTTGGAGGATCATTTCCATGACTAGTGGATCTTAATAGTGTGATTTTAAATGTTCGATGGAGTAACCCTGACCTTAAATATAGGTCCACACTTCATCCTATGTATTCACCGAGGAGTAATTCAAATTTGAGGCAGACCTATTCATGTGCATGTTACACTTTTCTTCGTAGGAGATTGTGATGATCTTTGGCCGACGTTGATGTTTCTATACCTATAGATATGATATAAAGCTTGTAATAAATCATTAGGAAAGTAGTGAATAATAAGTAGATAAGTTCTTGATCTGAATTGTAACATTTCAGCTTGCATATAGGAGCATATTGGAATTTTGTAGTTTTGAACATGTTGTATCAAGCATGTGAGCCGAATTTTGAAGCTCGGATGTTGTCAGCCGATTGTAACTGATATATCTATTAATGAGAATATTTGCATATGCATTTTCCTACATATATTGTGTTACTCTTTCTGTACAGTCTAATTTTTTCTCTTTGAGAACCCTCCTACCATGGTTGTTCCAAATTGGTATCAGAGCGAGATTCAATCTATGTGAGGTCGTCAAAATTCACAGAGTCCTATTGAAGATTTGTTGTGGGGTGGTGGATTGATGATTTGACCTGTAGCTGCAAAGGACTTGTGTAAAGATGGCAGGAAGAAGAAATGTTAGAGGAAATGGAGCGCATGGAAACACAAACCAAGATTTAATGGAAATGGTGAGAGGAATTGTTGCTAGATTAGATGTAGTCTAAATGGCCTAGAGGAGAGGTCGACCAGTTGATGATGTGAGCAATGAAGAGGTATAAGTACAGGAAGAAAGAGGAAGAGAAGAGAAACCTGGTCTAGATTAGGGAGGATAGGTTCATAGGAGCCTTAACTAGATCAAATACAAAACCCCATTTCAATCCACCGGATTATAATGGTAAGTTGGATTCAAAAGAATTGCTTGATTGGATTACAGATATGGAAAATTATTTTGAATTTGAAGGTACCACTGAAGATAATAAGTTGAAATTTTCTTGCACGAAGTTGAGAGGACATGCATCCCTTTGGTGGGAACATTTGCAGAGAGATAGGCAAAGAAAAGGAAAAGAAAATATCAAATCATGGGATCAGATGGTGAATAAGTTGAAGAAAATTTTTATGCCTATAAACTATTAGATCAGTTTGTTCTGAAAGTTGCAAAATTTGAAACAGAAAGAATCAAATGTGACAAAGTATACTGAAGAGTTTTATAAGTTAAATATTAGATCTGGACATTTGGTGGATGAGATTGAGCAAGTAACTAGATATATGAATGGTTTGAGGTCATCTATATAGGATGAGATTATTTTGATCAAGTTATAGAGTGTGGAGGAAGTGTATCAATGTGCCCTAAAGGTAGAAGAGAAGTTGAATAAAAGACATGAGCAGAGACAAAGAGGAAGAGGTGGAATATTTCAAAGAGGAAGTACTTTTACTGGAGGAGGAAGATCTTTTCTAGATCAGAATAAGGATAAGGAGGTTAGTAATAATGATAATTCATATCATAGATGTTATGGAAAATCTTACAGAAGAGGAGGATATGGTGGTTATGGAAATGGAGGTTATAGAAGAGATGATAGAGGATAGGAGAAAAGAAAATTCAAGGGAACTTGTTATAAATGTGGCGGAGAAGGACATAGAGCATTTGAATGCAATCGAGGAGAGACAAGTAGGAAGAAAAAAAACAATAGAAGAATAGCCTTTGTTGAGGAGGATCATGTTGGATCATCTAACAAACTGGAAGATGGAGAAGTGTTGGTGAATAGGAGAGTATTATTTCAAAGTGAGATGGAGTAGGAGCCATTGCAGAGAAATAATTTGTTTTAGACTAGATGCAAGGTAGTTGGTAAAGGTTGCAAAGTGATTGTTGATAGTGGAAGCTTAGAGAACCTAGTTTCTAAAGATATGGTGACTAAACTAAAGCCGGAAAGGTTGAAACACTGAAGCCCTATCAGATAGCTTGGATTCAAGATGAGCATAATATTTTGGTAAGTGAACAATGTTTGGTGAAATTGAAGATAGGAAATTACCATGATGAAGTTTTGTGTGATATCATGCCTATGGATATATGCCATGTTTTGTTGGGAAGGCCTTGGCAGTATGATATAAATTCTATGCATGATGGAAAGAAGAATATATATACCATTGTTGCTAATGGGATGAAGAAAACTTTGTTTCCATTGGAAGATGTTCCTAAAGTTGAGGTTTGTATGAATGCTAAGGTTTTTTTGGTTGATGGAAGGAGATTCCTTGATAGATTGAGACATAAGAATGTATGTTATGCCTTAGTTCCTAAGAAGGCTGAAAATTTGAAGCATGTAGAAGAACACTCAAAAGAGATAAATGAGTTGGTGATAGAATATGAGGGGATCATTTAAGATAATGTACCTGATGGATTGCCACCTGTGAGGAGTATTAGTCACTGTATGGATCTGATTCTTGGAGCTAGTTTTCCTAATAAAGTAGCACGGATGACACCGATAGAGAATGAGGAGTTCAATAGAAAAGTGCAAGAGTTGCTGAGGAAGGGTTTGATTAGAGAAAGCTTAAGTTCATGTGCAGTACTTGTGTTAGCACCTAGGAAGGATGGAGAATGGAGGATGTGTACAGATTCTAGAGCCATAAATAAGATCACAGTGATGTAGAGATTTCCTTTGCCTCAGATGGATGACATTATGGATTTTTTGAGTGGAGCTAGATACTTTACAAAGATAGATTTGAAGAGTGGATATCATTAGATCAGAATCAAAGAAGGGGATGAATGGAAAACAACATTCAAAACAAATGATGGATTGTATGAGTGGTTGGTGATACCTTTTTTATTAACAAATGCACTGAGTACTTTCATGAGGTTGATGAATGAGGTATTGAAGAAATTATTGGGTAAGTTTGTGATTGTATATTTGGATGACATCTTGATTTTTAGTGAGAGTAGAGAAGAACATTTGTTGCATATAAGAAAATTTTTGCAGTTGTTGATAAACATTAAGAAGTGTATTTTCATGAAGGAATAATTGGTATATCTAGGATTTGTGATATCTTTGGATGGATTGAAGTTGAGCCCTGAGAAGGTAAGAGTGATTGTTGAGTGGCCTACACCAGATAGCATTGGAGAGGTAAGATTATTTCATGGATTGGCTAGTTTCTACCAAAAGTTTATTAGGAATTTCAGTTCTATTTGTAGTCCTATGACAAAAACAATGAGAGGAGATAGGAAGGATTTTAGGTGGATGTCTAGAGAAGATTAAAGTTTTGAGTTGTTGAAGCAGAAGGTAATTGAGCAGCTTGTGTTGGCTTTACTATATTTTAATAAGGTATTTCAAGTAGACTGTGATGCAAGTGGAAATGCAATTGGAGTAGTGTTGGGTCAAGGGAAACCTGTACCTTATTTCAATGAGAAGTTGAATGATGCTAGGAGAAGATATTCAGTGTATGATCAAGATTTTTACGCCATAGTTCAAGCCTTGAAAAAGTGGAGACATTATTTGTTTCCTAAGGATTTTGTGTTGTATACGGATCATGAAGCATTGCAATATTTGAACAGTTAGGGTAAGTTGAATTAGAGACACATGAGATGGGTAGAATTATTGCGGAGCTATAATTTTGTTTTGAAACATAGGAGTGGAAAGTCAAATAGAGTTGTTGATGCTTTGAGTAGGAGAAGGAATTTACTGACAGAGATGAGAGTGGAGGTATTAGGCTTTGATGAGTTGAAGAACTTGTATCAGGAAGACCTGGATTTTGTAGAACCTTGGAGAGCCTATAAAGAACCGGTTTCAGAGGATAGAAGTTAGTGGTTGGACTATTTCATTAGGGAGGATATGTTGTTTGGAGGTAATTAGTTGTGTATACCCCAAAGTTCAATGAGGGATAACTTGGTGAAAGAAAAACATAGTGGAGGATTGTCAAGACACTTTGGAGTTGATAAGAAAATAGCATTGGTAAGTGAGCAATACTACTTTTGGCTGCATATTCATAAGGATGTTAGGAGATTTGTGCAGAGTTGTAGAGTTTGTTAAGTTGCAAAAGGAGGAAGTAAAAATGTTGGATTGTATAAGCCTTTGAAGGTTTCAAAGAGACCTTGGGAGGATATCAGCATGGATTTCATACTTGGTTTACCGAAGACACAATGAGGTAATGATTCTGTATTTGTGGTGGTAGATAGATTTTCTAAGATGACACATTTCATACCTTGTAAGAAGACAACATATGCAATACATGTAGCAGATTTATTTTTCAAGGAAGTGGGCAAATTGCATGGGTTACCTAAGAGTATTGTTTCAGATAAAGATGTAAAGTTTGTTGGTTACTTTTGGAGGACACTTTGGAAGAATTTGAAGACAGATCTAAAGTTCATTTCTACTTTTCACCCATAGACTGAAGGATAGACAAAGGTAGTAAACAAGAGTTTGGGGAATTTGCTGAGATGTTTGGTTGGAGAAAATACTAGAAGTTGGGATTTAGTCATTGCACAAGTAGAGTTTGCTTACAACAATTTAGTGAACAAGAGTATAGGAAAGACACCTTTTGATATTGTTACTAGAGTTCATCCTAGAGGTATATCAAATTTGAGAGACATCAGTATGGAAGATAAGAGGAGTGTAGAAGTAGAAGAATTTGCAGAACATATGAAGAAAGTGCATACTCAAGTGAAACAACAATTGGAAGACATGAATCGAAAGTATAAGGATAAATTAGATGAAAAGAGGAAACATAAGGAGTTTGAAGTTGGAGATGAGGTGATGGTGTACATAAGGAAGGAGAGATTTCTATTTGGAACATAAAATAAGCTAAAGATGAGGAAGTTTGGACCTTGTAAGATCTTGAAGAAATTTGATTTACCAAATGCTTATGAAGTGGAGTTACCGGATGGCAAGGGTATATCACCTATATTCAACATTAAAGATCTACATCAGTACCATGAAGAAAAATTCAGTGAAGAGAGTAAATAAATTTTGGAGAACCAGTTTCCTAAACAACAATCAGATGAGATTGAAGAGATTTTGGATATCAGAGATGGAAGGAAAACTCGTGGAAAATAGTACAAAGAATACCTTGTGAAGTGGAAAGATAGACCAGTGGAGGATTCTTCTCAGATTTCTCAGGCTAAGGTAGACCATCTTGATTTCCCTGTGGCCCCAAAAAAGTGAGGGACTCACTTTTCATTAACCTCGGATGTTTGATGCAGGAGCATCCTTGGTTCTTGGCAATCTTGCATCAACCAAAAATATTTTCTTTCAATTTTTTTTCTTTTTTTGTTCTTTCTTAGCTCATGTTGGTGGATTCATCATCTTTGCTCACCAGACCCTATGGACCTTGGTTTACATCATGGGAATGTTCATTCTCCTTATTCCAAGATTTGAGCATGATTGGATCTTTTTCTAGCAAGTTATTGATTTTGGATTTTATGGTCGTTTCTTGAATTGACACTGGATTAATTTTCAAAGTGAGTGGCTAATTTGATCACTGGAGGATCATTCTCGTGACTTGTGGATCTTAACGGTGTGATTTTAAATGTTTCGTGGAGTGACCGTGACCTTAAATATAGGTCCACACTTCATCCTATGCATTCACTGAGGAGTAATTCAAATTTGAGGCCGACCTGTTCATGCGCACATTACATTTTCCTTTATAGGAGATTGTGATGATCTTTGGCTGACGCGGATGTTTCTAGACTTGTGGATATGATATAAATATTGTAATAAATCATTAGAAAATAGTGAATAATAAGTAGATAAGTTCTTGATCTAAATTGTAAGATTTTAGCTCGCATATAGGAGCATTTTGGAATGTTGTATTTTTTAACATGTTGTATCAGGCCTGTGAGCCAAATTTATAAGCTTGGATGTTGTTGGTTGATTGTAACTAAGATTTTTTTTAGTGAGAATATTTGCACCTACATTTTCTTGCATATTTTGTGTTGCTTCTGTTGTGTTACTATTGTTTTATGGTTTGGATTGTTCTCTTTGAGAACCCTCCTACCATGGCTACTCCAGCTAAATGAGTGGAATGGAAATTGTAGGTTGCTAAGCAGAGTTTACAAAAACTTAAGGAGGTCATAAATGAGTGTGATGTCATTTTCTATGAAGCATTAAACACTCTAGTAGCTCTTGGTTCACTACAGGATAAAAATGGAATCAAAGATAATGTGAACATTAGAAGTTTAACTGCCAATTTCAAGAAAATAGTTAAGGAAACTCTTGATATACCCACTCTTAATGCAAAACATTTACAAAAGCTAAGTGAATTACACTTGGTAACATCTTAGGCTATTGATCACTTGAATATTTGTGAACAACATGTGGAAAAAACCAAAGATACTCATTTGACATGGAAGGTGAGGATGACAAATGTAGCCATCCCACAAAACAAAGACTTGACGCATATCATGAAAAACCTTCCAAGCATGGCGAAAGAGACCTTTGGCTACCCAGGAGACTAGAAGTGAAGTGACACTGGCATAGTGACCTATCTTTTCTTGTTTTATTTTATGTTTCTTTTGATTAACGGGCTATGAACATGAAGAGGTGAAACTCATTCACCTATTTAAGGATGTATTTTTTTTTCAAACTCTCTCTAGACATTACTCTGCAAAAAAAAAAAATTGCTCGATACTATTGATGAATGAAATTACCATTTTGTCTATGTGCAATCTAGTTGAGCTTATCAGATTCTTAAACCTTTGTGTTTAAGAACACATTTTTCATATCTTATCTTGGTATGAGAATTGCATTTCTTACATCTAATTTTGTTCCCTATATGGTGTTGACGATGGTTTTACTCATAGTAAACAGGTTGAATAAATCTCCACAGATAAGACCACGAAGAGCCTATCCTTCTTGAAAGATATGGAACAAAGACAACCTAAGGGGAAATTTTGCATTCATAGAGAAAATATTGACTTTCATTCTATCCCAAGTCTTCAATAACCAGGTCATGGTGGCACTAGGGTCCCTCTCGAGTAATGATGTGACATTTGCTGTTAATCTCAAAGGGACTACAATTATTTCTAGCTTTGCTAAGAATTACAAACATTTCACATAAAAATTCATTTCATCATCAAATAACATCATGAAATCAAAAGATTCAACACAATATTTCATGAATATCACAAATTCTTTGTTATCACTTAAGTAGATTTAGCATTAAGCATTCAATAATTTCATGGAAAATAAAATATTTTCAACAAAACTATTTCTATTCACTTATATTTTTTGGAACATTTTCAAAAATATTAAACATCTATTCTAAAACAAAGTATAAAAATAATGAAAAATAAAAGTTTCTCCTAGTTATTCTCCATGGATTCCCCAAAGAATTAATCAAAATAGAGCAAAGCACTTTATATTTCAATAGATTGCTTCACAACTATGTATAATACAATGCAAGCTTTTAAAGAGAGGATTTCGTCTATGGACACCGAGTAGGTTATGTATGCACCCTTAAATGGCATATCATATAGTCTTGTTTGGTTGAACTTACAAAACCAGCTACAAAATATTTTGAGATAGGTAGCTATCATAATGCTTTGATATCAATTAATGTCTACATGCATACAAAGTTTTACACCGGAATGGTTCAGAAAATAGGAAAAAAGAACAAAACTTAAAATAAGTTTTTTCTCCTCTGACATCCACAAATTCTGAAGTTAAAATAAAAATGTGGGAGGAGATGGCCTTTTATAGAAACAAGGCACCAAAAATTTCAACTTAAAAGTTTATCTAGAGAATCAGAAACACAAATTAAAATGCATCACGTGGCATCTACCAACCGTAATCAAGAAAATTCTAGAATAAGTCAAAGCTTTCACTTTGTCTGCAGCAACACCTCTCTTCATACTTAAGCGCAAACACTTTGTACCCATCAAGACTAACAACTACCTTTTGCAACACTGGAATGAGAAACATCTACCGGGACTTGGATCAACCTGAAAATTTAAAATTAAAACAAAAAATGAACTTCATTATATTTCTGGTATCTTGTATCCAGTTCTTTCCATTTTTTTCTTATGACTCGGGCTCTAGGATTCTTCCTTCTTTCTTTAACTGATACTCTTGAAAAGCCCTTAATACTTGATTTATTCTCTCTTTTGAAATTCTTTGTATTGCTCTCCAAGTGAGCTTAAGCTTGGTATATTCTTCAGTTACTCGAAGTATGATATAGTTTTTTTGGGCTTTGTCTACTTCATATTTGACTATAACATTTCTGCACTGTATTATCTAGTCAATAACCTCTCACGTCAGCAATTGAACAAGATCTTTATTTATCCTTTCTATCCATTCCTTGAAAGGTTTAGCTTCCTTTCCATTCTATCCTAGTGTTTGAGGATCAAAGCCTCGATGTGTCAATATTTTAATAAATTCTTAATTTTCACTAATCAATCTTCTGCACTCAACAGTCACTTTTTCAAATCCTTCAATACATTGTATTATCATGTCACCCTCCCATTTTAGCTATTTCTTCCTTTTTCCTTGCAATGAGATTTCATGTTCTGATAATACATTATTCTATATTAACTCTTGGATATCTGACTGTATGAGAATTTCAATGTTTCACCTTTCATCAATGACATGCTCTTGGTGAAATTTACATTCATCTTCAAATATTTTCAATTTATTTGAATGATGGTATGCTTCCTTGTACTTTCTTATTGAATATATAATAAATTCATCTCCTTGATTTACCCATTATTCAATCCATTATTCAAATACATTCATCTTATGACAAACTGCAACAATGGCATCCACTTGCTCTTGTGACATCAACACCAGATGTTGGGGTAGTTCAGCTTGTTCTTGACCAAATAAAGTCAATGACTTAATAAAGTGTTCCAAGTGAGCAACTCGTTCCTTCAAATCTCTTTTCTTTTGTTTATATTTTTGTACTCTAGCAACAATAGCATTTAAATTTACTTTTATTTCCTCCAGTTCTTACTGCCAAGATGAGTGTGCAAGATTAACACTTGTAATCCTATACTCCTTAGGCATTATTTCATGTATGTCCTTATAAATTTTTGGAGTGGCTATCTAAATAGTTCTATTGTCATTTTCATTCTTCTATATGACATGCTTTGTCTTTGCTCTACACCTAGGTTTAGGAGTACTTACTTCTTGCATAAAATTATTGAGATTCAGAGGCAATATTTCCACTTCCATTGGAGAAGCTAATTCCCTGATTAACCAATCAGGTATATGATCATCTTTTTGTACCACTATAACATTTCCTTGTCCCAATTTATTGCTTGTTTCAAGAACTTCTTCCCTTTGACTTGCCACATTTTCTAAAATGGGGATTTATTTAGCACTATCTAGTATAGATTAGGGATTAATAGGATCTAACACTGCCTCCTTTGTTGGGGGGCTTATATTTTCTTGTCTATCTAGATTTTCTAATTCACCTCTTTGAACATTATCTTCTTCATTTATTGCTACACCAGAATTCTCTTCATTTTCAGTTCCATCTCCTGCAAACTAGGTAGCTTCTTCTTTTAAAATTTTAGTTTCAATTTTAGTTTCAGCATGGCCTTTCTCTGATTCTTCAAAGACATGTGAGTGTTCATTAACATTTTACACATTCCCAAGAGAAGGATGGGAATAAATAATATCTTCAACAATTCTTTCATCAATAGGATTATGCTTTGCAATTTCCCCTATTTCCATTTCAAGTATGCTAGGGTTTCTTGCCTCTGAGGTGAGCATTCCTTGAATAAACTCTTCTTCTTCAACATTTATGGGGTTAGAGCTTGTATCTTGAATTTATTTTATCAACAGGTGTATCATGGGTTTGTCTTTAGACTTATTTTCTTTTACTTTCTCCCACATAGCACCACATTTATCTACTTGTTCCTTGATTCTGGCTTCATCTTCTTCAGAAATTTCCTTCAAAGCTATAGGAGTTCTGCCTAGTGCTTGCTTCATATGAGCCATATTAACAGAAGGGGGAGAGGTAAATAATGTTGTAGCCCTTTGAGATATAGACCTGGTTTGCATACCAACGTTCCCTGTTGCTCCTATTCCTTCATCAATAGTTACTCTTGTTCTGGGTCTAGCTATAGAGGAAGATGCACCTTTAGGTCTTTCTTTTGATTTATCTTTACCTATATCTACATTTTTCTATTTATCAGATGGTTTAATGGGAACTTCCTATCTTATTGCTTCAGGGGTTCTTTCTTCAATTCTCACACCTGGAGTAGCCTTACTAGTCTTTCTTTTCTTCTTGGTAGGCTCTCCACTTTCAAAAGTAGTTTCATCTATTTATTTTCTTCTTTTCTCTTATGAGAAGATGGGTTCAATTCCTCTTTCTCTCAAACATCTATAGAAATTGTTAATCCAACGTTGAATAAACCTTAGGACTGGCCTAGTAAAGTCATCAATTGATGTCATGTCTTCATCATCAACACCTTGGTGTAGAATGGGTTCATCATATACCTTGTCATCATTATAAAACTGGTTCAACACTTGACCATCATCTTCTTCCAATTGGTCTAGTATGTCAAAAATCTTGAGCATTCGAGAAAACCCTAAAGCCATTATTTCATACTTTCTTCTTCTTACCATGTGGTCATCTTCACAGTTAAGCCAATAATCTTCTAAATGAGGCACATGAGCATGAAAACCAGCTATATTTTAGCAATATTTCCTTCAATATCATAATACACTCTCTGGAGTGGAAATTCTTCAAAATGGTAGGTCCTCAACTCTTCTTCACACAAATTAGTTACTCTAATTGTACTGCACTTATAATTTCCTATTGTGATGGGAAATTTAAAAGAGGCCTTTTGTGAGCATGAATATAAAGAGCTTGAGATAGTTTTAACTGTCTCACTGATTCCAATAAAATTATTTTGTCTGAAGGATACCTGGGCAGCATGAATGGGTGTCCATCAAATCCCTCCACTCTAATGGAGGAGTAAGTTGGGAACTTTATGTACCAGCCTCCCATAGGTCGAATGGCACTTTGTGCTTCTAGGGATAATCTTTTAACTTTATCACCTTCCATTATTCTCACCAATTTCATTTAGAACAAATCATTAACTTTTTTGTAATCATCTTTATACCCGTGGATAGTGATTTGGGGTAAATGTGCATATACCAAACTATTGCCCACTTGTGTTCCTAGAGTACCAATCTATTTTAACCCTTGTTTATTGGTTCTCATAGCACAAGAGTAAATATCATATGATGACATGTAGAAATATCTAGTTTTGGGGAATGTAGTAATTTTTTCATGTAACCTATCACTTATTAATTTCTCCCAATGCAACTCCATGGGACCCTCTATCATGGGGGATATTATCACGAACATCTAGGGTTCAAAATTTCTTTCATCTCTCATACTAGCTACTCTACTCAACAAAGTTATAATGTCTTGCATTTCTTGTTTAAACATAGACCTCTGAATTACCTTGGTATGTAGTGTAATTGGCTATTGGCACCATTGGGTGCTCATAATTTCTCTATTATGCTCCTCAGCATTCTGATATGTCTTGGCCTTGGACTTTAGGTCGACATTGAACATCTGTGTGTAGGAGGGGAGATAAAATGTATACATGATTCCTTTCTACGATAGGTCTGTGTATATTCTTCCCTCTTTCTCAACAATCCTCTTGATTGGGTTGTACTGATTTATGCATCGCATAAATAATTCAGAAGCTTGCATTGCTGGTGGAAACCCTCCTACAAGAAGTAACCCATTTGATATGAAAGTTTTGGTACATTGGCTAGCATTCTCTTGCAACAACTATGAATAGATTTTAGTGTCAGAAGACCATCCCATGTGGGTGTCTGTAACCACTACATTAATGGGTACTTCTTGTGAATTGCAATACTTGAATTCATCTTCTGCTCTTACGTTAGAAGTGCTCATTTTGATATAATGTGCTCTACAATTTTTAGAACATGTTTCTTGTGTGTGAGTTAGGGTTAAATTTAACCAAAAAAAAACTTATATTTCATAAAATTTTCAATTCACTTTTCGATTAAAATTTAACAATTGAGAGAAAAAAAATCATTTCAATTTCAAAATGGGAAAATACCATTATCAAGATTTCCTAGCTTGAGAAACTCTTAGAAAAGTGTACGTTATTCAAAACATACCTGGTTCTAGTTAAAAATGGTGATTCTTTATAATGAAACTTCAAAACCCTTGGTAGCTATGACTTAGTTTCTCAAAATTTTACCTCTCTTTGCGTTCCAATGTTGTTTCGTTAATTCAATGTCCTTAGTAAATTTTCAATATGACATGAAGTTGAGTGTTGTAAAAGCAACTGCATACTTTAGGTGGTTCCAAATACATAGGTAGTTCACCACCTTCATTAATTACCTATTATTTCACATTAATTCCTAGAATAAAGCTCCAATCATTACAAATTATGGTTCAAATCACAAACACCTAGATTTCTGCACTGGTTCGCTATTTTAGAAGAAAGATGATGTGGTGATTATAAGTGAAATTGTATGTCACACTAATTCTTTGCAAGGTATACACCATTAAAAAAAGTGTGATCAATTGATGATCACTGGGGTTGACGCTTTTGGTATTGCTCTCAAAAAGATCAAACAACACTGTGATCTAGGAAATATCTTCTAGAGAAAGAGAAAATCAGAACAAGAGAAAGACAGGAAACTAAAACTAAAAGATAAACTTGACAAAAATTCAAAGGAAACTTTTTGGTTTCTGACTTTTACAAAAAAGAAACAATAAAACACCGGACTTTGGTAAAAGAGGAGATTACTGGGATTATAATTTTGATCAATGAAATACTAGGTAGAGCTAGGATCTTTTGAAGATACGAACTCTTTTGGCTCAACATAGGATTTCGGGATTCCAGTTTCCAGTAACAGACTAAACATTAAGAACATACTGAAACACCAAAACTGAGAAAACAAAAGGCTATAACAACAAAGAGGCCAAGTGAAAATGAGAAAGAAAACTAACAACTGGTCGAGCATCAAAACAATGTCGAAGCGATCAAAAACATCAAAACAAAAGAGCAAGGAAAAAAGAAAAACAAGGTCCACATTTTGCCAAGGGGCAAAATGGGGGATGTTGTGAGACCACACAACAACTAGCAACCAACAAAACTAAAAAAAAAAAAAGAAATTCAATTCCAAATCTAACATCAATGTTCCAGCTTTCTTTAGTATTCCAATTATAAATCATGGGATCCTTATTCCGTTTTCAAATTTTACTTTGGTTAGCATGCAAAATTAAGTATTACTGAGCTCACATGTGTGTAATTGATTATTCCGCTACAATAAACTTAGAAATAGAAACCATTTGCATTAATCTACATAATATGACAATTCTTTTGAAGCCAACCAGGGATAGATCCTTGTTGCCAGTCAAGTCTCCATAGCCCCAACAAGGTTATCTCTGTAATTCCCCCAAACATAGCTCTACTATCGGTCAAACGTCCATAGCCCTGGTAGAGTTATTTGGATATATTAAAGAGTTGATATTACTATTTTTTTCTTATATATAGCAATGATAGCTCATTTTTCACTTTTGATATTTCAATAATAGCTCTTTTATCAACTTGCGAGCATTGAAGCATCACTATTAGGTTGGGAATTACAGTGGTAGCAAAGGTAGTCTTTTAATTTTTCAATTAATACAAACAACTGTTATCCCAAATTTTAGTAGAATGATTTAAATGTATTCGTTTGTAGCTCAACGCCAATTGAATGATTCATGCTAATCAGAGTATATAAGATTGAATATTCTCAAACAATCTATAAATGGAAAACTATTTCCGGTAAAAATAGATTTACAAACAAACAAAACAAAACAAAAAAAAGACCATTCATAGAAAGAAAACTATTTACCTATGACTGGAAATAATGTTTAAGAAACTTCCCATTCACAGGAAATGGGATATCTTCACTAGTCAAAGACTTTATTCTATAGGTGCTATCACCCAAGATTTTAGAAATTTTGTATGGGCCTGTACATAATCTTTGGAACTTACCATGTTCAATTTTATGTTCATGAGCTTTATCCTAGTATAGGACCAAAACGGATATTCTGAAAGTCTTTAATTTGGTGCGCTTATCAAACCATATTTTCACTATGGATTGATGTTTAGAAAAATGATCTATGGTTTAGGTACGTTTCTCATCTAAATTCATTAATTACAACAATCGAGCTTCTATTTGATCATCTAATCCAATATATTCTTGTGCAAACTACCAAGTAGGGATTTTTAAGTTTATTGGTAGTATAAGATCTACCCCATAGATTAAATGATAAGGAGAATTCCCTAATTCAACTTTCATCATAGTACGATCTACCCAAAGGGAAAATTTTAAAAAAGAATGTCATTCCCTAGGGTTCTTTTCAATCAATTTTCTAATTATATCCAACAAATTATTATTTGATGATTCATCTAATCCATTTCCCTGTGGATAATAATTAGATTAAAATTTTAATGTTATGCCTATTCAAATGCCCAATTAGAAAATTTCAATGAAGCAAAAGCAGGGCCATTATCACATACTAATGCGTACGACATTCCAAACCTAGTGATAATTTTTTCTTCCAAAAATTTTATGACCATGTATGTAGTGCATTTCTTGTTGAGGCATGCCTCTATCCATCAAGTACAATAGTCTATAGTGGTCAATATGAATCGATGACCAACTAAATATTGAGGATTGATGGTTCTAATAAAGTCTTATCCCCATTATGAAAAGGGACGTATCTCCATCACCGGCTGCAATGTTTGAGCATTGAATCTTCATTTATCTAACACTATTTGAAATGTATGATAGTGTTAAATATGTTCATAAGTATCTTTAAAGATCGTGGGCTAGTAGTAGTTGTTGGAAAAACAAGGACAAACAACTGAGAGGGGGGGTGAATAAGTTGTCACGAAATATTTAAACTTTTTCAAACTTTACTTAGCTTAATCTCAGATCTGATGAATGAATAGTAAACCATGAACAAACAAAACATTAGAAGCATAGAGAACACCAAGATTATTTTATGTGGGAACCCTATTAGGGGGAAAACCACGGTGGATGTTAGTCCATAATATTAAACCCTGTTAAAAGTATAAGAAAAATAATGGGAATACACATGCATTCAGGAACATTGCCTAGAGCTCACTGCTCAAATACAAGACGACTCACTGCCCAACAATACATAGTAATACAAATTAGATCTGTAGGGTATGAACTAAGGAAATAGCTTCTTCACAAGCCTGATTACAGGTCCAGTTAAGCACAAAAAAACCTTCTTCTCACTTTGCTCAAACTTCTTCTCACTCTACTATGCAATTGAATGATTTGGATAGTATTTGCACATCTGCACTTTCTCTAGCATGCATTTGCTCTAATGCACACACTAACTTCACTCAAACAATCACTCTTATATATCCACAACATGGAATTACATCAACAACCTAGTTGACCAAAAATATAAAACATATTTTCAATGTGGATCAAACACCATTGGCTAATATTATGATGAGACCCAAAACAATATCCTCGAGCACACCAAACATTAAAAATTAAATCTTCAAGGATCCACAACATTCCACAACCATCATGTCAGCCAAGAACATGAAAACCTAAACATTCCAAGAAAAATATTTGACCATGAGCACATCGATCAACATGAACATGCAACAAAGATATATCACAATCTAGAAACATCCACGAACACTAATAAACAATAGAAAAACATCCATAGCATCTAGAATTTTCAGAATTATACCAACTTTAATCAAGAACACTGACATAGACCACAAAGACATTGTCAGAACATAGATATTTGTAAATCAAACAAATCTTCACACATACCTCTGAAACTTCTGGTGGATAGACTAGATACACTCAACAATAAACCCTTTAGTCCACAACAACTTATCTTCAACGTATAAAAAAAAACACCTTCATGACCTTCACTGTTCCACTGGGAACCTGAAACACTTTCTTTAATAATTTTCTCAATATCCTCGACATATACAACCTTCAATACAATAATGCTAATAGTTTTGAAATCAATGAAAACCACATATCAGCAACACAACCATAGCATCCAACAATCTCCCCCTTTGGAATTTATGGAAACACATGATGTGAAAAACACCATCAACCTAACTCTCAATTAACACTTAACCCCCCTTAGATTCTAACTCTTCTTCCTTAACCTCTTCTAAATGGTCTTTTCCCCACAAGACTCTTTACTCTAGATAAGTAGCATTTTTTCACATGACTCTTCTCCCCCTTTGACATCAATGGAAAAGATAAGCATTAGCTTCCCACATACAAGCTCTAAACCACATATCTGCACATCTAACTACTCCCCTTGAGTAGCAGCCATGGAAACATCAATCCAGAATAGGAAATATCTATGAAGCACATAGATTGATGCAATTAAATGCATATTTAGTTTGAATCAGGAGGGGTAATCACCCCTAGCATCCCTCTGAGATACTCAAAATTATCCTTTGGCAATGACTTAGTGAAAATGTTTGCAATTTGTTCTTTGGTAGGCACATACTCCAATCTGACTTCTCTCTCAATCACTTTTTCTCTTAAGAAGTGAAACTTGATTGATATATGCTTGGTCTTAGAGTGTAGCATCATATTCTTTGATATGTTAATTTCACTTGAGTTGTCATAGTATATAGAAATAGGTTCATCATATACTACTCTGATATCTTTCAACATCTGTTTCATCAACATCACTTGACCACAATTATTTGTAGCAGCAATATACTCTACTTCAACAGTAGATAGAGAAATGGAATTATGCTTTTTGCTCAACCAAGACACTAGCTTCTTCCTTAGGAAGAAGGCACCACCACTATTACTCTTTATGTCAGCTACATCTCCCACCCAATCCACATCAGTATATGCATTCAAAGTAAGCTCATCATCGTTAGGATACAAAATCCAAAAATAAACTGTTCCTTTCAGATACCTAAAGATTCACTTAACAATAGTCACATGAGACTCTTTTGGATCAGCCTAAAATCTAGCAACCATACATATAACATTCACAATGTTTAGTCTAGTCTAAGTTAAATAGGGAAATCCACCAACCATTGACCTGTATCTTGTTTGATTTTCCTTAGAAGAATCATCATTATGTTTCAAATTACATCCCATTACCATGGGAGTACCAATAGGTTTTGAGTCATCCATGCCAAACTTCTTCAACAACTCTCTCACATATTTGGACTGAGATATGAAGATCCCCTTGTCTAACCGAGTAACTTGCAATCCCAGAAAGAACTTCATCTCTCCAATCATACTCATTTCAAGTTCACTCTTCATTTCATCAAAAAACCTCATACATAGATTTCCATCTCCTCCAAAACTAATGTTATCAACAAAGACCTCAATAATTAATTCTTTATCATGATCCAATTTGAAATATAAGTTGCTTTTAGTAGTACCTTTATTGAATCCAAGCTTCAGTATGTATTTGTCCAATCTAGCATACTAGGCTCTTGGGGCTTTCTTGAGTCCATACAAAGCTTTCTTCAATCAACAAACCATGCCTTCTTTGTCAGTCAGTTGAAATCCATCAGGCTATTCAATGTATACTTCTTCTAACTCACCCTTCAGAAAAGCTATCTTCGCATACATTTGATAGACTTTATAATTTTTATATGTAGCATAAGCAAGAAATAATCTTACTGTAACTATCAGGAAAACAACAAAGGTTAAAAGAAAACAACTCAATGCAATCAAGCTCTAAAGTAATCTAATGTCAAACAACAAAGAACAAAGGAAACTAAGCTAAAACACAAAACAATCTCACCAAAAATCAAATGCAACTCCATGGATAACCTTTGTTGTCCTTCTCCATTTCATCTTTTGTAGTGTACTTGTCCTCATATTTTCAATGATTGTTCAAGCATAGCTTAAAAATTATGATAATAACTAAATATCGAAGATTCAAGATAATTGCTCCAAAAGTCACAATATTTCGGGAGAGGTCGAAATGATGAAAGATAGATCAATTTATAGAAAATTGATCATTTGAATGATAGGCCAAGAACGAAAGATCAACAGACAGTTGAGATCAAAGGATTAGACATGCATTATGATGACTATTAGTAGTGACATGAGTGATAAAACTAAAAATAGAAATAAAGATTAAATAAATGATTTAATCTTCAAGTTTGGTATTCAAAAATAGAAGAATAGTCTTTGCATGACAAAGATAAAGATAGGCTTAAAGCAACGCTCTGTTTGAATGCACGCACAAGTTTTAATTAATTAAATAAAGATATTTAATTAATAAGCATGTGCATGCATATGAGTTAGAACTAGATGACTGACTGATTGTGACAGAGAGTTTATTCACGAAGGACACTCGGACATTAAATCAAGAGATAACTGACTGATTTAAATAGATCTTGAGTTGAGTAAAAATGAATACTTAGATAACTTAAGCATTTATCCAAATATAGAAGAATGTGTTCGAAATAGACTTTTATGAATTAAAAGATTTATTTAATTCAAGATCCAACATTTAAGGATTAATTTTTTTTTTTTTTAAGACATTTAAGGATTAATTAAATAAATAAGATTTGTTTAATTATAATCGAAAATATGATAAAGATAAATTAAATAATAATTTATTTAATTCAAGGAGGATAAAGTTAATTAGTGACGTAATTAAATAAAGAACATTTATTTAATTAATCAGGATAGAATAAAGATAAAGTGAATTAATTAAATAATTAAGATTATTTAATTAATAGTTGAGTAAATGTTAAACTGAATTAATGAAATAATTAAGATTATTTAATTAATAGTTGAATAAATGTTAAAGTGAATTAACTAAATAATTAAGTTTATTTAATTAATAGAAGAATTAAGGAATTTAGAGAATAATTAAATAATTAACATTATGTAATCATGACCATGAAGATACGAATTATGAATAGATTGAAGTCACGGGCTTAGACTAAATTTCAGTGTCTACATTTTTCTCCTCTTTGATACAATGTCATTTTGGTGTTGTGTCAAAGAAAAAGATATGTCCTAGTAAAATTAGGATAAGGAAAGATGACGAGGAGGTAGTGGTATGCCCCCTCGAGAGTACAAATGAGTTCAAAGAACATCAGTGTGCTCTCAAAATCGATGAGAGAACTAGAAGATGAAGGAAAAAAGGATAGAGGAAAATAGATAAGGGTGGTGAAGATGTAGAAAAGAAGAAATGTTAGTGCGAAAAGAAAGATGAATAATAAAAGAGATTGATGTTAGGATTAGCAATATTTGATATTTTGTCGTATCACTAAAGGCATTGAACTTTATCATCATTTGATGGGACTAATACAAATGGAGAAAAACACCATGATATGACAGAGATCAAGGTGTGCAAGGTCATTCACTTGCTAACAATAGACAGTTGTAGATAAGGATTGTCCTAACTCATATGAAGGGCACAGTTACCCCAATATTTTTGTCAAGACAAACCATAGACAACAAACAAATAAAAGACAGGTCATGAGACATCATCGCTCCTCTAAATCCTTCATGGGACATCTGTGAGGAAACTAGTAACATGACTCAAAATTCATATGTTAAAAGACAGTCAAAAAACAATAGTCAAGAAAATGGAATTTTGAGATGTCATCGCTTCTCTAAATCCTTCATGGGACATCCTTCAGAAAGCTAATAACAGGATTCCAATCATAAAGTCAATAAAATGACAAGATAAACAAGCCATAAAGTCACAAATCCAATAAAATATTTGTCAAAACTTGATCTGTTTGTTTTATTTTTTTGATTGATAAGATGATTGATTGATAAGACTTGGTTTCAAGAGAGACACATACTGGATAAGATGTTGAGTCTAGTTTTGATGTTATGACTATTTGTATAAGGCATGACAAAATACTAGTTTTAGAAAGACACGTATCGTATAAGATGTTGAGTCTGATACCGTTGATGTGATAACCTGTATGAGGCCTTGTTGATTGTTTGACAGTGTCTGTATGCTTGAAGGACTCATCCTGTATAAGAAATAGATTTATTGTTTTATTGATATCGATATTCAAGAAGGAAACATCTTGAATGAGATACAGGTTGATTGTTTTGATGATGTCTATTTTCAAGAAGGACACATCCTGTAGCAGACATAACTTGCAGCTTTGGCAATTTGTTTGATCTGACTTGATGAAATTGTTGACTTGTTGATCTTGTTGGTGCATGACTTGATATGATGTGCTAACAGTTGACTGTGTATGGCGATGAACCCTAAAGGACTGACCTAGTGCGGCATCAGGGGCTCATCGATTGATGGCCTTGCCTACATTATACACACAAAGACGTCATAGTTCAACTAGACTTTGATAGACAAAACTGACTATATAAAGCTTGATTTTTATGAAGATATTTGATGTGTGTGGTAGTGCATGACAACAAACCCTAAAGGACTAACCTAGTGCGGCCTTGGGGGCTCATTGATTGATGGCCTTGCCTACGTTATACACATAGAGAACTCGTAGTTTGACACGACCAATGACCTTGTCTTATAGACAAATGGATCGAATCATGATTTATACAAACAAACCTAAAATGACTGACCTAATGCCTCGAGGGAACATCGGTAGATGGCCTTGCCTACGTCCAGTCGTAGAGGCAATGTAGTTCAAAAAATGACAAAGACTGACAAGTGTGACTGACTCTGACTCTGTTTTTGAATTTTCGACATGTTTTGATTTTTTTGTCTTTTTGAAGTTTTCTAATGTTTTTGGATTTTCTAAGGACATTTTGTAATGTTTTTGGATTTTTTTAGGACTTTTTGTAATGTTTTTTGGATTTTTTTAGGACTTTTTCTAATTTTTTTGTATTTTCCGGTGGTTTTAAGTCTTCAGGATAGACAATGTAAGACCCAATATGACCCAAGTCAAGTTTTTTCCCCCAGTCGAGTATAAGACCAATTGATTAGGAATAGGATGGGATGAGGGATATGAAATGCACTTGAAGTCAATCATTCCAAGTTATGGGAAGGAATACCATTTATTATAAATGGTACATACAAGGGATGGATGGAAAAGGTAGATGATATGTACAGGGATTGATAATATGTACAGGGATAGGTGATATGTACAAGGAAGTCAGATTAGAATAATAGTAGACAAAAGAGCAGAGTCAACTACACATGGCACATGTTTTCTAGGTTTTCACCATGGTACTTATCCAAAGCGCCAATGATGTGGTTTTCACTATTGGATGACTTATTTTTCTTTACTATTTTCTTTATTTTTTAATTTTTTTGATGTTACTAAGATGCCTGTTTCCTAGGTTTTCACCTAGGTAACGATTTTTTTGATTTTTTGATTTTTTTTTGTATTTTTTTGATATAAAGACAAGGTCCTTAGAAGCTATGCATAGAAATTCTTCAAATGAAGACTATTGATAGGTTCTGAAAATGGTTCTAATTCAGGAGTAGAGAGCTGATATGCTCCTAATCCAAAGGCTTATGTGACAATATAAGGTCCTAACTAGTTACGTTCAAACTTCCCTGGTTTGTCTCTTTCAGCTTGATTGATTCTCCATTAAAACTAGGTCACCAATGTCAAAGTTTCTGTTCAAGACCTTCCTATTATAGCTACAACGAAGGTGATTCTGATATGCTTGGAGATGGTCTAATTCCTTCTATCATCACTCATCTACGAAATATAACTCATGCAATCTTGAAACCTGGTACTCTTCATAGTCGATGTGCCCTTTTAAAGATACCCTTAGGGAAGGAATCTCAACCTCAATAGGTAGAATGGCTTCAGAACCAAATACTAGTGAATATGGAGTGGCTCTAGTAGGAGTACAGATTCTTGTATGATAAGCTCACAAAGCTAGATTTAGTTGTAAATGCCAATCCCAACTAGCATCATTGATAGTCTTTTTGAGGATTTTGATAATAGTTTTATTAGATTCCTGTGCTTGGATGTTACCTTGTGGGTAATATGGGGTGGAATGATGTTGGATATGGAACTATTAGCAAATATGGCAGACTTATTGATTCTTGAATGGGAAGCCATTATCTGTGATAATGGATTTAGGAACACCATACCAATAGATGATATAGTTCAGGATAAACTTAGAGATATGTGTTTCAATGATGTATGTCATGGGAATAGCCTCAATCCATTTTATAAAATACTCGGTGGTGGTAATGATAAAATTATGGCCATTGGATGATGTGGGATGGATTTTACCTATGAGGTCGAGTCCCCATTGGGAAAAGGGCCATGGTGACATTGTGGGACGAAGCTCCTATGTTGGTGCATGTATCAAGTCTCCGTGTACCTGACATTGATGACATTTCTTAACAAAGACATATCAGTCTTTTTCCATGGTAGGCCAATAGTAACCCAGTCTCATAATATTTTTAGCTAAGGTAGGACCACTAGAATGGAAACCACATATACCCTCATGTACCCCATGCAAGGTTGCTTGTGCTTCTTCAAAATTGAGACATCTCAGTAGGTTATTATCTAAGGTGCGTCTATATAGGGTGTCTCTAACGATGGTGTATTTGGATGACTTACGAAGGAATTTCCTACGTTGGTTATTTGAAAGGCTAGGGGGTACAATTTCGATATAAAGGTAGTCATAGATATCTTTGTACCATGGGGAATCCAGACCAACAATATCACATACCATCTAAGAATCTTGGATATCATAGGTTAGGACCAAAAGTTGTTCTACCATGAACTCAAACTTAGGCACATTGCTAGGAATGTCTAGAAGTGATGCAATAGTAGCCATAGCATATGTTTCCCTGTTTAGAACATGAGTTATCTGATGAAATTTGACCTTGTCAAAGTACTCCTTCAAACTATCTTCCATGCATTTGTATGAAGCAAGCTTCTCATCCTTAGTCTCATAATCATCATTTACCTATCTAATTACTAGTTAAGAGTCACCATATACCTATAGGTTCTTAATTTTCCACTTGAATTCCATGTGTAACCCTGTTACTAGAGCCTCATACTTTGTTATATTGTTGGTACATGGGAATGCAATTTTGAATGACTTAGGAATGGAATCACCCTGTGGTGTGATAAATAGTATGTCAGCCCCTAAGCCATGGTTTGTATGAGAGCCATCAAAGTATAGTTTACATGTTGTGTTTGTGTCAACTATGAATATAAACTCATCAGGAAAGTCTATACATAATGGGTGATCTACTTGTATTGGTGTGTCGGCTAGCTGATCAGCAATGACCTATCCCTTAATAGCCTTCCTCTCTACATACTGGATATCATACTCACTAAGTATCATAACCCATTTGGCTAGTCATCTTGTTAATGCTACTTTGCTTAGAAGATATTTTAAAGGATCTATCTTTGCAACCAACTTTTTTTGATGATTTAGCATATAGTTCCTTAGTTTTTAAGTAGCAAATACCACCGCAAGACAAGAATGTTCAATGGTACTGTAGTTGATCTCATAACCTACCAAAGTCTGACTAATATAGTATATCACCCTTTCATGACCTTCATCATCATTTTGTGCAAACGATGCTCTGAGTGATGAATGGGTTGTTGAAAGATAAATAATTAGTGGTCGTCCTTCAATAGGTGGTATTAAGACCAGTGGTGTGAGTAGATAATCTTTAATTACTTGAAAGGCTTCTTGGAATTTACTTTTCCATACAAAGGATATTCCTTTTTTGGGTAAATGTTGAAAGGGATGTGTCTTATCTACTAACTACACTATAAATCTTCTAATGGATTGTAGTCTCCCTTGTAATGTTCTTAACTGACTAAGATTAGTTGGTGGAGGCATGTCCATGATGGCTTTGACCTTGGCTGGATCCACTTTGATGCCTCATCTATGTTGGAATATGATGGTTGTGGACGTTATTTTTGGTTTCCTATTTTGTCATTGATGGCAACTAAAGTCTTTAGTTTGGTCCAGAGTATCAGTTATGATTGTACTAGAAAAGATCCATGTTTTTGTGGTTTACTGGCTGAACAGGACATCCAATTAGTCTATTGATTTAGTCACCTCACCGGATCATCATTTTGTTATGTGGATCTTCAAAGAAGGTTTCCCAGCATGTTTCTTACTCTGCTAAATAATTTTTGTGGCATTGCAGCTATCATAGTTCAAATTAAGAGTTTTGGTGGTATAATTCATTGTCTATTCTTCTCTTGTGGGCGACATGTTCAATATCATGGATTGCGGATGTATATGGAGTAAATGTTTAGTTATTTTATTATGTTTGAACCTTTGTTTTTTTCCCTACTATTATTTTATCCGACTTATGTAGGTGCGCACTAAATTGTAACTTATGATTTTGGGCCAACACAAGGAAAGCTATTATATTTTGCTTCAAGCCGACATATAGTTAAATTGATGATAGAGGATATATAAAGAAGATCGGTACTTCATCTTTGGTGTGTAAGTGAGAGAATGTGTATGTAGAAAGTGTGGAATCTATGCAAAAAATTTGTATAGTACTGTGAGCCTAATCACCAAGTGAGTTACTATATGTGTTGTAGGAAGATTTCTATTGAAGTGCATAATAGAGCATGAAAAAGAGTGTGATTAGAGAGTAGATTGTGTGCTTCATTGGAACTGAATTATGGCATTTGAAGATGTTGTTCCATTAGTTCAAATATTGTAACAACATTCTATCATATGTATTGTAGGCAGTGAGCCTCTATTTTGTTGAGCAGTGAGCTCTAGGCAGTGAGCCTGAATGCAAGTGCATTCCCTTTTTATCTTTACTTTTAACAAAGTAAAAACTTTGTGGATTAATCTCCACCGTGGTTTTTCCCCTAACAGGGTTTCCACATAAAAAAATATCTGGTATTTTGGTGTGCATGTTCTTATCTGTCTTATGTTGCTAATACTACATAAAGTTCATATCTTGCTATAGATGGTATTTCAATTTGATATAAATAGTAAAATTTGTTGAACACTGATTCACCCCCCTCCTCTCAGTGTTCCCTATATCCAACAATTGGTATCAGAGCAAGGTTCCTCTTCTAAAGCTTAACATCTTGAGGTGGATCTGGTGATTATAATGGATGCTAATGGTCTTCAACAATAGCTAATGGTGGAACTTGATGATCTTGATCAATCCAAAGAAAAAGTCATGGAACTCAAAGCAAGTCTTGCAGATGCTAAAAAAATCATTCAATCATTGAAAAGAAAGATAAGTGATTCAAGAGAGAAGAGGAAGGAACTATGTGATCAGTTGAAGCAAAAAGAAAATAAAGGCTCAGATGATGTGCATTTAAATCAAACCCTAAAAGAGATAACAGGAGAATTTAAGAAGTTGGCTAAGGATAATGCAGCCCTAAAACTTGAAATGGAATCGATGGTGTTGTGTTTTACTAAAGAAATTGAGCAAAGAAAGAAGAATGAGGAAAATCTAGCCTAGTCCTTGAAGGATAAAACTGAGGAATGCATTAGAATTAATAGTGGATTCATTTAGTTGGAAATGGAACTACAACAATCCAAAAGCAATGAGCAAGAGCTTGAAAGACAATTAGTAATTCCCACAAATGAGCTTGCTACTGCAAATGAATTCAAAGAAAAATTTAAGATAAGCTCCACCAAGCGTGAAGAAATAACTAAAAGTTAGAAAAACATAAATGATAAGAGGGGTCTTATATATGAAGAAGGAGAATGTTTTGGATCTAATCAGATGAATCCTAGAAAGAAGAATAGAGGAAGAAGATATCTGGTAAGGCAACCTAATGCTCAAATATTTAATGGATATTTCTTTTCTTGTAATAAATTTTGACACTTGGCTTCTTAGTTTAGAAAGATAAGTCCTAGCATTTTACCATTTCTTGGTCAATGTTTTCAATGCAAGATGTTTGGTCATAAAGCATTAGAATGTAGAAGAATAACTGTTAATACAAGTAACGTTAGATGCTATGCCTATGCAAGATTTGAACATATTGCTAATTAGTGCAGGGCAAGTGGAAATCAATGGAGAGGCTGGTACAGACAAAGAGGTCAGTTATGGTTTAATTGTAACAATCCTAGTCATATAGCAAAATTTTTCTGAAATAGAAATATGAACAAAAGGAATCCAGATTATCAGAGAAGGATTTCGTAGAAAGACAACAAAAGTAAGACAAAAGCTTTTGTGGAAGAGATAAAAAATCAAATGAAAAAGACATGGGTGAGAAAAACCGAATCTGATGATGGGAATAAGCCTACACCAGAATCCTCCACCAGTAGCCCTTCTGGTAACTAATGTCAGGCTAATGGCCTAGGGGGAGCTTTTCATGAAAAATATCTTATACCCCCTGTGTATTACAATTGTCAGATTGGTGAATGTTGTCAGTCATTGAGTCACTCTCAAAGGGAAGAATTGGAATTCATATGATGAGTTGGAAGAAATTGGAATGATCTGTAGCTAAATCTTTCACCTGTTGACTAAGTCTATAGTCACATCAAAACTTCTAGGGCAATGCATTTAATGCATCAAAAAGTGAAAGTTGACAAATTTATATAAGGGCATTTTGAACCTCATTTTTAGCACATTGTATTGAAGAAGAACAAGCTCGTTGGCACTTTTTCTGCTCATCTTAAAGGATCAAAAGGATTTTGGGTAGCGAATCTTAAGGTATCTCTGTTAATCATTATCTTTGTGGATTTTGTGGTTGTCTGTTCAGAATATAATCATGAAGCAAAGCAAAGGTGTTGTAACCCTAGATTAGTATAATATTCAGAAGATTAGGGATGAGAAAAACTTGTTGTCACTCTCGGATTGCAAAAGGCTTAAAGGATCTAAACATAAAAATCTAGATATTTGGTGGGAGTTACCTCATTTTGTTAATATGGATATTGTTTGAATTTTCTTGAATAAATTGGATGGTGACACCATTACATTGGACAAAGTGTATAAAATCACCAAGGATGTGATCGAGGATCTAACTGGACTATGTAAAGTTGGTGACCTACCAAAGAAAAATTCAATTATAAATGTGGTAGTTGAAGCCCTAACTAGGATCAGGGGAGATCAAAGGGCACTGATAATTTCATCAATTAAGGACTGCTTGACCAAGTATGTGGCTTATGGGATTTCATATAAATCTATTTTAGGAACTGTGAGGGATCAACTTTGGTTGGTGCTACTTACATTTCTCATAAGATGATAATTGAAGGTGATAACTTTGACTTGTGTAGCCTATTGATAGAATAGTTGATGGAAAATGTCCAGTTGACTAGGGACATTAACTATTCTTTCAAGTTTGGTACCTTGGTAGCATGCATTTTAATGTATTTTCTGAATTTTCTTCCATTAAAAGATAATGTGGTATGGAAAGGGAATATACCTATTTGCAAACAAATATTCAATCATTACAACTCCTTTGAGAACTGTGAACAAGTATATGGCAGTTTCTTTAGAAAAGTATTAATGAGAGAAGGTGGTGCTCCACTTCTAGCAAGAATAAATGAGAATGGATCATCTTCTGGGAAGGGAGAGAAAGAGCATAAAAGGAAAAGAGTTTTGGATGATGTGACTCCTTCATTACCTAGGCCTATAGAAACTGAAAAGCAAGAAATAAGTCAAATGGTTGTGGACATAGAGGGTGAATCTTCTGAAGAGTATATTCCTTGAGATGCTTCAAAACTAGTTGAACCAAAAGATGTCGTTGCTTTAGAAAGTGATGAGGAAGAGGCTTTGTTTAAATCTAAAATATTAGGGATCATTCACAGAGAGAATGACATGCAAAAGGTGTCTGGAATGTGGTTAGACAAACCATATTTTGAGTAGAACCTTATTGAAAACACTTTAGCAAGATTCTTTGTGGACAATAATGTGGAGTTGGGGAGCTTACAGAATATTCTCCTAGATGAAATTGTAAGGAAAGCAACGGTATGGAAACAACTTTCCTAACTTCAAAACCATAGGGAAGAAAGTAGACAATACTTTTAATTTTTCTAATTACAATTCAATTAAGATACACATTTAAGATTTGTAGAAACAGAGAAGATACTCAAAGACAATGAACAACAGATTTACGTGGGAAACCCTTTCGGGAAAAAACCCACCACACGAAGCTGAATCTCTTTGTATTATAGTAACAACAATTACATACAATCAGAGATACAACTCTCTAGAATTAATTCATAGTAGCTTCATTCACTGTTCATTCAGTTACATAAATGCTCTCATCAATCCGATCTCACTCATCATTATTTCAAATCAGAATCGATCCTTTAAATCTTATCACTTTCTGATTTTTGCCTTCTGTTCATCCTTATCTACCAATGCTCCATCGAAGAAAGTTTCCATGCCTTTTCAGATGTTTCCTTCCATGCAGTTTTTCTCTAGTGTTGCAACTAATGCAAAAATCCAACCATCATCCGTTTGAAAACTGCTTCCTCTAATTTGTCTAGCAGGATGCCACATAGGATGGTCACATGGTCAAAGGTGATCAAACTTGGTTGGCATATCGGTGAGACACTAACAGTGTCTCCCTGATGCCACAAAGTCTTCATATCGATATCACCATAGCTTCCATGAGTCGTAAAGATGTTTTACCGATGCTCACAAAGCATATCAATTTCCACTTTTCCATCGGCAAGACTTCCCATTCGCCAAAAGGTTTCATCGAGTGTCCTCAGGTTTCACCGAAGCATCTGACAGTTGGTAAGACATTCGTCTTTCGTCGAGACTTCATACTGAGCTCATCCAAGTCTTACCGAGTCGGCAAGACTTAAGTCTTTCACTAAGACCTTACACCGGCCGAACATGTCACACCGAAGCATCAAAGAGTTGGTGAGACTTATCATCTTTGCCAAAACCTTATACCGAGGTCTTAAGTCACCCCAAGTGTTGCATTCACCAATCGGCAAGACTTATGTCTTTTGCCGAGACCACATACCAAGCGCCCATGTCTTGCCAAGTCGCCAAGACATTTGACTTCACCAAGACGTTTCACCAGGCATCGAGAGCTACACCGATGACTACCGGCGTGACTTATTCAAGTCGCTAAGACTTCTCAGTGAAGTCTTTTGTCACCGCGAATGGACTAATAGAATACTCCTGTCAGCGAGACATACCATCTTCGATGAGACCTCTCCCTGATGATCTGTGTGTGTTAGCCCAATAGCCATAAGCTGTCTGTGAGACTTACACCATTCGCTGGGACATCTCGTCGAAGCCCTAGAGTTAGCCTGATAAGATCAACTATCACCTAGAGTTCTTCCGATCGACAAAAGGTCACACCGAACACAGAGAGTTGCAGCGATAGTCATTTTCGGCAAGACATCAACTCTGTCTTGGCGACATGAACCTATCAAGCAGATTTAGAATAGTTAGTTGCCCAGACATGAACAATGTCACAACAACTTTTCCCTTCAGGAGTTCCATGTCAGTAAGGATTGAGGCACATATTCCAACAAGCTCCCACTTGACGAAGATCTTACTGACACCTCTAGAGCATAAACAAACTACTAAAAAACATGGTCCAAGAGGCCCATCAAATTGGCACACCACCTGTATTTGTTTGTGCTCATAGGCTTCGTCAATGCATTTGCAACATTCTCTAGAGTATCCACTTTCTCCAAAGAGACCTTCCCATCCTCCACCATATCTCGTACAAAGTGATACTATACATCTATATGTTTCATCCTGGCATGGAAAGTAGGATTCTTTGCCAAACATATAGCACTCTGGCTGTCATAGTAAATATTAATTTTTCCTGAATCAAAACCAATGTTAGAACACAAATGTTTTAACCAGATTGCTTCTTTATAGGCATGTGTAGCTGCCATGTATTCTGCCTCTGCAGTGGACAAAGTGACTACATCCTGTTGCTTGCTCATCCAACCCATTGCACCACCATTCATCATGAAAACATATCCACTGGGGGATCTTATGTTGTCAATGTCCCCTGCCCAATCAAAGTCCATATAACCTAGAATATTGAGAGTCCTCTGTGATTCAACCAAGTTCCCATAGTAACACAGAGCATAGTCTAAAGTACCCTTCAGATATCTAAACACTCTCTTCACAGCATCCCAATGTGTCCTTCCAGGATTAGCCATAAACCAACTAAGAACTCCCACTACTTAGGCAATGTCTGGCCTTGTACAGACCATTGCATACATAAGGTACACTGGTCATGTCCTCCATCTCAGTAGGAGATTTTGGAAAATCCTCAACAAATAGCTTCGTTCCTTGTGTAACTGGAACAACTAGTTGCTTGCACTCAGTCATAGAAAATCTCTCTAGAATAGTCATGATATACTTACTCTGACTAAGCCAAAGTTTTCTATTTTTTTTGTCCCTGGTTATTTCCATTCCCAGAATGTACCTTGTTGCACCAAGATCTTTCATTTTGAACTTTGCAAACAACTGAGACTCAAGATCAGAAATCATTAGCTTACTATTACCTATGAACAACATATCATCAACATAGAGAGAAATAATAAGGACTTGATCACTTTCAGCTTTGTAATATACACAATGATCACATTTTGATCTTACAAATCCCAATGACAAAACAAGAGTGTGAAATTTCTGGTACCACATTCTAGGAGACTATTTTAACCCATACAGAGATTTCTTTAACTTGCAAACCAATCTTTCCTTACCTTTTTCCACAAAGTGCTCCGGCTAGGACATATAAATTTCTTCTTCAAGATCACCATGAAGAAATGTTGTCTTCACATCCATCTACTCAATTTCTAAGTCATACGCTATTGCAAGTGACAAAAGAAATCTAATAGATGTCAGCTTAGCTACATGAGAAAATATTTCTCCATAATCAATTCCCTCTACCTAGGAATAACCTTTCGCAACTAGCCTTGCTTTATATTTTTCCACACTGCCGTCCAAACCTATTTTCTTTTTAAACACCCATTTGCAGCCCACAACTTTTCTACCTTTAGGAAATGGCACCAAACTCTAGGTATCATTCTTGTCTAATGATGCCATTTCTTCATTCATGGCTTCCAACCAAGAGTTTGAATCAGACATTTTAAATGCCTCTTTCACAGTCCTAGGTTTATCAGTGCTAGATATTAAAGAATAGGCAGAAGTAGAATCAATCAAATAAAACACATACCTATCAGGTTGCTTTCTTTCACGAGTTGACCTTCTCATAGGCTGAGGCTGAGGTGGTTATTCTTCTTCTTCAGAACTTTTAGAACTGCTTGAGCTCCCTCAGTATCAGGTACATTTTTATTTTCAATTCCTCTTTATCTGGTGTCGGAGGAATTCTTGCTTTTCATTTTCTGATTTCTTCTCTGACTGCAGATCCAATGTAGAAGATTTTAGCTCACAAAAGATAACACTTCTGATGTACAAAACCTTCTCAGTCTCAGGATTCCAAAGCTTGTATCCTTTTATTCCAGCGCTATAGCCAATAAAAATACACTTCATAGCTTTGTTTTCCAACTTAGATCTATTTTCAAATGGCACATATGCATATGCCTCACAGCCAAAGAGACAAATATGTCTCAGAGAGGGCTTCTTTCCAGACCATGCTTCCAAAGGTGTCTTCTCAACAAGAGCAGAGTTAGGAGAATGATTTACCAAGTAACATGCTATAGAGATTGCTTCAGCCCAGAACTTCTCCTCCAAGCCAGCACTACTCAGTATACTTCGTGCTCTTTCCATTACTGTCCCGTTGAACCTTTCAACAACTCCATTTTGTTGTGGAGTATAAGGTGTAGTCTTATGTCTTTTAATCCCATGATCTGTACAGTACCTTTCAAATTCATTTAAACAAAACTCACCACCATCGTCAATCCTCAAGCATTTTATTTTCCTACCAGTCTGATTTTCAACAAGATTTTTAAATTCCTTAAACTGACTGAACACTTCTGATTTACTTTTCAGAAAATATACAAATGTTCTTCTTGAATAATCATTAATAAATGACACATAGTATCTTGATTTAGATAGAGAAGGAACATTCACCAGACCAAACACATCATAATGAATATAATCAAGCAAACTAGAAGATTTGTGAGGACTGGAATAAAATGAAACATGGTGTTGTTTACCATATATGCAATGTTCACAAAATTTGAACTCAAGGTTACAATCTTCAAGCCCTTCTACCAGGTTTTTATTTTTCAAGGTTTTTAAACCTTTCTCACCAATGTGGCCTAGCCTATGATGCTAGAGAATAGTCTTCTCTACTGGAAGTTTAACCTCCATGGTGTTTACTCCATCAGGAACATTTTCCTTCTTTTCTCCATGAGCAGCTTTTAGTGACTTTGCAGAGACACTATTGCATTGAACATCATGTGCATCTAGATTGTACAAGGTACCAATTTGAGCACCCCTAGCTAGCACCATAGAGCCTCTAGTCATCTTGCATCCATTTCTAGAGAATGTGGCATGCACTCTAATATCATTCAGCTTACTTACAAAAAGTAAATTACGAGCCAGACCTAGTATATGCATCACATTATTGATTCCCTTCACTCTTCCATCAGGGAATTGAATTATGACTGTTCCACAACCAACAATTTCCAAAGATGAATCACTTGCTAAGTACACTTTTCCACTATTGTATTCTTCATACTTTGTGAACCAATCTCTATGAGATGTCATATGGAAAGATTCTCCAGAATCAATCAGCCAGACATCATCTAATGCCCGTGTAGCCAAAGTTGCAATGACAAGGTCTGCATCACTCTGAGAAGAATCATTTCCAGAAGAGTTCTTCTTTTTCTCCTCCTTGCAATCCTTTCGGACATGACTAGGTTGCCCAAAATTCCAGCACTTCACCTTGGACTTCTTGCTAGGAGACTTTGATATCTCTTCTGATTTTGATCTGGATTTATTGTCCTTCTTCTTTCCTTTCTCCTTCGATCTACCTCTGACAGCCAGAGCCTCCTTTGTCATCTCAGAAGATTTTTTTCTCATCTCTTCCAACAACAAAGAAGCAACAACATCTTCCATCTTGAAAGTGGATGCCGTACTTGCAATAGCCATCACCAGATGATCCCAAGAATCTGGCAAAGAACATAGCAGTAGCATGCATTGATCTTCATCTTCAATCTTCACACCAATAGATGTTAACTGAGCAATCAGCATGTTGAAAGCATTTAAGTGATCAGCAACAGATCCTTCCTCTTGCATTCTCAAAGAGTACAACTTCTTCCTTAAGAACAACTTGTTCACTAGGGACTTGCCCTGATAAATGGATGCTAGTCTTTTCCACAAGGAAAAGGCAGTCTTTTCTTCATAAATATTCAGAAGAACAAAGTTTGCCGAACAGAGCCTTATCAACCTCTTAGACTTTCTATCTAAAAGATCCCAATCCTCTTGCTTCATGCCTTGAGGCATTGTTCCAGACACAGCAGTCCAAATATCTCGGTCTACTAATAAATCTTCCATTTTGAGTTTCCACAACTCAAAGTTGCTACCACTGAATTTCTCTATTTCCATCTTCCCGGATGTGCTAGCCATCTTAATTTGTAATTAAATTAACAAAACTCCCACTAGAAAAGGATTGACACAAAAAACCCAACCCACTCACAAGGACAACACAACTGGCCAAGCTCTAATACCACTTGTAAGGAAAGCAATGGTACAGAAACAACTTTCCTAATGTCAAAACCATAGGGAAATAAGCAGAAAGTACTTTTAATTTTTCTAATTACAATTCAATTAAGATACACATTTAAGATTTGTAGAAACAAAGAAGATACTCAAAGACAATGAACAACAGATTTACATGGGAAACCCTTTAGGGAAAAAACCCACCACACCAAGCTGAATCTCTTTGTATTACAGTAACAACAATTGCATATAATTAGAGATACAACTCTTTGTAATTAATTAACAATATCTTCATTCACTGTTCATTTAGTTACAAAAATTCTCTCATCAATCTGATCTCACTCATCATTATTTCAAATCAGAATTGATCCTTTAAATCTTATCGCTTTCTAATTTTTGCCTTCTGTTCATCCTTATCCGCCAATGCTCCATCGAAGAAAGTTTTCATGCCTTTTCAGATTTTTCCTTGCATGTAGTTTTCTCTAGTGTTGCAACTGATGCAAAAATCCAACCGTCATCTGTTTGAAAACTGCTTCCTCTGATTGGTGCAGTAGGATGCCACATAGGATGGTCACATGGTCAAAGGCGATCAAACTTTGTTGGCATATTGGTGAGACACTAACAGTGTCTCCCCGATGCCACAAAGTCTTCATATCGATATCGCCATAGCTTCCACGAGTCATCAAGATGTTTTACCGATGCTCACAAAGCATATCAATTTCCACTTTGCCATCAGCAAGAATTCCCATTCACCAAAAGGTTTCGTCGAGTCTCCTTAGGTTTCACCGAAGCATCTAATAGTTAGCAAGACATTCATCTTTTGCCGAGACTTCATACCAAGCTCATCCAAGTCTTACCGAGTCGGCAAGACTTAAGTCTTTCACTAAGACCTTACACCGAGCGAACATGTAACACCAAAACATCAAAGAGTTGGTGAGACTTATCATCTTCGCCAAGACCTTATACCCCAGTCTTAAGTCACCTCGAGCACTGCATTCACCAATTGGCAAGATTTATGTCTTTTGCCGAGACCACATACCGAGCACCCATGTCTTGCCGAGTCGGTAAGACATTTGACTTCACCAAGAAATTTCACCGGGCGCCGAGAGCTACACCAATGATTGTCGGCATGACTTATTCAGGTCGCCAAGACTTCTCAGCGAAGTCTTTTGTCACCGTGAATGGACTTAGAGAATACTCTTGTTGGCGAGACATACCTTCTTTGATGAGACCTCTCCCCGATGATCCGTGTGTGTTAGCCCGATAGGCATAAGCTATCGGTGAGACTTACACCATTCATTGGGACATCTCGCCGAAGCCCTAGAGTTAGCCTGATAAGATCAACTGTTGCCCAGAGTTCTTTCGATCGACAAAAGGTCACGCCGAACATAGAGAGTCACAACGATAGTCATTTTCGGCAAGACATCAACTCTATCTTGGTGACAGGAACCTATCAAGCAGATTTAGGACAGTTAGTCACCCAGACCTAAACAATGTCACAATGACTTTTCCCTTCAAAAGTTCCATGTCAGTAAGGATTGAGGCACATATTCCAACATAAATTCTTGAGTGTGAATGAAGCTATGGAATCCGTGCCCTTGGAAAGAAAAGAAGAAGAGATAATTTCTCACCTAAAAATGCAGTTTAGGTTATCTCTCTCAAAATTGAAGAAGAGGATGAGTGAATTAAGATAGTGTATTGATTCTGCAAATAACATCTTCAACTACTTTCTGAAGTGGCCCCATGTGATAGGGAAGTACAAAGATAAAATTGAGGAAATTGAGAGTGAGCTGGTTAAAATTGGGCAGGCCTACAATATGCTCCTGGACACAAAAGGAGACATGAAGAAGAAGGTTAGCAATTTACAGGCTAAGCATGAAAAAGTTCTTCATACTAAGAATGTTCTCACTAACACATTCTGGAAGGTTAAAGATATAATTGAAGGTAGACTGGAACAGATGGTTGAGATTCTCAGATCAGGAGAGCAACTGCAACAGGAAATCACTATTCCTGAACACCTTAATCAAATCATCAATAGGACATCTGAGAACAATAGCCTGATTATTTCCATTGGATTTTTGTGGATTCTTGGAAGAAATTCCTTCCATAAATGAAAGCTAAATATAAGATAATCTTCTAAATTTTTTGAAGAATGAAGTAAGGGATAGTACAATATTTTAAGAAGTTAAGGAAAGAAGCATAGAATGGATGCTATAAAGTTTTTTCATTGATGTGAAAGGGGGAGAGAATGGAATGAGAAATTTCCTAGCATCTTTAAGGGGAGTAGCAACTTTGACATAATACTTTTTGAGTTTTGGGCACTTAGTAAAATTTTCACTAAGTGTTTCCTTCAATGCGAAAGGATGAGATTGTTGGAATATGATGGTTTTGGATGTGATTTTTGGCTGCCTATGTTGTCATTGATGGCAACTAAAGTCTTCATTTTGGTCCATAGTATCAATTATGATCATACTAGCAAAAGATACATGTTTCTGTGGTTTACCGGCTGAATAGGACATCCAGTTAGTTTGTTGATTCAATCACCTCACTAGATCATCATTTTGTTATGTGGATCTACAAAGAAGGTTTCCCAAAATGTATCTTACTCTTCTGAAGAAGTTTTGTGGCATTGCAGCTATTATGGATTGAATTAAGAGGTTCAGTGGTATAATTCATTGTCTATTCTTCTCTTGTGGGCGACATGTTCAATATCATGGATTGCAGATGTATATGGAGTAAACGTTTAGTTATTTTCTTATGTATGAACCTTTTTTTCGGTCTCTACTATGAGTTTAACTGACTTATGTAGGGGCACACTAAATTGTGACTTATTATTTTGGGCCGACACAAGGAAAGCTATTATATTTTGCTTCAAGCCGACATATAGTGAAATTGATGATAGCGGATATATAAAGAAGATCAGTACTTCATCTTTGGTGTGTAAGTGAGAGAATGTGTGTGTGGCAAGTGTGGCATCTATGTGAAAAGTATGTATAATACTGTGAGCCTAATCATCAAGCGAGTTATTGTATGTGTTGTAGGAAGATTTATGTTGAAGTGTAGAATAGAGCATGAAAAAGAGTATGATCAAAGAGCAGATTGTGTGTTTCAATGGAACTAAATTCTAGCACTTGAGGATGTTGTTCCATCAGTTCAAATCTTGTAACAAAGGGTATGTGTAGGATCATGATGGGGTAAAAAGTGGCAATATGTAAGTGATATGATGACCCATATGGCTGAGAATATTTTTTACTCAAAATTGATGAAACGAAAAGGGTTTTTAAATGATATTCTCAGCTTTCCACCAATATAAATTATGCTTTACTTTGAATTTAATAAATAATTATTATTCATTTTTTATTTGACTTATGACTAAATTCTTGATTGATAGGTTGATTGTAAAAAATTTATAGCTTTCAAACAGTATCACATTTTTTTAATCCAAAACATGTGTCACATTCTATGCTTCATTATACTATAGGATTAAAAAATAAAAATTGAATTTCATGAAGTTTTGACCAAGTTAAGGTGGTTAGACATACGAGTTTTATATTTTTTAAAAGTTGTAATAAAAATTTCATAATTAATTATTTACTTGGAAAAAAATTACAAAAAATATCGTCACATCTGCAAATGAATCTTCTACTTATATCTAAAATCTTAGAAAAAATATTATCATTTTATTGTGGTTAGGTGGTCGGAAGGACACCTACTTCTTATTTTTCCCCAATTTAAGTACTGCATTGAAATTTCAAATTTTCACCAAATAGATTTAAAAAAAAAACCTAGTAGTTTAGAAACCACATTCAATTTGCTATAGATTCTATTCTTACATATTTTTTAAATAATATAGATAACTTATTCAAATTTTTACGTCAAGTTGCCTAACTCTAATTTTTCTGATTTTTTTGCCACTTAAAGGCCTATTTTTTCCATGATGATCCTGCACATACCCCAAAATTCTATCATATGTATTGTAGGCAATGAGCCTCTATTTTCTTGAGTAGTGAGCCTAAATGCAAGTGCATTCACTTTTTATCTTTACTTTTAACAGAGTAAAAACTTTGTGGATTAATCTCCACCATGGTTTTTCCCCTACCAGGGTTTCCATGTAAAAAAATATCTAGTGTTATGGTGTGCATGTTCTTATCTGTCTTATGCTGCTAATACTACATAAAGTTCATATCTTGTTGTAGATGGTATTTAAATTTTATATAAATAGTAAATTTTGTTGGACACTGATTCAGCCCCTCTCTTAGTGTTCCCTGCATCCAATAGTCTAGAAATGATATACCCTAGGAGCTTTCCTTATTTCACTCCAAATACACACTTCTTTAGATTTAGTCTCACTTTATACTCCTCTAGCCTTTGAAATATCTTGTCTAAAACCTATAAATGTTCTACTCTGGTCATTGATTTAGCAATAAGTTCATTGACATAATCCTCCATAAGAGTGTGTACAAGGTCATGAAAAATTGTGGTCATAGCTCGCTGGTAGGTTGCTCCAAAATTATTGAGTTCGAAGGGCATAACATTCCAATAATACATTGCCTAAGGACATGTGAAATCTATTTTTGGTTGGTCTTTACTTGCAATCCTTATCTGATTATATCTTGAAAATCTGCCCATAAGGGATAGCATCTCATAGCCTGTTGTCATGTCAACAATCATGTCAATGTTGGGTAAAGGAAAGTCATCCTTAGGACATGCTTTATTTATGCCTCTGAAATCTGTGCTGATGCGGATGCCCCCTGTTGGTTTGGTGATTGGTACCATATTAGAGATCCAATTGGCATAGTCGATTGATCTAGTGAACCAAACGTACAAGAGTTTCTTCAGCTCAACCTTGACAAGTAAAGCAATCTATGGGTGCATTTTCTGCAATTTTTGTTTGAATAGTTTTACCCTTGGTTGCAAAGGAAAATGATGTAGTACAAGTTCAGGATCTAGCCTTGGCATGTCTACATATGACTAGGAAAAATTAATCTATCTTTGTGGAAAGAAGTTGTAAAATTCTGGCTGTTTTGTTTTTGTTAATGATGCTGCAAAGTAAACTAGTTGGGGATTTTATTTTGTGCCTATGTTGACTTCAACTAATTCTTCCACTAACATGGGTGAATATTCCTATGCCATGGGGAGAATTTTCAAACCTCCATCCTTAGGTGCCTCAGAGAGTTTTTCACCTTTGGATGCATCCTTTATTTTTTTCTTTTTCATTGTCTAGAGGTGCCTTTCGGTTTTCACCTAGAGACTCTTCTTTTTTATCTTTTTTATTTTTTTTCTCATTTTTGCAACTGGAGGGTTGAAAAAATTCCCCAAAATATGCTTTATTGTCCAAGTCAATGGTAAAGCCAGCCTTGTGATCACCACTAGGTATTCCTTCTCATAATCCCAGGAACTCAACGATAGCTTCGTTGTTCTAAAAAATGTCTAAGATGGGTGTGTCTTGTTGGTCCCAATCAATAAGATGGGGGTAAACTAAAGGCATGCCATCGTTGGAATTGTCAAAATCTATAGGGTTCAAGGTAAAAGTTGAGTTGTTCATGTAGTCACAAAAGTTTTGAACCAAGTCATCTTTGGTCTTTTTCTTGGATGTAGGTTGGTTTTGAGGTGGGCCTAATGCCAAGGTTTGGTTGTTCAAAATGGGTTGGTTTGGTTCCCAAGAGGTGGGATCAAGAGATTCCCAATAGTAATGTTTTAACCATTCCTCTTTGGTCAAGTTCTTATGTGGACAAGAATTCACTGAGTCTAGTGAGGATTTTAGCATTAAGTCAAGCTCTCCAAACATTTTGTCAATGTCCATGTAGTGGATGTGGATGACAGGGAATCCCACTGGTATTCATTTCAGTCTAGGGGTTCATAATAGGTTTGGTCATTTGGTTTGTTATATGTCTCGATATCCTCTGAAATACTTACTTCCTCGATTAAGGGTGATGTGGTACTAGGAACACCAATCTCAATTGGTTGAAACCCAAGCCCTAAGCCTTTTGGCCACTAAGAAACAAATATTGGTGTTGTCCTCCATTTTTGATATAAGCCTAAACCATTATGTCCATTATATCCCTTGCTGTGCATGATTGTGAAACCTTTGCCATATAGATCTATAGGAATGTGAACAAGTGAGGGAGTTTCTTCAAGATCTTCTCTGTACAACCACAAAGTCACATCTTCTGCATTTATAGCTTCTTTACTTAATTCTCCCCATTTTGCAAAAGTTGTAGTGGGAGGAATATGTATAGTGACTACTGACTGTTTCCTATCTATTGTAGGCAAACCATAAGACTTAGGAGGAATCAAGTGGCTAACACAATAGGAAATATTCATGTGATATTCTCCACAACCCTTGTCTTGGATCTCAACCCTAGGAGTGGATGGTAGTGATCTTGAAATGGATGTTTTGGTGAGAGTAGATGGATCAACATAGTTAGATGACTTGGATGATGAAGCCTCTTGGTTGACTAGCACTTGTCATTGGGGTAACTCTCGTAGAGTGGTGCAATATTGAAATGGATCTTGGTCACCAACTATTGTTATTTTTCATGCCATTGTAGGGGAATTTTAGACATTGATGGTATGTAGAAGGGACTGCCTTCATGGAATGAATCCATGGTCTTCCTCTCAAGAGGTTGTATGGAAGGGTGAGATCCAAGACTTGGAATTTTGTCTCTAACTCTGCAGGAAAAATCTTGATAGGAAGTGTTACCACTCCCTTTGATTTCCATTCCTCCTCAGCATAAGCCTTGATGACTATTCTTTTAGTGGTATCTACACATGCTTCTAAGAAACCTAGTGCCTTAACCAATTTCAAAGTGCAAAAATTTAACCCTGCTCCACCATTTACTAGGACTCGTCTAACTTTGATTTTGTGAGCAAGGAATTCAAGGTGTAATGGGTCATTACGATTGGTCTTTTCAGTGGCATAGTCTTGTTTGAGAATGTGGCATAAAGGTTATTAGTCAGGTAGCCTACCATTTCCTCAAATCTATTGACATCAAGATCATTTGGGACCATCACACTTTGTAGGGCCTTGTCCAGAATGGAGCGGTGTTCAGGTGAAATACGCAAGAGTTCCAAGATAGATATTTGAGTTGGGATCTTCCTCAACTGATCAAGTAGGTTATACTGTGACTTGGAAGTTTATGGTACTTGTTGTGTTGAAGGGCCTTGGATAGTGATTTTGGTTCTGCGAGTGTTAGCAACACACTCGGGAGTTTGCTTTATGGTTATGGTATCAACATGTTCATCAACTACTCGAAGGTGATTTATGATGGGGCCACTATAATCATGTTTGACACTAGCATAGTTGGAAGAAGTATTGGTCTTGTTACCCAAACTGGGGGCTTTTCCTTTCCCATGGTCATGTAGTGGGTCTAAAAAAACCTTGTGGTCAGTGTTTGTGGATGTCAGTTTTTATCCAGCAACTTTGATAGTTCTGTTGTTGACATAGTCTTGTATGATATTTTTAAGTTGTCAGCAATTCTAGAGGGCATGTCCTTTAGTTTCATGATAGTCACAAAAGGCATTTTCATCCCACGAAGATTTCTTAAATTGTCCTAGATCATAGTGTCTTGGCTCTTGTCATTGTATGAGCTTGTTTTCTAATAGTTGCTTGAAAACTGACTCTATGGGTTCTCCAAGGGGAGTGAACTCACATTTAGGAAACTGTCTTTGTTGTTGTGGCCATTAGGTGTTTTGAGTGGTTTTTGGTGTTTGGTTGAAGGTGTTAAGTATGTTGGTAGATGGGTTGTTTCTTCTAAGGGTGATGACCGATCCTGCTTGTAAAGTTTTAGCATCCATTACCACGTCATTGGTAATGTTTTTGTTCCGAGACCAAAACTTGTTTCTATCGTTAGGGGTGTTTTGCACATTTGGATTTCTATTAAGTGTCTATGTCTTCAATTCCCCTTTTTCAATAAGTATTTTTTCTAGGATAAGACCCTTTTCCACTAGTTTCACAAAGGATGTGCAACAATGTACCCTTAAGTCACTCCTCAATTTTGGGTTGAGGTTTTCTTGGAACATAGTGACTTTTTCATTTTTAGGTATCTCGATAGGACACTGACTGGCTATAGTCCTCCATCTCTAGAAGAAATCGATGAAATTTTATCCTTTTTTTTGTGTTGTGTGATATAAGGTCACTATACTTATCTCATGGTCTATGTTGAAGGAGAATTGCTCAATGAATTTCTCAGCTAGTTCGCCCCATGATTTGATGCCATAGTCTAGACCTGAAAAACCACTCAAGTGAAATTCCTACAAGACTTCTTGGAAATATTCTCATAAGATAAGTGGGGTCATAAGCAACATCGATGCACATGGTAGAAAATTCCCTTATATGTTCTATCAAATTTAGTTTTCCATTGTACTTAGGCAGATTTGGTATGACATACCCATGAGGGAAAGGTGTCATGTACAATGATTTGTCAAAAGGAAATGGAAAAATATCCTTTGATGAAAAGGATTTCATAGTTGACACTACCATGTTATCCATTTTTGTTTGGAGTTCCTGCATTTGTGTCTGCAGGACGTCAACTTGAGTTAACAAGGTGGTGGTTTGATTATTCAAATCAATGTATGTGTTCTGATATCCAAAGTTTTGTGGGGGGTTCTGATTGAATGTTGGTATGTATAGTGGATTGGAATTCAGGATGTTGGTGAATGGATTCTAACTAGAGATTTGTGTAAATGGGTTTTGTGTCAAAATTTGTGAACTATGAGGTCGGTTTCCATACTAAAAGGAGGGTATACCTCCTATCTGTGAGACTTCAGTTTGTGGTGTTGTACTAGTGATGGTATGACTGGGTATAGCTATTGTCTATGGGGTCGTTCTAGTGATGTTGACACTTGGTGTAAGTGTGGATGTTCTATATTTTTTTTTCCCAACATGAGGACCGAAGGGATTGGACGAGGATGCACCCACAATAAATTTTAACCCCTATGTCGATGTAGGTGTACAAAATGGAGATGTATGTATTGTGGTACTTAGTGTAGGTCCTCCAAATGGTATGGCTGTGGTTACCTAAGGTATGGTTGCACTAGTGGTAGTTGTGTTTATTCCCTGAGTTGATGTAGTCAGTAGGGTATTAATGTCAAAACTAGGAGGTAGTTTAGCACCTTCTGCTAGCAATTTGGCTAAGTGACGTTGAGGGTCATTTGCTAGATAATCATCTACAAACATGGAAAACTCAGGGTCTTGTGCTGCATCATCTAGTTCTTCAACTATGATATGCCCTTGTGCATCTTTGGTAATGTATTTGTCTAGCAACTATTTGTGAGGTCTAGACGAGAACAAATTGATAAATTCGTTAGGATTAACCATTTTTTCTCTTGTTTTGCTTTTCGATTTGGTTTCAACCATGTGATGTGAGCTCAAAATACAAGTAATGCAAAAGATAATCCTATGGATAATATGAGTCTAATCTATGTTTTTGGTAATTTCTGTGCAAATTAGGTATGTCTAAGAATGATATTATTCTAGGATGACCATGTCTAGAAATGCAAAATCTAGGTGACCAAATTGGAGGACTCTAAAAGAGGTATTTATCAACTACAGTTTAACCCAAGTTTCAATTTTGTTTTGACAAGGAACCTTGATAGAGCTAGAAATTAAAGACAAAGTGAACTACTAGGCTAGATTGATGAGTTGGAAGGATTTACGTAAAGGATATGACGACTAGGTTCAGTGATGAAGTTTTCTTGAACAAGGGTTTAGCCACAGTATGAAATGGTGCCTATCATAGAATCTATAAAATATTATCTCTCTAAGGGTAGTAAATACCTCTAAATTGTAAGTAAGCTATGTAACTATGGTACCTATTGCTATGACTAACTGATGCCTAAAGAATGCAGTTTATGCAAGTTTTGAGCAAACGTTTAGGTTTCTATCCAAGATCAGTGAGAAAGGTAAAACTAGATACTAGTTTGAGTGGTTTGTTATGAATCTATGACACTCAACTCTGGTTTCCCAATTCTCAAGAAAATGCATCATATAATTTAACAGTTGCGGTCTTGTTTTTCAATAGCGGTTTTTGCTGCTTAGTTGCGGTGTTCAGGTAAAGTTTAATTTGGGAATCAGACAGTTGCAGTTTAGTTTCTGACAAATGCAACTCAGGATAACAACATCAACTCAGAACTGGATAGATGTGGGTTTTTTTTAGACTGTGCCCTAGTAATGTTTCTGTGACAAGGGCAACTACGTCATTCCAGACTACAGATGCGACTAACCTAGTCAGATGCGTCACATAATAAGACAAGTTTAGTTTTTCCAAATCAAATGTGGTTTTCCTATAGATGGAACTCTATATTAAATAGTTGTGATTTAGAAACTCAATTGTGTGACTTTGGTTAGCAATTGCAATTTTTCTAGTGAATGAGAATGTAAACTGACTCTATGTCGCGATCAAATTTTGGCAAACAAAGACAATCAGAAGACAATGTATTTTTAGTCTGATTTTGACACAAAGAATGTTTAATCAAACAAGTACATCCTAGGCTATGATGGATAGTATTTACTGAGTTCTCACTTGTGTTTTACCCCAGCTACACTTATTCAAGGCGGATGACCAGTAGCTTGACCCCACTGGCTCCCCTCCACAACTCAACACTTCTTTTGGGGCATCCAAGCTATAGTACCCATGAAACTCCCATGGCATACTTTCATCTCTACACATGAACTGTAAAAATATAAGAAAACTTCACAAGTATGACCTACTGCACCAGTAAATAGAGGGATTTTGGACACTACAAACAAAGGTGTTTAATTTGGGCATTCCATTTGTGGGGCACCATCCATACGACAAGAGTCCCTTTCGATCCATCTCGTCAGAATGATACTCGTGATTCTTGGGCTTTCCCCAAGAACCCACTTTTATATATCGGCTAGAAGTCCCTCGGGTTCAGGGTGTTACTGGTTTGAGTCATCCTGGGGTGAGTACTTTTTCCCACCAAAACAGGCCCAAGTTATAGAGTTGATAACTAGTTCTCTTACACCCAGGATCACACGAATGCACAAGGGGAGAGGATACTTCGATATACTAAATCATAAAGGGTAATAACACAGTTGTACTTTCGCACCAAACATAGTAAACACTTGTTAATTTTAATCCAAATGAAAGATTTTCTATACTACCAAACAATTTGTTTCAAAAATTTAACAGGGGTCTTCGACATGCATTCTGTAGAGAGATTCATTAGTAGTTTTGATATTGGTCTTCGACTATTAATCTGTAAAAAAATTGTTAACTCCTCAAGACACGCTCAAAATAGAAGATTAGTGAAAATAAAAACATGATTGAAAGCTATCAATTGAAAATATAAACCTAAAAATTTACCAGTCAGATGTGTCGCGGGAATTTTATCAGTCAATTATAGCTCAAAAATTAATAGATGCATAAGTATTAGTCAGATGCGTCATTTCTGATACCAGATGTGGTCCAATATGTCAATTGCATTGTTTCATCAAGTAGACGCATCTCTGAATGTTAGTTGCATCTTTTCGTCAAACAAATAAGTCATTCCATACAAAAACCTACAAAAATAAAATAAAAGTCTATGGATATGAAAAGATGGTGTCTTCATGTCGGGTTCACCAATTTAACTATTAGGAAAATAGCAAAGGTTAAAAGCAAACAACTCAATGCAATCAAGCTCTAAATTAATCTAATGTCAAACAACAAAGAACAAAGGAAACCAAGCTAAAACACAAAACAATCTCACCAAAGATTGAATGCAACTCCATGGATAACCTCTGTTGTCCTTCTCCATTTTGTCTTATGTAGTGTACTTGCCCTCATATTTTCAATGATTGTGCAAACATAGCCTAAGGATTATGATAATAACAAAATATTGAAGATTCAAGATAATTGCTCCAAAAGTCACAAGATTTCGGGAGAGGTCGAAATGATGAAAGACCAATCAATTTATAGAAAATTGATCATTCGAATGACAGGTCAGGATTGAAAGATCAATAGATAGTTGAGATCAAAGGATTAGACATGCATTATGATGACTGTTAGTAGTGACATGAGTGATAAAACTAAAAATAGAAATAAAGATTAAATAAATGATTTAATCTTTGAGTTTGGTATTCGAAAAAAAAAGAATAGTCTTTGCATGACAAAGATAAATATAAGATTAAAGCAATGCTCTATTCGAACACACACACAAGTTTTAATTAATTAAATAAAGATATTTAATTAATAAGCATGTGCATGCATATGAGTTAGAATTAGATGACTGACTGATTGTGAAAGAGAGTTTATTCGTGAATGACACTCAAACATTAAATCAAGAGATAACTGATTGATTTAAATAGATCTCGAGTTGAGTAAAAATGAATACTTAGATAACTTATGCGTTTATCCAAATATAGAAGAATGCGTTTGAAATAGACTTTTATGAATTAAATGATTCATTTAATTCAAGATCCAACATTTAAGGATTAATTAAATAAATAAAATTTATTTAATTGCGTGGTAAAAAGGTTAAATGAATAAATAAATAATTAAATAATTTATTTAATTCTAGTCGAAAATATGATAAAGATAAATTAAATAAGAATTTATTTAATTCAAGAAGGACGATAAAGTGAATTAGTGGCGTAATTAAATAAAGAATGTTTATTTAATTAATCAGGATAGAATAAAGATAAAGTGAATTAATTAAATGATTAAGATTATTAAATTAATAGTTGAATAAATGTTAAAGTGAATTAATTAAATAATTAAGATTATTTAACTAATAGTTGAATAAATGTTAAAGTGAATTAACTAAATAATTAAGTTTGTTTAATTAATAGAAGAATTAAGGACTTTAGAGAATAATTAAATAATTAACATTATTTAATCATGACAATGAAGATACAAATTATGAAGAAATGGAAGTCGCAGGCTTAGACCAAATTTCAGTGTCTACACTTAAAACTTCAATTCTGGCAACAGGGGCAAAGGTTTCTTCAAAATCAATACCTTCCATTTGTGAATACCCTTTACATACCAGTATTGCTTTATTCTGGACCACTTCACCTTGTTCATTTAGCTTATTCTGAAAGACCCATTTAGTACCAATCACATTCTTATCTTTAGGCCTAGGAACAAGTATCAATGTATCATTCTTTTCAATCTACATCGGTTCTTCCTTCATAGCTTCCATCCAGTGTTCATCATTATAGGCTTCTTTGACATCTTTAGGTTCAATCTTGGAAATCAGGCAATACTCTTCTACAATCTTTCTTCTAGTTTGCACTCATTTATTCTTATCTCCTATAATTTGATTTTTAGAATGATTTAACTTAACATACCTCAGAGTTTTAGGATTCTCTCCAAATTCTAATTCTTCTATTCTTTCTTCTGCACTTGCACTTGTATCTACTTCCTGACTATCTTGATTTACAAGAAAAAATTGAAGTTGTCTTACCAGAAACATATGGCACAATTTGAAGTTGATTTTGTGTCTGAACATTCTTCCCTTTGTTTGTATTGTCTTCATCTAAATCATATCCACAATATCTGGATGATCTAGCAAAATCCTCATCAACTCTAACATTTGCACTCTCAACCATTTTTCTCAGTCTTCTGTTATAGCTCCAATAGGACTTGCTTCTAGTAGAGTAACCTAGAAAGATTCCTCCATCACTATTTGCATCAACCTTTCCTATATCATCATCTCTCTTGATGTAACACTTGCTTCCAAAGATCTTGAAGTATTTAATAGTAGGCTTATAACCAAACAATAGTTCAAAAGGAGTCTTACTAGAATTACCATTACCATTTACTTGGTTCAAAGTGTACATAGCAGTGCTTACAACTTCACTCTAGTAGATGTTAGGCACATTTCCTTCAATCATCATTGTTCTAGCAGCATCTAGAATTGTTTTGTTCTTCCTTTCTACAACAACATTTTGTTTAGGGGTTCGGGGAGCAGATAAATATCTTCTGATTCCATGCTCTTCACATAAAGAATTAAACTCCCTGGAGGTGAACTCACCACCTCTGTCTAACCTTAAGCATTTTATTTTTAGGCCTTTCTCATTTTCTGCCATAGCTTTGAAACTTTTGAACTTTTCTAATGCTTCACATTTTTCTCTTAAGAAAGCAACCAATATCATTCTAGAATAATCATCAATAAGCAACATAAAGTACCTTTTACCATGGAGACTTCTGACTCTGGAAGGACCACATAGATCAGTATGCACCAGCTCCAATAATCCATTTGAATGATGGTGTTTTCTCTGAAAAGAGACTCTAGTTTGTTTTCCTATCTGACACTCCTTGCAAATTGTGTTAGCAGGCTTCACTAGCTTAGGTAAATCTCTTACTGCTTGAGTGGAACTTACTTTGACTATGTTATCAAAATTCACATGACATGACCATCTGTACCATACCCAACTTTCATCTACTTGAGAAATCAAATAACTTTCACTGGTAGCATTCAGGTGAAAAACATTACCTTTTGTCTATTTACTTGAAGCAATTATATTTCTAGAACTTCCATATATCTTTCATCTTCCATTTTTGAACTGAAGATCATAACCCTTGTCCACCATCTATCCAACACTCAATAGGTTGTGCTTCAAGCCTTCAACATAAAGAACATCATCAGTGTTATGCTTACCACCAAGAAAAATAGATCCTCTACCATGAATCACACTAGTATTGTTATCTCCAAATCTTATAGTCCCACCATCATACTTCTCTAGACTTACAAATTTGTTTTTTTCACCAGTCATATGATGTGAGCATCCACTATGAATGGCCCACTCATCCTTTTCTTCAATTCTGGCTGCAAGAGCTTTCTCAACTTTAGTAGATTCAATGGCCACAGGTCTATTTTCCTTGATAGCAATGAAAACCCAATCATCTTCATTTCCATTTTCTTTATCAAACTCTTCATCTGTCACACCTTCTTCAGTAAAATAGCATTTCTTTTGGAATCTAGATTTGTAAGGCTTAGATCTAGGAACTCTTTTTTGGGACACCTTGATGCAAAATGACCTATTTTACTACAAGAAAAACATTTAATAGGAAGCTTTCCTTTATACTTACCTTGTCCTCTACCTTCTTTCTTCACAATTAGTGCTTCCGATTCTTCTACCTCTCTTTCTTCATCTCCAAGCTGTTTCATTTCTTCCTCATACTTGAATTTCTTTCTAGAACTCTCTCCCAGATCATATCTTTTCTTGTTTCTTCCGGACATAGTAACCTTGAATGTAGTTTTAATCTTAGGAGTAGATTCACCAAATTCGATCAACTTAAAGGCAACAAGTTTACCAATCAATGTATCTCTTGTCACATTTGTCAATGATCTAGTTTCTTCAATAGCATGAGCCTTCACTTTGTAGGAGGGAGGAAATGATCTGAGCACTTTAGCCACAATTTCTTCCTCTTCTAGGGTACCACCATCACATCTAAACCCATCACTATTTCATTTACTCTTTGCATAAAAGAAGAAATATTTTCATCTTCACCCATCTTCAAATTTTCATACTCGCCTTTCAAACTTTGTAGCTTAACCATCTTCACATGTACATATCCTTCATACAAAGTTTCTAGGTTCATCCACATCTCATGAGTTGTCTTCAAGCCTATCACATTTGTCATTTTTGAATCTGATAGAGCACTCAACAAAGCTTCCATAGCCCTGACATTATTCTTAGCCTCTTTAATCTCATCAGTAGTGGAAGGACCATTCTAAGGAATAATATATCTGTTCTTTCTAATCTTCCAGAAGGGTTCACCAATACACCTCAAATGACACTCCATCCTAGTTTTCCATGATGAGTAGTTTGTTCCATCAAATCTAGGACTGTCTGTAGACACTGAAATTTTGTCTAAGCCTACGACTTCAATATTCTTCATAATTCCTATTCTTCATGGTCATGATTAAATAATCTTAATTATTTAATTAATTCACCTTAACATTAATTATTCTATTGATTAAATAATCTTAATTATTTAATTAATTCACCTTAACATTAATTCTTCTATTGATTAAATAATCTTAATTATTTAATTAATTCATCTTAACATTAATCTTCTATTGATTGATTAAATAATCTTAATTATTTAATTAATTCACATTTTCTTTATTCTATTGAATTAAATAAACACTTTTATTTAATCATGTTACTAATTAACCTTATCGTTCTTGTCAAATTAAATAAATTCTTATTTAATTTTCTTTATCATACTTCAACTATAATTAAATAAATTCTTTATTTATTTAATTATTCATTTAAATCCCTTCATCACTTAATTAAATAAATCTTATTTATTTAATTATTCTTCAAATATCAAACCTTGAATTAAATGAATTATTTAATTCATGAATTCTATTTTAATGCATTCCTCTATATTTAGATAATTGTGTGAGTTATCTAAGTATTCACTTTGACTCGACTCAACATCTATTTTAATCGCTCAGTTAACTCTTGATTTAATATTTGAGTGGTGTTCTCGAGTAATCTCTTCGTCAAATTATTCAATCATTTAGTGCTAACTCAATTGCATGTATATGCATATTAATTAAATATTCTTATTTAATTAATTAAACCTTGTGCATGCATTCGAACAAGAGTTGCTTTAATCCATCTTTATCTTTGTCATGCAAAGATAATTCTTCTATTTTTGAATACCAAACTGGAAGATTAAATCATTTATTTAATCTTTAATTCTATTTCTAATTTATATCACTCATGTCATTACTAATTGTTATCAGAATGCATGACTAATCAGTCAATCTCAACCATCCATTGATCTTTCAATCTTGGCCTATTGTTCGAATGATCAATTTTCTATAAATTGATTTGGTCTTCATCATTCCAATCTCTCTCAAAATCATATATCTCTCTCAAAAACTCGCGAAATCTTATGACTTTTGAGAGAACTTATCTTGAATCTTCGATGTTTTGCTAAATCACTATCTTAGGCTATACTTGAATGAACTTATGAGAAATCTGAGGGAAATTATACTACACAAGAAAATTGGAGAAGGGCAATCGAGATGAGTCATGGAAATACATAGCAATTTGGTGAGATTATTTTAGTTTGTTCATGTTATTACTTTCCTTTGTTCTTTGTTGCTTAGCATTAGATTTGCATTTAGATTCATATTGCATGTTTGCTCTAATCTATTCTTTCTGCACTTTCTTGGTGTTACATTTGGTGAACCCAATGTGAAGACACCATCTTCATGTATCCGTAGACTTTTATTTTGATTTTTGCAGGTTTTTCATATGGAACGATGCATCAGCTTGACAAAACACCGCAATTGAAATTAATAGACGCATCAGTTTGACGAAGCGATGCAATTGATTTCCTGAACCACATCTGACACTCGAAACGCCGCATCTGCAAAAACATGACACATCTAAATCATCCTGAATCACAATTGAATGGTAAATACTGAGACGCAATTTAAGAGAATATCGATGCATCTGATTGGTAACACAGCAACGCAATTGACTGGTAACCTTTATTTCTGTTTTCAGAAATCTAAAATTTTCAATTAATTTGTGTGTTACCAATATCTTATTTTCAGCATGTGGCCTTTTGGAAGTTAACAAGTTTTTGCAGGATGATTGACGAAGACAATATTGAAAACTACTAACGAATTTTTCTACAGGACGCTTGTCGAAGACCCTAGTTAATTTTTTTGAAACAGATTGTTCGGTAGTGTAGCAAATCTTTCATTTGGATTAAAATTAACAAGTGTCTACTATGTTTGGTGCAAAAGCACATTTATGTAATTACCCTCATGATTTGGTACATCGAAGTATCCTCTCCCCTTGCGCATTCATGTGATCCTGGGTGTAAGAGAAACGGTTACCAACTCTAGAACTCGGGCCTATTTTGGTGGGAAAAAGTACTCACCCCAGGATGACTCATACAAGTAGCACCCTGAACTCGAGGGACTTCCAGCCGGTATATAAAAGTGGGTTCTTGGGGAAAACCCAAGAATCACGAGTGTGGTTCCAATGAGATGGATCCAAAAGGGGACTCTCGCCATATGGATCATGCCCCACGAACAAAATGCCCGTATTAAAAACCTTTTGTTTTAGAGACCAACTGTTCTATTGGCCATTGCTTGGTATAGTGCAGGGTATAGTATCATGCCCAAAGACACTCACTACTGATCCCCTTGAGTAGAGATAGCATTTCTTGGGAGGTCATTGCCCAAAGAATTCAAAATTGGTGTGCTCAAAAAAAGTTAATGAGCCGTGGAGGGGAGCCAATGCCACCAAATTTCTAAGCTATCCACTCTCAAGAAGGAAAGGTGTTTATCACCAATTCAGGGTATTTCAGTGGGCTATACCAAGTATACAAACCCTAAGCCTGTTAGTGCCTATTTTGGTTGTCTCTCATTTTCTAGTTGTTTGCCTTTGATTTCCCTAACAAATCTTTAGCTTAGGATTTTTCTATCTTTTTGGCATGTGGGGTAAATGGGCTCCCATCAGGGTTGAGCTCAACATGCTAAGTGTTCATGTCCCAGATGGCTAGATCTTTCTTTTCTTGCTTGCCTTGTGTTTTTCCTTATCTGGCAGGGGCGGAGCCGGAATGGAATCAGAATCTAGATTTTGTCCTTTGGTTTCTCTTTCAGGTTCCATTCTGGCCTCGACTCTGCATCATCAGTTGTCTTTGTTTTTGGTTTCCTTTGGCGGGTGCAGGATCAGAACGAGAATCATTTTTGGAACCTTTTTCAAGTTTCCTATTTTGGGTTTTATCCCACTCCTGGCCCCGCGGCTTCTCTGTCTCTTGTCGGTTCTAGCTCTGCCTCAGTGGTCTTTTGTGGAGGCGGGAGTGGGATGGTTTTTGGTCCTAGTCTCTTTTGTTCCTTTTTGTTCCCTACTCTAGCTGTGACTCTTTCTCTTTCTTGGTTCCGGCTCTGCCTTGGTCTGGTTCCTGTTCTACTGGCTTTTTGATTCATTGACCTGCCTGGCCAGTACACCTGCAACTTAAGATCCTCCCCAAGCCCCATTTTCCATTCGTTATCGGCCCCTTGTTACTGCTTTCACCGGCCCCACTTCTACTTTTGCATGACCTTTGGTGCTCAGGATTACCTCTTGCTGATGCCGACTTGTCTCCCCGAAATCTTTGTCGGCCTATATTGGTTGAGGTCAAGGAGATGTTTCCCTAACTTTTTTGTGTCTCACCGATGGGCTTTTCCCATCGGTGTGTTGGTGTCTGCTCAAGGTGAGGTCTTCCTGACTCCCCTTGGTCTCCCCAAAATCCTTTTGCCGCCCCTAGCGTAATGCCATCGGTGTGAAGTCACAGTGAGATTGCAATGTTATACCGACCGATGGTGAATGGATGTGTTTCGGAAAAAGTCAGGGTTCTCGGGATAAGGTCTTAGCAAAGATATATTGTCTTGCTGATTTGTGCACATGGAACGGTTTGTCGGCATGAGTTATGATCTACGGCATAAGGTCTTAGCGAATATGATTTGTTACACCGACCGAAAACATAAAGGCAATCTCTTTGGTAAGAGCTAGGGTTTTCGACGAGAGGTCTCAGCGAGTGACCTTCAGTCTCGCCGATGGAACATAAGGGTCTTTGTTAGCATAGGTTTTGTAGTGTCTCAGTGACTCTGAGTGAATGAAGGGCTCTCGATATGACACAATATATTCTACATGAGGTTTCACCGATGACAGTATGCTATAGCGAAATTCATAAGGGAGAAGGTTGCATCGGTGAAAGAAACATAAAGTCACAGCAACATCACATAGGGGGTTTCTTTCAAAGGCTCTTCAGTGAGAGTTATTTTCTTCATGGAGATGTCTCCCTGACCATTGCTTGACTCGTTGATTGTGTTGCCCCCTCGATATAACATGTTATCTTTAGCCAAATGTCTCCCCAAGTTCCTTCTGTCTGGCTGATATGCCCGGTGACTTTGATGTAACTATTTTTGTTGCCTAGAGGTCTTCCCGACACTGCTTTGTCTTGCTAACAGTGGTGGCTTGTTTCAACGATCCAATGATATTTAAATGACAGCCATCCGATCTCAGTGATTGACGGTGGAGATTCAAACATGCGCACGGCTAGGGTTTGGAGGGTCGCTGGATCTGCCGAATTTGCATTCATGGCGACTCTGAGAATGGGATGGCGTGTTTAGAGGTATGGGCACGTGGATTCTTGGGCTGATTTGATATTGGCCGACAGACTTGTTATGGTTGCCAAGGTCACCCATGTCTGTCCTGCCAGATTTGACCTGATCGGATCTGCATTGAGCTTTCTCATAAATTCACTTGACGTGAACATTCAATGTAGTCTTGATGTTGGTGGTGGACTAGTGACTCAGCCTGCATGCTATTTAGGGTTTTTCCTAGTCACCTGATGACATGTAAAGTCACCTTGGCCGGTTGCTTGTTGCTCTCCCTATTCCTATAAAGGGAGATTTCATGGCCAGTGTGAAGGGTTCGGCTCCTTGGGTTCACTCCCAAGGGTTTGGTTCCCTTGGTTCAGTTCCATTTTTCTGAGTTCTGGGATTAGCTTGGGATAGATTAGGATTTGGTCTTAGGACATTTTTGAGTCTATAAACTATAATGTTGAATTCCTCTGTAAATGCAATCAGTTAATTGGGAATACATGAAGATGCTTATCTTTCATGCATATCATCAGATTGTCTCCACGTTTGTAGGCTTTTAATCATTTGAATAAATGCATAAGGTGTTTTTTTTCATCTTCTCATACTTCATGGGACTGTGTTATTTGTTGATAGGTTTTCTTCAAGGAAGCAGTTAAATCCTTTGAATAGGTAGCAGTGATTACTTGTTTGTAGGTTGGATTTGGTAAGAAGAGTCTGGTTGATACAAGAGTTGGATTGTCAGTGTAAGGTACTGATAGCTGATGTAAGGCATTAGCAAAACAAAATACACTGATTGAGTCCTATTTGTAGATGAATTCCATCTTTTGTATATGACTCCATGACCTTGGATTAGGCACTGATCTATCTTGCAGCCTGGTTCCTCTCTGAAACCTTTTAATTTACAAATTACTGAATATCTTTTATTTAGTTTGTGTCATGCCTCCTAGTTGCTTCAAGGTTGAGCTACTGAGAATCTAGCCCCATTTGAGGTCCTCAACACTTGACATCAGGAGTTATCTACTATAAAAAGCAATGTCTGGTCTTCTTTGAGGCATTGTGTGGGTATACCCACCCTGGTTCTGTAGAGCCTAAAGTGTAGAAGATCTCAGTCTTTGACTGAATCTTGTTAGTTGGTCTAGGTCCTCTGAGCTTCCCTTGATTGGAGTTGGCTACTCCATAGGTAGAATAGGAGACCAACCTGGTTGCTCCCCATAAAAACAACCAACAAGATGGCGACTCCGTTGGGGACTTACTCAGAAATTCAGTTATAAGTGCCATATCGAAGAGTCATATTTGTTTGCCATGTTGGTGTTGTTCAATGTTTGAAGAATCTCGGGCCTAGAGAAAGTTTTTTTGCAGTGAACTTGAAAGCTACAAGATCTATGGTGCTCTATCGGATGGAACTCAGAGAAATATTTACATGTAAGTGAGCTTCATACCTTTTGAAGTTCAATCCTCTGTAAAAGAGGTGGTGACTCTATCAAGGTGAACCTGTTGAAGATTCAAAGAATAGTTTCATGGCTACAACATTCTCAGGTATTCTTCGTGCTTTTGAACATTGAAAAAACTTTATTCCCCTTTATTTGGTGAGATCAAGCACTAGCATCAAGGGATGTTTCAATATTCCAACTGGATAGTTGTAGAGGGATAGGTTTCATTTGCAAGATGCATTGTTGTCCTGATGCTCCCTCTACAAGCTATGATACCATGCTTAAGGCACACCATGAGTATGAGTCAGAGTCCTTTGATGACTCTCATTGCCAGCATGATGAAGAACAGAGCCAAGTGAAAAGAGGAAGTGGGAGTAGTAGTTTAAACCATCATTGCACTAATGATGTGCCTCCTACTAAAAATGATATAGAGTAGTTGCAAGATGTGTTGAATGGTGAGTGTATCCCTTTGTATACACTTGATGAAGTTTTCACAGAATGTGACAATATGCAGAGCACTGGAGCTAGTTTTTTTCAGTTTCAAGGTGATGTAAATGATAAAAATGCCAGCCTTTTGTCACATAAGAGTCAACATTTTGAAAGTGTGCCTGACTTTCAAATGCATAAGGATCATGTACATGTTTATCAGGTAGCTATTTGTGATCAAACTATGTTTTCATATGGTCTTGATCAGTATTCATAGGTATTGCCACATGACACAAAATCAGACATGGCTCGAGTGTGGCAATGATAAAGTTTATTGGGTCTGGTTTCAAGTTAACGACAAAATTAAACATAGGGCAAGTTTTCGCTTGCACAAGGGCAACCTGATACTTGTGTTTGTAGAGGTGCATTCATTTATATTGTTGCAGATTGGCAGAGGCAAGCATGAATTAGGGGAGGCCAGCTCATTTTGCAGGATTGTATTTGACAGGGGTAAGAGCTGGCTCTCATTTTTCATTTGGTGGCCTAGTGTCATTAGATGAAGCAAAGAATCAATAATGTGACTCTTGAATTGCCTATTCATGGAAAATTCTCAAAGTGGTGCTTCATCTAAAGCATTTCTTTTTCCATGAACATTAGGTTAGGTTTTTTCTTTTTGGTCAGTTTTGTTTTGTTGTGTCTGCTAACCTTGTCTGGTTGGCTCCTAGCTATTTTGGGTTTCCTTTTATTCTGGTCTGCTCTCCCAGTGGTCTGAATTCTTGCTATGCCCACCAGGGGCATACATCCCCAACTGGAGCCTATATGTTAGTGCCTATTTTGGTTGTCTCTCATTTTCTAGTTGTTTGCCTTTGATTTCCCTGACAAATCTTTAGCTTGGGATTTTTCTATCTTTTTGGCACGTGGGGTAAATGGGCTCCCATCAGGGTTGAGCTCAGCGTGCTAAGTGTTCATGTCCCAGATGGATAGATATTTCTTTTCTTCCTTGCCTTGTGTTTTTCTTTTTCTGGCAGGGGTGGAACCGAAATGGAATCAGAATATGGATTTTGGCCTTTGGTTTCTCTTTCACGTTCCATTCCGGCCTCAGCTCCACGTCTTCGGTTGTCTTTGTTTTTGGTTTCCTTTGGCGGGTGCAGGATTGGAATGGGAATCATTTTTGGAACCTTTTTTAGGTTTCATGTTTCGGGTTTTATCCCACTCTCGGCCCCGCAACTTCTCTGTCTCACGTTAGTTTCGGCTCCGCCTCCGCAGTCTTTTACGGAGGCGGGAGCGGGATGGTTTTTTTGTCCCTATCTTTTTTGTTCCTTTTTGTTCCCCGCTCCGGCTCCAACTCCTTCTCTTTCTTGGTTCTGGCTCCACCTTGGTCTGTTCCCATTCTGCTAGCTTTTTGATTCATTGACCTGCCTGGCTGGTACACCTGCAACTTAAGATCCTCCTCGAGCCCCATTTTCTATTCGTTACCGACCCCTTGTTACCACTTTCACTAGCCTCGCTTCTACTTCGGTGTGACCTTTGGTTCTCGGGATTACCTCTTGGCAACCCCGGCTTGTCTCCCCAAAATCTTTGTTGGCCTATATTGGTTGAGGTCGAGGAGATGTTTCCCCGACTTTTTTGTGTCTCAATGATGGGCTTTTCCCATCGATGTGTTGGTGTCCGCTCGAGGTGAGGTCTTCCCAACTCCCCTTGGTCTCCCCGAAATCCTTTTGCTGCCCCTAGTGTAATTCCATCGGTGTGAAGTCATAGCGAGATTGCAATGTTATACCGACTGATGGTGAATGGATGTGTTTCAGCAAAATTCAAGGTTCTTGGGATAAGGTCTTAGCGAAGATATATTGTCTCCCCGACTTGTGCACATGGAACGGTTTATCGACATGAGTTATGATCTACAACATAAGGTCTTGGAAAATATGATTTGTTAGACCGACCAAAAACATAAAGGTAATCTCTTTGGTAAGAGCTAGGGTTTTCAGCGAGAGGTCTTGGAGATTGACCTTCGGTCTCGCCGATGGAACATAAGGGTCTTCGTCAGCACAGGTTTTGTAATGTCTCAGCGACTCCGAGTGAATGAAGGGCTCTCGGTATGACACAATATATTCTACATGAGGTTTCCTCGATGATAGTATGCTATAGTGACATTCATAAGGGAGAAGGTTGCATCAGCGAAAGAAACATAAAGTCACAGCGACATCGCATGAGGGGTTTCTTTCAAAGGCTCTTCAGTGAGAGTTATTTTCTTTAGGGAGATGTCTCCCCGACCATTGCCTATCTCACCGATTGTGTTGGCCCCTCGATATAACATGTTCTCTTCAGCCAGATGTCTCCCTGAGTTCCTTCTATCTGGCCGATATGCCCGGTGACTTCGGTGTAAATATTTTTGTTTCCTGGAGGTCTTCCCAACACCGCTTTGTCTTTTCGACAGTGGTGGCCTATTTCAATGGTCCAATGATATTTAAATGATAGCTATCTGATCTTAGTGATTGATGGTGGAGATTCAAACATGTGCGCGGCTAGGGTTTGGAGGGTCACTGGATCCGCTGAATTTGCATTCATGGCGACTCTGAGAACAGGATGGCATGTTCAGAGGTATGGGTGCATAGATTCTTGGGCTGATTTGATGTTGGCTAACAGACTTGTTCTGGTTGCTAGGGTCACCCATGTCTGTCCTGCCAGATTTGACCTAATCAGATCTGCATTGAGCTTTCTCATAGATTCACTTGACGTGAACATTAAATGTAGTCCTGATGTTGGTGGTGGATTGGTGACTCAGCCTATGTGTTGTTTAAGGATTGTCCTAGTCACCTGATGACATGTAAAGTCACCTTGGCTAGCTGCTTGTTGCTCTCCCTATTCTTATAAAGGGAGATTTCATGGCCAGTGTGAAGGGTTTGGCTCCTTGGGTTCACTCCCTTGGGTTTGGTTTCCTTGGTTCAGTTTCATTTTTTTGAGTTTTGGGATTAGCCTGGGATAGATTAGGGTTTGGTCTTAGGTCATTTTTTAGTCTGTAAACTATAATGTTGAATTCCTCTGTAAATGCAATCAGTTAAGCAGGAATACATGAAGATGCTTATCTTTCATGCATATCATCAGATTGTCTCCATGTTTGTAGGCTTTTAATCATTTGAATAAATGCATAAGGTGTTTTTGTTCATCTTCTCATACTTCATGGGACTATGTTATTTGTTGATAGGTCTGCTTCAAAGAAGTAGTTAAATCCTTTGAATAGATAGCAGTGATTACTTGTTTGTAGGTTGGATTTGGTAAGAAGAGTCTGGTTGATACAAGACCCAGATTGTCAGTGTAAGGCATTGATAGCTGATGTAAGGCATTAGCAAAACAAAATCCACTGATTGAGTCCCGTTTGCAGATAAATTCCATCTTTTGTGTATGACTCCATGACCCTAGATTAGGCACTGATCTGTCTTGCAGCCTGGTTCCTCTCATAAACCTTTTAATTTACAAATTATTGAATATCTTTTGTTTAGTTTGTGTCCTACCTCCTAGTTGCTTCAAGGTTGAGCTACTGAGAATCTAGCCCCATTTGAGGTCCTCAACGCTTGACATCAAGAGTTATCTGCTATAAAAAGCAATGTCTGGTCTTCTTTGAGGCATTGTGTGGGTATATCCGCCCTGGTTATGCAGAGCCTAAAGTGCAGAAGATCTTAGTCTTTGACTGAATCTTGTCAGTTGGTCCAAGTCCTCCGAGCTGCCCTTTATTGGAGTTGGCTACTCCATAGGTAGAATAAGAGACAAACCTAGTTGCTCCCCATAAAAACCACCAACAAGGCCTTTTGGCCTATTAGGATGTACTTGTCTATTCTCAACTTAAATCTTCTTTGAGTCTAAAATCAAACTGAAAACACTTTGTCTTATGATTTTTCTTGTTTTCCAAAATCTGATCACGAAAAACACAGTTGGTTTTAAAATCTCATCACTAAAAATACACAGAGAGTCGCAATTGATTTTTAGAGTCACATCTATTTAACTTTGAGTCACATCAGTTATTATGAGTCACATTTGTTTAACTTTGAGTCACATATTTTATTACAAGTCGCATCTGTTTAACTTTGAGTTGCATCAGTCAGTTAGGGTTGCATCTGTTTAGCATAGAGTCGCATCTGCTAGATCAATTTGCAATTATTTTGGGAAAAAATCGCATGTGTTATATTCTGAGTCGCAATTATCATTACGAGTCGCATTTGTTAGAAGGTTAACCGCATCTATCAGAGTCACACATTGAACTTTACCAGAGAAACACAATTGATCACTGGAAAACCACAATTGTTAACTTGAATCGCATCTGTGAAATCCCGCGACGCATTTGCCTGATTATTTGAAAACCAAAATTCACAGTCACTGTCCAGTCCACACGATTATACTAGTTTCAGTTGTCTTTACACAAATAGTCCTTGAACAGAAACCTGAAACGATTTTCTCAATTTTGCATCCTTTAGGTTTATTCGGTCATTACCATAGTTGTCTTAATTTAGAGTTTAGTTTCATCTTAGAATACATATTACCTTGCATTAAACTTCTAGAAAGGTCACTTTTACAAACTTTAGGATTAGTCCACCATTTACACTCTAGAAAAGTCATAGTGTTAATGAAATCTATCATCAAACCTAGTTTTATCAGTTTATCCTTTGTCCTACAGAGAATCCTCCTAGCTCATTAGTCTAGTTAGGAAACTCAACTTGTCTTTGATCCTCGTCCTACATTGGTTCCTTGACTTAAACTAAATTGACGCCTTGGTTAGACTTTAGGTAGTTGTTCCCTTTGTCTTGGGTTTATAGAATTGATTATTTTAGAACCTTGCTTAGGCCTTGCATCTTTAGATTTTAGGCTAGTGTCATATGAGAACATTCCTTATTTTGCATACGAAAATCCCAAAAACATAGACTAGAGTCATACTGTTCATAGATATAGTTTTGCATTTCCCGCATATTGAGCTTGTCTTACATGGTTGAAACTAGGTCTAAGAGAAGAGAGAGAGAAAACATGTCAAACCCAAATAATTCATCAATCCATTTTCTTCAAGACCTCATAACACTCTATTAGACAAATTCACCACTAGAAACACTCAAGGACATATTGTAGTAGAGGACATAGAGGCTGACGTACAAGACCCTAAGTTTGCCTCTTTCGTAGATGAGTACCTAGCAAATGATCGACAATGATACTTAGCCAAATTGTTAGCTGAAGGCGCTACCTTACCTACAGGATTTGATATCAGCACATTACAAACTCAACCTACACAAGGGACAAATACCACAACTGCTAGTACTACTATACCTCAGGTCAGCACAACTATGCCATCTAGCACACCTACATAGAGTACGACAGTCCATACATCCCCATTTGGTATATCTAGCATGACATCGGGATTTAATTTCACTATAGGGGCTTCATCATCCACTCCCTTCAGTCATCTTGTTGGGAGTAAAAGGCCTAAAACCTCAGCCTCTACACCTTATGTCAGTGTCACAAGTTCACAGTCAATGGTCATACCTAATGCTAGTATCACGAGCACCATACCACAATCAATGGCCATACCTAGTGTTCTGGTCACTAGTACTATACCATAGATTACACAAACAGGAGGCATTCCCTCCTTCCAATATGGCAATCAGAATCCATTCACGCAGATTCTGAGTCAGAATCTATTCTCCCAAACTGGTACTCAGAATCCATTCACATAGATTCTGAACCAGAATCCATTCTCTTAGATTGGTGGTCATGATCCATTTGCATAGATTCCAAGACACCAATCATTTACATAGATTCCCAAGCAGAATCCCTTTTCCCAAAGTGGTACTCAGAATCTGTTTACACAGAACCCGGGTCAACACCAATTTATGCAGATTCCAGACCAGAACACATTTACCAACATTCTAAATCCAAATTGACCTCAGATGCCAACGTTCAATCAAAACCCATCATGAGACTTTGTATTTCATAACACATACACAGATCCACATAATCCCCCTAGCACATCTTTGACCCAAGTTGATGTCTTACAAACACAAAAGCATGCATTACAAATGCAAATGGATAATATGTCAGTGTCAACTAAGAAATCATTTTCAACAAAGGACATATTCCCATTCCCCTTTGATAGATCATTGTACATGACCCCTTTCCCTCACGGATATGTCATACCGAATCTCCCTAAGTACAATGGCAAATGAAATCCAATAGAACATATAAGGGAATTTTCTACCATATGCATAGATGTCACTTATGACCCCACATATCTTATGAGGCTATTTCTACGAAGTCTTGTAGGAATTGCACTAGAATGGTTTTCAGGTCTAGATTATGGCATTAGATCTTGGGGTGAACTAGTTGAGAAATTTGTGGAGAAATTCTCCTTCAACATAGACCACGAGATAAATATAGCAACCTTGTGTCACATAATGCAAGACGAAGGGGAAACATTCATTGATTTCTTCCAGAGATGGAGGACTATAGCTAGTTGGTGTCCTGTCGAGATACCTGAGAAACAAAAATTTAATATGTTCCAAGAAAACCTTCATGTGAAACTAAGGAGTAACTTAAGGGTACATTGTTGTACGTCTTTTTCAGAACTAGTGGAAAAAGGGGTTATAATAGAGAAGGATCTCATTGAAAAGGGTGAACTCAAGACATCAATATCCAATAGAAACTAGATCGTACAAAACACCCCCACTGACAGAAACAGATTTTGGTCTCGCAACAAAAATGTCACCAATGATGGGGCGGTTGATGCTAAAACGCTACAAGCAAGACCCCTCCTCACATTACAAGGACCTCATAATTTTTCCAACACGCTTAATTTTATCAATCAACCTCCTAATGTGGTCCAAAATACTCAACATCCACAACAAAGAAGATTTCAAAAACATGAGTTCACTCCCTTAGGGGAACCCATTGAGTCGGTGTTCAAACAACTGTTACAACACAATCTTATATAGTTGCAGGAACCAAGACAATACGATCCAAGACAATTTAAACCAACTTGGTGGGATGACAATGCCTTTTGTGATTATCATAGAACTAAGGGACATAACCTACAAAACTATCGACAATTGAAGAATATCATACATGATCTTGTTGAAAGGAGAATTATTGAAGTTAGTGGACAAAAACAAAAGTCATCAAACACTGATCATCAAATATTTTCTAACCCACTACATGACCATGGGAAAGGAACTGTCCCTAGTTTGAGTACTAAGACCAATATGTCAGCCAACTATGCCAATGTCAAGCATGATTATAATAGTGGAAAAATCATTCACTGCCTTCACGCCGCCGATGAGAATATCAATACAATTATTATCAAAACTAATCCTGAGTGTGTGGTCAATACTCATCGTACTAAGTTCACTATCTAAGGCCCTCCATCGCAGCAAACACCCCAAGCTTCCAAGTTACAATACAACCTTCTTGACCAGTTGGGGAAGACCCCAACCCAAATCTCAATCTTGGAATTGTTACGTATTTCCCCTGAGCATCGATCTATCCTCGATAAGGCTTTATAGAACACCACGGTCCCTAATGATCTTGATGTCAATTGTTTCTAGGAAATGGTGGGCTACTTGACCAATAATCACCATGCCACATTTTTTGAACAAGACTATGCAACTCAAAAGATCCACCATAATGATCCATTACATCTAGAAGTCCTTGTTGATGACACCAAGGTTAGACGAGTTTTGGTAGATAGAGGAGCAGGGTTAAATCTGTGTACTTTAAAACTAATTAAGGCATTAGGTATTTTAGAAGCATGTGTAGAAATGACCAAAAGTATTGTCATAAAAGCTTATGATGATGAGGAATGAAAATCAAAGGGGGTGGTAACACTTCCTATCAGAATTGGTCTTGTAGTAATGAAGACTAAGTTCTAGGTCTTGGATCTCACCCTTCCTAATAACCTTCTGCTAGGTAGACCATGGATTCATGACATGAAGGTAGTCCCTTCCACATATCATCAGTGTCTTAAATTCCCTTATAATGGCACAGAAATAACTATAGATGGTGATCCTGACCCATTTCAATATTGCACCAATCTAAAAGAGATCCCCCAATGCCAAGTTCTAGTAAACCAAGAGGCCTCATCATCCAATTCATCCTCGTATGTTGATCCAGCAACACTCACTCGAACATCTATTTCACCCTCAATTCCTACTATTCCTAGGGTTGAGATCCAAGACAAGGGTTGTGGAAAGTATTACATGAAAACTTCTTATTGTGTTAGCCATTTGATCCCTCATAAGACATATGGTTTACCTACATCAGATTGGGAAAATTCTATGGTCACTATACATGTTCCTCCCACAACAAATTTCATTAAATGGAGAGAATTAAGCAAAGAGGCCGTAAATACAAAAGATGTCACTTCCTGGCTATATAGGGAAGATGATGAGGAACCCCTCTTACTTGCTCATATTCCTACAAATCTATATGGAAAGGGTTTCAAAATCATGCAAAGCAAAGGATATGATGGATAGAGTGGTTTAGGCTTAAACCAAGATGGGAGGATTGAACCAATATTTGTTTCTCAGTGGCCAAAAGGAGTAGGGATAGGGTTTCAACTGATTCAGATTGGTGTTCCTAGTACCCCATTACCCTTACTTGAGGAAGTAAGTGCTTTAGAAGATATTAAGACATCTCACAAACCAGTGGACCAATATCACTGTGACTCCCCTGACTCTAATGATTATGAGTGGGATTCCCTATCCTCTACTTCTTCCATGGACCTTGACAAGTTATTTGGAGAACTTGACTTGATGTTAACTTCCTCACCAAATCCCTTGAATTCCTGTCCACCAAAGAAAATGACAAAAGAGGAATGGTTTAAACACTACTATTGGGAATCACTTGATCCTACCTCTTGGAAACCTGAGCCACTTGTTTCCGATAGTCAAACCTTGGCATTAGGCCCATCTATCCATCCACCTAGACTCAAACCTAAGAGCAAAAAGGACTTGGTACAAGAATTTTGTAACCACATGAATAATTCAATATTTACCTTTACCCCCTTAAACTTTGATAACTCCGACGATGACATGCCCTTAGTCTATCCCCAACTCATTGATTGGGATCAACAAGATACACCCGTCTTAGACATTTTTGAGAACGACGAAGCAATTGTTGAATTCCTAGGATTACGAGAAGGCATACCAAATGGTGATCATAAGGCTAGTTTTACTATTGACTTGGACAAAAAAGCATATTTTGGGGAATCTGTTCAACCCTCCAGTCGCAAAAATGAGAAAAAGAATAAACAAAATAAAAAATGATGAGTCTCTAGGTGAAAACTGAAAGGCACCTTTAGACAATGAAAAAGTAAAAAGAAATGATGCATCCAAAGGTGAAAACCCCTCTGAGGCACCTAAGGATGGAGGTTTGAACATTCTCCCAGTTGCATAGGAAAATTCACACATGCGCGTTGAAAAATTAGTAAAAGTCAACATAGGTACCAAAGAGAATCCTCGACTGGTTTATTTTGTAGCGTCATTGACAATAGAAGAGCAGCCAGAGTTCCATAACTTCTTTGCACAGAGACAGATAAATTTTGCTTGGTCATATGCCGACATGTTGGGGTTGGATCTTGAACTTGTTCTGCATCATTTTCCCTTACAACCAGGTGCCAAACCAGTGAAACAAAAATTGAGAAAAATGCACCCCACAAATTGCTTTGTTAGTCAAGGCAGAACTCAAGAAACTCTTAGACGTTGGTTTCATCAGATCTATCGACTATGCAGATTGGATTTCCAATCTTGTACCAGTCACTAAACCAACTGGGGGCATCTGCATTTGCACTGATTTTAGAGATATCAACAAAGCTTGTCCTAAGAATGACTTCCCTTTGCCTAACATAGACATGATAGTTGACATGATAGCAGGATATGAGATGTTGTCCCTTATGGATGGATTTTCATGATATAACCAGATCAGAATTGCAACTGAAGACCAACCTAAGACAACTTTCACTTGTCCTTGGGGAACGTATTGCTAGAATGTTATGCCCTTCAGACTCAAGAATGCTAGAGCAACCTATCAACATGCCATGACTACTATCTTTCATGATCTAGTACACACTCTTATGGAGGATTATGTCGATGACCTTATTGTAAAATCCAAGAGAAGGGAAGAACATTTATAGGTTTTAGACAAGATATTTCAGAGGCTGGAGAAGTATAAAGTGAGACTCAATCCAAAGAAATGTGTGTTTGGAGTCAAGTCAAGAAAGCTATTAGGTTATATCATTTCTAGACGAGGCATTGAAGTGGATCTGGCTAAGGTAAAAGCAATCATGGACATGCCTCCACCCACTAATCTTAGTCAACTAAGGACATTACAGGGAAGGTTACAATTTATCAGAAGATTTATAGTGCAGTTAGCAGATAAGACACATCCTTTTTAACATCTACTTAAGAAAGGAGTACCCTTTGCATGGACATCTAGGTGTGGAGAGGCTTTTCAACTGATTAATGAATATTTACTCACACCACCTATCTTAATGCCACCTGTTGAAGGAAGACCATTGATTCTTTATATTACGTCAACCCATTCATCACTTGGATCATTGCTTTCATAGAATGACGATGAAGGTCATGAAAGGGCAGTCTATTATATCAGTCAGACTTTGGTAGGTTATGAGCTCAACTATAGTACCATTGAACGTGCCTGTCTTGCAGTAGTATTTGCTACTCAAAAATTGAGGCACTACATGCTAAACCATCAAACAATGTTGATTGCTAAAATAGACCCTCTAAAATATCTTCTCAGCAAGGCAGCATTAATAGGGCGACTGGCCAAATGGGTTATGATACTTAGTGAGTATGATATCCAGTATGTAGAAAGAAAGACTATTAAAGGATAGGTCATTGCTGATCAGTTAGTTGATGCACCCATATAGGTAGATCACCGATTAGTTGTAGACTTTCCTGATGAGTTCATATTCACAATTGACAAAAACATAACATGGAAACTTTACTTTGATGGCTCACATACAAATCATGGTTCAGGGGCTGGTATACTATTTATTACACCACAGGGTGATTCCATCCCTAAGTCATTTTGGATTGCATTCCCATGCACTAACAACATAACAGAGTATGAAGCTCTAGTGACAGGGTTACGCATGGCAGTCAAGTGGAAAATTAAGATTTTATAGGTATATGGGGATTCTCAACTAGTAATCAGATAGGTAAATGATGATTATGAGACTAAGGATGAGAAGCTTGCTCCATACAAGCATATGGCTGATAGCTTTAAAGAGTATTTTAACAAAGTCGAATTTCATCAAATACCTCAAGTTTTAAACAGGGCAGTAGATGCTATGGCTACAATTGCATCACTTCTTGACATTCTTAACAATGTGCCTAAGTTTGAGTTCTTGGTAGAACAACTTTTGGTCCTAGCCTACGATATCCTAGATTTTGAAATGGTGTGTGACATTATTGGTCCTGATTCCCCATGGTACAAAGAAATCTATGATTACCTTCATGCCGAAGTCATACCCACTGGCCTATCAAATAACCAACGTAGGACATTCCTCCACAAGTCAGCTAAATACACCATCATCAAAGACACCCTCTATAGATGTGCCTTAGATAATACCCTACTGAGATGTCTTGATTCTACTAAAGCACAAGCAACCTTGCATGGGGTGCATGAGGGTATATGTGGTTCCCATTCTAGCGGTCCTAGCTTAGCCAAAAAGATTATGAGACTGGGTTATTACTGGCCTACTATGGAAAAAGACTCATATGTCTTTGTAACGAAATGTTGCCAATGCCAAGTTCATGGAGACTTGATACATGCGCCAGCACAGGAGCTTTGTCCTATAACGTCACCACGGCCCTTTGCCCAATGGGGACTCGACCTCATAGGTAAGATCCACCCCACCTCATCTAATGGACACAAATTCATTATCACTGCCATTGAGTATTTTATGAAGTGGATTGAAGCCATTCCTATGACATACATTACCGACACACAGATTTCTAAATTTATCCTAAACTATATCATCTATCAGTATGGTGTCCCTCAGTCCATAATCACTGATAATGGCCACCTATTTAAGAACCAAGAAGTTTGCCACATGTGTGATGAATTTCATATCCAACATCACTTTTCCACTCCATACTACCCATAAGGTAACGGCCAAGCAGAGGCATCTAACAAGACCATCATTAGAATCCTCAAGAAGACTATCAATGATGCTGGTCATGATTGGCATTTACAGCTTAACCCTGCCTTATGGGCTTATAGTACAAGTATCCGTACTCCCACTGGTGCTACTCCATATTCACTTGTATTTGGTTCTGAAGCTATTCTGCCTATTGAGGTCGAGATTCCTTCCCTAAGGGTATCCCTAAAAGGCCACATTGATGATGAAGAGTACCGAGTATCGAGACTCCATGAGCTAGAATTCTTGGATGAGCGAAGACAAAAGGCACTAGACTATCTTTAAGCATATCATAATCACCTTCGTCGTAGCTATAACATGAAGGTATTAAATAGAAACTTTGACATTGGTGACCTGGTTTTAATGGAGAACCCAAAGAATCAAGCAAAAAGAGAAAAATCAGGAAAGTTTGAACCCAATTGGTTAGGACCTTATGTGGTTATAGAAGCTTTTGGATCAGGAGCGTACCAACTCTCTACTCTTGAAGAGGAACCATTGTCCTCACCAATCAATAGTCTACATCTGAAGAAGTTCTACGCATAGCTTCTAGGAGCCTTTGTCTTAATTAGCAAAAATACAAAAAAATTAGAAAATCACAAAAATTGTTATCAAGGTGAAAACCTGGCAAACATGCATCTTGGTAACACCAAAAGAATTAGATCATCTAGAAAATAGTAAAGACAAATCATTCGTCCAATAGTGAAAACCACTTCGGTGGCGCTTTGGATAGGTACCATGGTGAAAACCTGGCAAATAGGCGCCATGTGTAGTTAACTCTAGTCCTTATCCTTGTACATAGTCTTTATCATTGTACATAGTCCTTATCATTGTATATAGTCCACTACCCTGTACATACTACCTATCCCTATACATACTACCTATCCTTGTACATACTACCTATCCCTGTACTTATCCCTTATCTTTCATATCCATCACTTGTATATACCATTCATAATAAGTGGTAGTCTTTCCCATAACCTGGAATGATTGACATCGAGCACATTTCATATCCCTCATTTTACCCTATTCATAAGTAATTGGTCTTATACTCAACTGGGGGCAAACACTTGACATGTGTCATATTGGTTCTTACATTGGCTATGTTGAAGACGTAAAACCATAGAAAAATCCACAAACATCGCAAAATGACCTAAGAAAACACAAACATCATAAAACTTCAAAAAGACAAAAAAATCAAAACATTTCAAAAATCCAAAAATAGAGTCAAAGTCAGTCGCACTTGTCAGTCTTTGTCGTTTATCGAACTACATTGCCTCTACGACTGGACGTAGCCAAGGCCATCTGCCGATGTGCCCCCCAGGCATTAGGTCAGTCCGTTTAGGTTTGTCTGTATAAAATAATGATTCAATCCATATGTCTATATGACAAGGTCATTGGTTGTGTAGAACTATGAGGTCTCTGTGTGTATAACGTAGGCAAGGCCATCAATCGATGAGCCCCCGAGGCCACACTAGGTCAGTCCATTAGGGTTCGTCACATTCACTTTCACACACATTTTCTATTTGTAGTCAATCTTGTCAGTCAAAGTCAAGTTGAACTATGAGGTCTCTACGTGTACAACGTAGGGAAGGGCATCAATCGATGAGCCCCCGAGGCCGCACTAGGTCAGTCCTTTAGGGTTTTTTGTCACACACAGTCAATCGTCAGCACATCATATCAAGTCATGCATCAATCTGGTGAACAAGTCAGCAATGTCTCTAAGTCAAATCAAACAACTTGCCAAATGAAACATTCAAAATAGACTAACTAATGTCTACTATAGGATGTGTCCTTCCTAGAAATAGACATCATCGGAACAATCAACCTCTCTCTTATTCAGGATGAGTCCTTCCTGAATATTGATATCAGTAAAATAATTTGTCTTATATAGGATGAGTCCTTCCTGCATAATCGACATTGTCAAACAATCAAACATAGCCTTATACAGGTGATCACATTAACGTATCTGACTCAACATCTTATACGATACATGTCTTTCTGAAACCAGGCTTTGTCATGCCTTATACAGATAGTCATAACATCAAAACCAGACTCACAGTCTTATCCGGTATGTGTATTTCCTGACATCAAGCTCTATCAATCAATCCTTCTATCAATCAACATGAATCAAACAAACAGATCAAGTTTTGGCAAATATTTTACTAGATTTTTGACTTTATGGCTTATTTATCTTATCATTTTATTTGACTTGATGACTCAGAATTATGTTACTAGCTTTCTCAAGGATGTCCCATGAAGGATTTAGAGAAGCAACGATGTATCAGAATTATGTTTTCTTTGACTGTTGTCTATCAACTATCTTTTAACTTTGATTTTGAGTCATGTTACTAGTTTCCTCAAGGATGACCCATGAAGGATTTAGAGGAGCGATGACATCTCATGACCCCTCTTTTACTTTGTTTTCTATCTGTGGTTTGTCTTGACAAAAAGACTGGGGCAACTTGTGCCCTTAGTATGAGTTAATGACAATCCTTGTCTGCGACTGTCTGTTATTAGCAAGTGGATGACCTTGCACACCTTGATCTATGTCATATCATGGTGTTTTTCTCCATTTGTATTAGTCCCGCCCAATGATGATAAAGCACAACGCCTTTTGTGATACGATGAAACATCGAAGATTGCTAATACTAACATCATGGTCTTTTATTATTCATCTTTCTTTTTGCACTAACATTTCTTCTTTTCTACATCTTCACCACCATTATCTATTTTCCTCTATCCTTTTTTTCTTTCATCTTCTAGTTCTCTCATCGATTTCGAGAGCACACTCATGTTCTTTGAACCCACCTATCCTCCCGAGGGGGCATACCTTCACCTGTTTTACACTGGGGCATTACTAGGGCATATTTGTTATCAATTTTCTTTGACACAATGCTGAAATGACATTGTATCAAAGAGGGGAAATGTAGACACCGAAATTTGGTCTAAGCCTACGACTTCAATATTCTTCATAATTCCTATTCTTCATGGTCATGATTAAATAATCTTAATTATTTAATTAATTCACCTTAACATTAATTCTTCTCATGATTAAATAATCTTAATTATTTAATTAATTCACCTTAACATTAATTCTTCTATTGATTAAATAATCTTAATTATTTAATTAATTCATCTTAACATTAATTCTTCTATTGATTAAATAATCTTAATTATTTAATTAATTCATCTTCTATTAATTCTCTTATTAATTAAATAATCTTAATTATTTAATTAATTCACATTTTCTTTATTCTATTTGATTAATTAAATAAACGCTTTTTATTTAATCTTGTTACTAATTAACCTTATCCTTCTTTCAAATTAAATAAATTCTTATTTATTTTAGTCTTTATCATACTTCAACTATAATTAAATAAATTCTTTATTTATTTAATTATTCATTTAAATCCTTCATCACTTAATTAAATACATCTTATTTATTTAATTATTCTTCAAATATCAAACTTTGAATTAAATGAATTATTTAATTCATGAATTCTATTTTAACACATTCCTCTATATTTAGATAATTGTGTGAGTTATCTAAGTATTCACTTTGACTTGACTCAACATCTATTTTAATCACTCAGTTAACTCTTGATTTAATATTTGAGTGTCGTTCTCGAGTAATCTCTTCGTCAAATCATTCAATCGTTCTGCTAACTCAATTGCATGTACATGCATATTAATTAAATATTCTTATTTAATTAATTAAACCTTGTGCGTGCATTCGAACAAGAGTTGCTTTAACCATCTTTATCTTTGTCATGCAAAGATAATTCTTCTATTTTTGAATACCAAACTGGAATATTAAATCATTTATTTAATCTTTGATTCTATTTCTAATTTATATCACTCATGTCATTACTAACTGTTATCAAAATGCATGACTAATCAGTCAATCTCAACCATCCATTGATCTTTCAATCCTGGCCTATCATTCAAATGATCAATTTTCTATAAATTGATCTGGTCTTCATCATTCCAATCTCTCTCAAAATCATATATCTCTCTTGAAAACTTGCGAAATCTTATGACTTTTGAGACCACTTATCTTGAATCTTTGATGTTTTGCTAAATCACTATCTTAGGCTATACTTGTATGAACTTACGAGAAATCTGAGGGAAATTATACTACACAAGCAAAATGGAGAAGGGAAATCAAGATGAATCATGGAAATATGTAGCAATTTGGTGAGATTGTTTCAGTTTGTTTACATTATTACTTTCCTTTGTTCTTTGTTGCTTAGCATTAGATTTGCATTTAGATTTAGCATTGCATTGTTTGCTCTAATCTGTCTTTCTGCACTTTCTTGGCATTACACTATCCTTCTTGTATGATTCCATCTTAGATCACCTCAAGCTTTAAACTTCTTTAGAGGAACCTATTATGATACCAATTGTTGGAAAAACAATGACATAGAACTGAGAGGGGGGAGGGTGAATCAATTGTCACAGAATATTTAAACTTTTTCAAACTTAACTTAATCTCAAATATGATGAATGAATAGTAAACCATGAACAATCAACACATTAAAAGAATAAAGAATGCCAAGATTTTTTTACGTTTAAACCCTATTAAGGGGAAAAACACAGTGGATGTTAGTCCACAATATTATACCCTATTAAAAGTATAAGAAAAATAATGGGCTGCTCAAATAAAAGAGGGCTCACTACCCAAAAATACACAACAATACGTACTAGATTCATAGGGTATGAAATGAGGAAATAGCTTCTTCATAAGCCTGATTATAGTTCCAATTAAGCACAGAAAAACCTTCTTCACACTTCGCTCAAACTTCTTCTCACTCTGCTATGCAATCGAATGATTTGGAAACTATTCACACCTCTACACTTTCTCTGGCATACATTCACCCTAGTGCACACACTAACTTCACTTAAATAGTCACTCTTATATATATCTGCAACATGGAATTAAATCAACAACCTAGTCGGCCATAAATATAAAACATATTTTCAATGTCGGCCCAAATTTACAAATAAATTTTCAATGTGGATCAAACATCGTCGGCTAATATTATGATGAGACCCAAAAAAATATCCTCGAGTACACCAAACATTCAAAATTAAATCTTCAAGGATCCAGAACATGCCACAACCATCATGTTGGCTAAGAACATGAAAACCCAAACATACCAAGAAAAATCTTCGACCATGAGCACACTGATCAATGCAGATGTGCAACAAAGATAGAGAACAATCTAGAAACATCCACAAACACCAAAAAACAATAGAGAAACATCCACATTAACTAGAATTTCTAGAATTATACTAACTTTAATCAAGAACACTGATAGAGACCACAAAGACACTGTCAGAATACAGATCTTTGCAAATCGAACAAAGCTTCACGTGGACCTCTAAAACATCTGATGGATGGACTAGATACACCCAACAATAAACCCTTTGTTCCACAACAACTGATCTTCAACATACAGAAAAAAAACACCTTAATGACCTTCATTGTTCCGCTAGGAACCTGGAACACTTTCTTTAACAATTTTCTCAATATCCTCGACATATACAACCTTAAATACAATAATGATAATAGTGTTGACACCAATGACAACCACATATTAGCAACACAGTCAATGCATCCAATAGTAGCCCACTCTTAAAATGAGGTGTGCAGTAGCTAAAGGTGCTCCATAAGCTATTCCAAATCTATCATGAAGTTCCTGCAACACTTTATCAGCTTATGTTCTATTTAAGCATCTTAAATAGATTCCTTTATGATTTCTTTTGAACAGAACCCCTCCCTTAATCATGTAACTTTGTGATTTTATCTTGAGGGATCTTCTTTGATTCATTTGCATATGATCAGGGCAAGTGTGGCTGACCAAACAATGCCAAATGTCTAAATACCAATCTTCTTGATCTTTTTCATCTAATGTGTATTGCTGACTTGAGATTTAGGGATCTATTTCTACAATAGATTTAACCAAATCTTGTCCCTAGACCAACCTCATGGGTATGATGTATAAATCATATTATTGTAAAATGGTGACCCATTTAGCTCTCTTTTCTCCAAGCTCACTCTGCATTAACAACATTTTGGCAGTCGAATCTAGGACAATGGCTTTAATTATACTTCTGAGGATGTAATGTTTGAACCTATGTACAACTTTTACCAAAGCAAAGGCTTATTTTTCAACATCTGTGTATCTCAATTCCACTTCCTTGAATAGAGCGATCATAAAAAAAATTGGTTTTTCTTCTTTATTTTCACCTTTCTATGTTAATAGTACTACACAAGTGTGACTGGAAGCGAACGAGTAAATATAAAAAGGTTTAATATAATATGGACTTACTAATACCGGTGCTTCTGTGATTGCAGTCTTTATAGTATTGAAGGTGATCATAGCTTCATTCGTCCACTCTATTTTGGCATATTTCTTTAACATATCAATGAGTGACTTCACTATTTCAGTGAATCTTGTAATAAATTTTCAAACAAAGTTAATCTTACCGAAATATGACTTCAATTCTTTTCTACTTCTCAGGGGTTGTAATTTGAGTAATGTGTTCGCTCTATCTGGGTTGATTGAAATACCATGTTCAGAAATGATATGTCCTAGTAACTTTCCATCATTCACCACAAAAATACATTTTTTAGGATTTAGTGAAACTCCATAAGTTTTGCACTTTTGTAATATCACTCTGAGATCTCGAACATGATATCTTCTGTCTTTAGAAAATATTGTAAGGTCATCCATGTAAATAATGATATATTTTCCTATCAATTCTCGAAAAGCATAGTCCATGGATCTCTATAATGTAGCTCCAACATTTATCAATCCAAATGACATCCTTCTATAAGAAAAAGTTCCCCACTTCATGGTGAAAGTTGTTTTCATCCAATCTTCCCTCACTACCATTACTTGGTTATATCCAGAAAATCCATCCAAAAAGGACATCATTTGCAAACCATTAACTATTTGTAACACTTCTTAGAGTGAGGATAGTGGATAGTTTTCTTTTTCAGATGCTCTATTTAGATTTTGGAAATCTACACACAATTGTATATCTTCATTCTTTTTCCTTACAAGCACTAAATTTTCCACCCAAGTACAATGTATGATTGGAGAAATTATCTTGGCTAACAACAATTTTTTAACTTCCTTTTGAATTAAAGGCTCTAAGAGTGCATTCACTAGACATTATTTTTTGTCGGAAAGGTTTCGCATTAGGCTTCAATGGTATAGTATGTGTAATGATGGAAGTTCCATACGTCTTTAAGTCTTCATATATCCATGCTATGACTTTCCAGTAATCTTTAAGTGCTTAAGCAATATTTTTCTTCTCTTGTTCAGTGCAAACCTTCCCTATGAGTACATTTTTAGGGTCTTCTTTAGTATGAAAATTATATAACTTAGATAGTCCTCTGTCATTTTGAGGTAAATATTTCTATTTGACTATCTGTTCAATACAGAACAATTGTTCTAACTCAATTATTCCTTTCGGGATATTATTATCTTTGGCTCGAGTCAATTCTTCTTCTTGAAATTCACTATCAGGGCGATAAATCTCTTCAATGATTTGTGCTTTGAAAATACTAGCATTATTAATGAATTCCAATATGTGTTGGTCATCTTCAAACACTTGTAAGTTAGTGACATTATTAGGAACCGAGGGTAATTGTACCAATTCAACTATGAATCTTTTCAGATCCGAGGTCTCTAAAGGTTCCAAAGTACTAGCAGCAGTAGCTAGAGCATTAGCTCTCTGATTGAATCTTCTAGGGATATGAGAAATGTTGAATGCATTGAATTCTTCAATTAAATCCTATACTCTCTGTCAATAATTGGATAATCTTTTGCAGTGGCAAATATATTTCTTTTGAACTTGTTTAACTATCAATTTTGAATCACCAAACACTTTAAGTATTCTAACTTTCTTCTCGATTTCCAAGATCAAGCCATGTATAAGGGCTTCATATTCTGCCACATTGTTAGTACATTGAAATTGCAATCGATATGTAGCAAGGAAAGAATTACCTTGTGGCTTGATCATCTATATCCAAAAATTTACCATTTTTCGACATCATCTTATAAATCTTTTCATTTTGTATGTTTTGATCTTCATTTTTACACATTTCCAGCTTAGTTCTTTTGGCATCATGGTGTTCCAAACAATATCGACTCTCAATTCTACGGATTACCTCCAGAAAAATCATACAACTATTTTCTAAATGTGCAGCATTATGCAATCTACAGAAGTCTTGCAACAATTTTTTTGTGAAATTTTACTTTTATTGCTCTCCTAAGCTTTTGCAATAATATTATTCTAAAATTTATCATAAGGACTATTCTCTTCCTTAGAAGAATTACAATCTGATTCAATTAAAACATCTATTCAAAGATTTAGTTCATTAGCTTTCCTAGCATTACAAGTGAAAACTTCCTCAATTTTAACTCCTGAACTACGTATTTTATAAACTCTTGGTTCTACATCAATATATAGAACTTCATTTTTCTGATTATAATTTGTGATCATGTATTTCATGTGAGGTTCTCTTTCAATCCTAATTTGATTAGGCACTCCTTTCCATGGTAACCACATGTGTAAGAAGTTAGTAGCCATGTATCCATTTAATGTTTTAGACCAATCTCTACTTAGAAGCATACCATAAGTATTAGGTATCTCCACTACTTGAATGTCAATATAGTATTGGATTCTAGGATTAGAAGCCAATTGCATGCGAATATTATCAACTCTCCTACTATGTTTACTTTTGTCTTATCAAGTTTAGTGACTTTATTTAAAGGATTTGTAGGAGTTAACCCCAATGTTTGACATATGGCTAACAAAATCACATTAGTAGAAGCTCCAAAGTCTACTAAGCAATTATGAATATTCTTACCAAATATTCTCAAAGTGAGCAAAAATAGTGGGGACTCTAATTTTCCTTTATAAAAGGCTACTTGTGTGTCCGCTATGGGAACAATTTTCTTATCTTTTGCTTTAGCCTGGCTATCTTTCACTTCAATGTCCTTGGATTTGATTTCTTTAGAAAATTTTTCTAAAGTATTTAAGAAATCTTTCTTGATCATAGGTGTCTTAAGCAATTCTAATAGAGAGAGGCTAATATTTACTTTCTTAATTTATTTCACTAAATAATTGGTTAAATTGTTTTGATCAATGGAATTTATCTTTTCACCTTTTGAAACATTTGATGAATTGTAGTAAGAGGTCACCTTAGGTAACCCAAGATTATTGCTTGATTTTTCATTAGGTGGAGTGTTAAATTTATTAGGTGGGATGGATGTTGTTAAAGGCCCATTGAATCTACCTCCACTGTTAGCATTATTCCTCATGTTGTAATTATGTCCCTTTTGATAATGTTGAAAGGCATGTATTTCATCCATTTCTTCTTGAGGCTCATTTTCATCCTAATAAGGAAAATTGTATGTCTCTAAAGTCATAGTTGAATTATCACCTACATATTCATGAGCATGAATTGTGATAGTTGAAGGTAATTTGAAACATTCATAACATTCCAGGACTAGAGAAGAGTCATATCCTACTGGAACTAATTCATTTCCTTTAGGAGGATGAGAATAACAATGCTCATTGTAATGACTAGTAGCAAGGAAAATATCTGAAGTGATTTTAAATTGTGAACAATCCACTTTAGGATGAGCATTTGAATTATGAATTCTACACCAATTGTTCATTACAAGGCCAGCTAAGTTCACTTTTTATGTAAACTTTTCATCAGTTGAATCAAGATTGTCTAAAGGTGTTGATACTCCCCCATTATTATGGTGTGTATTCCATGGTCTAGGTGGCCTCAGAGCATTATACATTCGATTTTGAGAATTCTAATTGTTATTCTGAGAGTAGAAATTTTGATTTCTTAATTGTGTAACCTTTGTGGTCAATCTTTTGAGTTGAGCTGTAACTTCTTTCATGTTTTCTTTTTCCTCATAAATTTTGACATTTTGATTTTCTTGAGATTGCGAGAAAAAAAAATTCCATTAGGACGTAGCTCTGTAATAGCTAGACGAAGGTGAGGGACTAAAGCTTGACTATTTCCTGGTTGACAGAAAGTATTTTGAGGAAATGTCCCATTCTAGACCACTGCAGGATAAAAATTAGGAGTTATAGGATGACCTATAGGGACTCCATTTGCATTTGAGGTAAGGTAAATATTCAATCCGTTTCTGCCATTCACAGATGATCCATTTCCAAGATGTTTCATTTCTGAATTTACACTTACAACTTCAACATAGGCTTCTGGTAAAGTAGTGGGAGTATTTGCTCTTCGCTTCACAAACATAGGAGTCAAAGGATCTACTATTGTATAATAAATTGTGATAGCCAAAAAATTATCCAGTACATAAGGTGCTTGTAACCTAGAATAAGCCTTTTGAAATCTATCATTAAATGCAGTTAAGGTTCTCCTTTGAACCTCTTGGTTTGAGTGAATTGATGATATAACAAGGCAGGATCAGTTGGTGTTCTAAATCTAGCTAAAAATTGAGTTTCCATGTCTTGCCATGATCTTATGGAATTACGAGGGAAATTGATATACCATTGGTAAAATTCACCACTCAATGTATATGGGAATAATCGACACACAACATATTCATGTTGAATTCTTGCTTGAAAACATGTATCTTTGAATATACTGATATGTTCTTCAACATCTTTGTGGAAATAATACTTAGGACACAACTTGTCAGGATTTTTCAGTAAATCGTTATATATGGAAGATTTAATCGGTGACTCAACATTAAAGAATTCCATCACTATAGGACGTGATGGTGCAACAATGGTTGGAATCTTTGGACTTGCACTTAAAATTCCATACTTTTGAGGTCTAGATGATGTTTGACCACTAAGCTCAACTAAGGTCACTCAAGGATCACTAGACCAAGATCTAGTGGTTTTATGGAAATCCAGTTTAAACCCTAACAAAACAAAAAATAACAATAATAAGGCCCTCCTTCTAACACCAGTTCTTGTTGACAATGGTTTTACTCGCAGTAAATAGGCCAAATAAAATCTACATAGATAAGACCACAAAGAACCTATCCTTCTTGAAAGATATGGAACAAAGACAACCTAAGGGGAAATTCTGCATTCATAGAGAAAATATTGACTTCCATTCAATCCCAAGTCTTTGATAACTAGGTCATGGTTGCACTAGGGTCACTCTCAGGTAATGATGTGACATTTGCTGTTAATATCAAAGGGACTATGGCTATTTCTAGCTTTACTAAGAATTACAAACATTTCACATAAAACTTCAATAACATCATGAAATCAAAAGATTCAACTTAATATTTCATGAATATCACAAATTATTTGCTATCACTTAAGTATATTTAGCATTAAGCAATCAAAAATTTCATGGAAAATAAAAGATTTTGAACAAAACTATTTCCATTCACTTATATTTTTTGGAACATTTTTAAAAATATTAAACATCCATTCTAAAATAAAGTATAAAAATACTGAAAAAATAAAATTTTCTCCTAGTTATTCTCCATGGATGCCCCAAATAATTAATCAAAATAGAGAAAACCACTTTATATTTCACTAGATTGCTTCACAACTATGTATAAAATGGTGCAAGCTTTCAAAGAGAGGGTTTCATTTATGGACACGAAGTAGGTTCTATATGCACCCTTAAATGGCTTAGCATACAGTCTTGTTCAGCCGAAATTACAAAACTAGGTAGAAAAGATACTGAGATAGGTAGCTATCATAAAGCTCTGATATCAATTAATGTCTACGTGCATACAAAGTTTTACACTAGAATGGTTCATAAAGCAGGAAAAAGGAACAAAACTTAAAAGAAGTTTTTGCTCCTCCAACATCCACAAATTTTGAACTTAAAATAAAAATGTGGGAGGAGATGGCCTTTTATAGAAACAAGGCACCCAGAATTTTAACTTAAGATTTTATCAAGAGAATCAGAAACACAAATTAAAATGCGTCACGTGGTATCTACCAACTATCATGAAGAACATTCTAGAATAAGTCAAAGCTTTGACTTTGTCTGTAGCAACTCTTCTCTTCATACTTCAACATGAACACTCTGTATCCATCAAGACTACCAGCTTCCTTCCACAACAATGAAATGAGAAACATCTACCAGGACTAGAATCAAAATGAAAATTTAAAATTAAAACAAGTGAACTTCATTATATTTCTGGTATCCGGTATTTGGTTCTTTCCATTTTTTGCTTATGACTCGGGCTTCAGGATTCTTCTTTCTTTAACTGATAATCTTGGAAAGCCCTTAATACTTAAGGTATTCAATATTTTGAAATTATTTGTATTACTCTCCAAGTTAGCTTAACCCTAGTATATTCTTCAGTTACTCGAAGTATGATGTCATTTTTTTGTGCTTTGTTTGCTTTCTTATTTGACTATAACATTTTTGCACTGTATTATCTTGTCAATAACCTCTCGCGTCAACAATTGAACATGATCTTTATTTATCCTTTCTATCCATTCCTCAAAAGCTTTAGCTTCCTTTCCCTCCTATCCTAATGTTTGAGGATCAAAGCCTTGATGTGTCAATATTTCAATAAATACTTGATTTTCACTAATCAATATTTTGCACTCAACAGTGACTTTTTCAAATCCTTCAATACATTGTATTATCATGTCACCCTCCTATTTCAGCTATTTCTTCCATTTTCCTTGCAATGAGATTTCATGTTCTGATAATACATTATTCTATATTAACTCTTGGATATCTGATTGTATGAGAATTTGAATGTTTCGCTTTTCATCAATGACCCACTCTTGGAAAAATTTACATTCATCTTCAAATATTTTCAATTTCTCTGAACGATGGTATGCTTCCTTGTACTTTCTTATTGCATCTATAATAAATTCATCTCCCTGCTTTACCTAGTATTCAATCCATTATTCAAATACATTCATCTTATGACAAAATGGAGCAATGGAATCCACTTGCTCTTGTGACATCAACACTAGATGTTGGGCCAGTTTAGCTTGTTCTCGACGAGATAAAGTCAATAAATTAATAAAGTGTTCCAAGGTAGCAACTCATTCCTTCAATTCTCTCTTCTTTTATTTATATTTTTGTACTCTGGAAACCGTAGCATTTAAATTTACTTTTATTTCTCTAATTCTTCCTGCCAAGATGAGTGTCCAAGATTAACACTTGTAATCCTATACTCCTTAGGTGTTATTTCATGTATGTCCTTATCAATTGTTGGAGTGGCTTTCTAAATAGTTTTATTGCCATTTTCATTCCTCTGTATGACATGCTTTGTCTTCACTCTTCACCTAGGTTTAGGAGTACTTAATTCTTGCATAAAATTATTGAGATTCAAAGGAAATATTTCCACTTCCATTGGAGAATCCAATTCCCTGATTAACCAATCAGGTGTATCAACATCTTGTTGTACCTCTGTAACCTTTCCTTGTCCCTATTTATTGCTTGTTTCAGGAACTTCTTCCCTTTGACTTGCCACATTTTCTGAAATGGGGATTTCTTTAGCACTATCTAGTATAGATCCAGGATTAATAGGATCTGACACCGCCTCCTCTATTGGGGGACTTATATTTTTGTATCTATCCAATTATTCTAATTCATCTCTCTGAACATTGTCTTCTTCAATTATTGCTACACTAGGATTTTCTTCATTTTCCATTCCATCTCCTACAAAATGTGTAACTTCTTCTGGAATTTTAGTTTCAATTTCAGTTTCAACATGGCCTTTCTCTGATTCTTCAAAGACCTGTGAGTTTTCATTAACATTTTTCACAATTCTTTCATCAATAGTATTATGCTTTGTAGTTTCCCCTATTTCCATTTCAAGTATGCTAGGGTTTCCTACCTCTGAGGCACACGTTCCTTGAATAAACTCTTCTTCTTCAACATTTATGGGGTTAGAGCTTGTATCCTAAATTTCTTCTATCATCGAGTGTATCATGGGTTTGTCTTTAGACTTCTTTTCTTGCACTTTCTCCAACATAGCACCCCATTTATCTACTTGTTCCTTGATTCTAGCTTCATCTTCTTCATAAATTTCCTCCAAAGCTATAGGAGTCCCACCCAATGCTTGCTTTATACTAGCCATATTAACAGAAGAAGGAGAGGTAAATAATGATGGAGCCCTTTGAAATGCAGACCTGGTTTGCATACCAACATTCCCTATTTCTCTTCTTCCTTCATCAATAGTTACTCTTGTTCTAGGTCTAGCTGTAGAGGAAGATGCACCTTTAGGTCTTGCTTTTGATTTATCTTTACCTGTCTCTGCGTATTTTTTTTTATTAGATGGTTTTATGGGAACTTCCTGTCTTATTTCTTTAGGGGTTCTTTCTTCAATTCTAACACATGGAGTAGCCTTACTAGTCTTTCCTTTCTTCTTGGTAGGTTCTCCAATTTCAAAAGCAGTTTCATCTCTTAGTTTTCTTGTTTGATCTTTTGAGAAGATTGGTTCAATTCCTCTTTCTCTCAAAATTTTATAGAAATTATTAATCCAGTGTTGAGTAAACCTTAGCAATGGCCTAGTAAAGTCATCAATCGATGTCATGTCTTCATCATCAATACATGGGTCTGGAATGGGTTCATCATATACCCTATCATCATTATAAAATTGGTTCAACACCTAACCATCACCTTCTTCCAATTGGTCTGGGATGTCATAAAGCTTGAGCATTTGAGCAAACCCTAAAGTCATTCTTTCATACTTTCTTCTTCCTACCACATGCTCATCTTCACTATTAAGCCAATAATCTTGTAAATGAGGCACATGAGCATGAAAACTAGCTATATTTTTAGCAATATTTCCTTCAATATCATAATACACTCTCTAGAGTGAAAATTCTTCAAAATGGTAGGTCCTCATCTCTTCTTCACACAAATCAGTTACTCTAATTACACTGCACTTATAATTTCCTATTGTGATGGGAAATTTGAAAGAGATCTTTTTGCGAGCATGGCTATAAAGAGCCTCAGATGGTTTAAATTGTCTCACTAATTCCAATAAAATAATTTTGTATGTAGGATACCTGGGCATCATGAATGGGTGTCCATCAAATCCCTCCACTCTCATGTAGGAGTAAGTTGGGAACTATATGTACAAGCCTCCCATAGCCCAAATGGCACTTTGTGCTTCTAAGGATAATCTTTTAGCTTTATCACCTTCCATTATTCTCACCAATTTAATTGAGAACAAATCATTAACTTTTCTGTAATCATCTTTATACTTGTGGATATTGATTTGGGGTAAATGTGCATATATCAAACTATTTCCCACTTGTGTGCCCATGGTACCTGTGTGGTGTAAAAATATGTGTGAATCACTATCAAAACAAATACACATAGATGGGAAGTATTATATTAAAGAATCTATCTAAATCAAACATAGTTTAATAGCATAATTCTTTAAGAACTTTGCATCCTCCTCTAGTCTTAATGTCCTGGAAATTTGTGCTCTGAGAACTTATTCATGCACAAATCCCTGAGATGTCATCTAAGAAATGAGTAGCCTATCCATTTGCAATGTATATTATAAACCTACATCTATATGATTGAAAGACTCAGCTATATAAAATGATAAATGGACATGGTGAAATGAGTTTATGTGTACCCAATGATATAAGATGAAAGATAATGCAAAATATGCTAATGATAATGGAATTGTAATAGATTCTACATGTTGAATTAAGCTATGAAATGCATGAAGGAGCCATGATCTAAACAAAATTAACAAATTAATCTAATTGCTAGGCTACAAATGCGAATGAAGCTCGGAAGACTCAAGTAAAATTCTGTAGAGTAAGATTATGCAATTGCTCCTTGTTCAAAGCTATAAATTGAGATCAATTTATAGATTTTCCAAGGCTTGGGGTGAGTTGGCAGCCATGAGTGATCAATATTTAATTTGGAGAATCTGACAGAGAAGAATGGAGAAGATGGAGAAAACAAGGTAAATGTTCCCTTTAATAAAACCAATTTTCCAAGTGCAAGAGGGAATCATTTGGATGAAGGAGCCATGTGTCCTCAAGGTTGTTAAATTGTTGAGAAAAATTATCCAAATTAAAAAATAATAATAATCATTTTCATGTGACACATGGTGAGTTGGAGGAAGAGGTGGAAGGTGGCTAGAGAAAAGTATGTAGAAATGTGGGGTAATTCAAATTTAAAAATTTGAATTAAATGAGAGGGAAGCTAATTAAAATAAACAAATTATTTTAATTAAATCATGAAAGCGGTGAATTGGAATAGAATAATTTAGATGAAAAGAACTATGTAAATAAATTTGATTTATTTATATAGTAGAGGAATAAAAATTTATTAATTAAATAATCGATATTTAATTAATATTCTCGAGTCCAATTTGAGTGTATACATTTTTCCCCTCTTTGAAGTGATGTGTGTACGCATTACTTCAAAGAAAATTTTATTAGTGCTGCCAAAAATGTTAAATGATGCCCCAAACAAGGTTCTCAAATGATTTACAAATGTATGCCCCCTCAGGAGATAAGTTGAGAACTTTATGATGATTTTTGAAAATTTCAATTGATTTGTAATGATGATGATGATATAATCCTATTTGAGTGATATTCCAGCAATTTATCTCCCGATATGAAAGATTTTCAAGCTGCCTCATTTAGTTGCCTCTCAAAAAATTTAAATAGTGCCACCAAAAATAACATCCTTCAATTACCTTTATTAAGAGGTAAAAAGTTAAAAGCTAATTCATTTGTGCAAATTGTGATTTTAAAAATTGTTTAGAGGGGGAAGTCATTTTTGGAGTTTCTGAGCAAGATGGTGATCCCTCTACAGCAACATCGATTCGAGCAGGCATGATAGCACAATCGGCAAGTGGGATATGAACCTCTGGTAAGATTCAAAACCATTCTTTGTGATTTTGAAATGGATTTAATTTCACATTTTAAATCTGAATTTCAAATTTCAAAAATATTTTAGCGCTTTCAAAAATTTTAGTGGCGCTTAGGATAGATTTTTCAGCGCTTTCTCCAAATGTTTTGGTGCTTTGGAGGACTTCGCTGGTGCCTCCAGAGTTTGTAATGGTGCTTTTATTTTTTTTTGGCGCATCCAAGGTCCAAAATGGCACTTTTAAGCTATTACGATTTAAGTTTTAGGATTTTGGCACTTTGACGCCCTGTTTCAGTGCTTCCAGGTGAAATGGCACTTCTGCCCCTTTCTCCGGCACTTTCAAGAAAAGTGGTGCTCCAACTTGATTCTCTGGCACATCAGCTAGAAATGGCACCTCCAAGCAATAAAATGGTGCTTTCAATCAAAGTGGTGCCTCCACGATATGTTTTGGTGCTTCCAAGATAGAATGAATTTTTTTTTGCTATTTTCTCCTAAATTTTGATGTTTAATCGCTTTCAGCAGTTGATTAGGTTTTGATGATAGGACATAGGACTTAGTGACCTCATGATAGGTGAGATGCACTAATGATGATTTCATCTCGATCTCATGATAGGCGAGAATCAAAACTAAATGTTGACGAGATTTGATGAAAATCTTAGTAGGACTAAGAGGCTAATTGATTTTGATGTTTGATTGATTTGATGATTTTGATTTGATTCATATGCTGATTTGTGATGTTTTCAAAATTATAGGAGACATATTTAGATAATCTTCAGTCTCGGGAGCGATTTTTGCTGACATGGGAGATGATACCATAGCTATCCCATGCCGAGAGAGATGTTGAGAGATGTGGTTTGTCCGCTTTGATTGATATGCCACGAGTTAGGATTAATTGGGGATTGTTGACAACACTAGCAAAGAGGTGGCATAGTGACCACAATATGTTCCATCTACCCACCGGAGAGATGATTGTCACACCAGAGGATGTGTACAGGATTTTACGAATTCCCATGGTTGGTGATATCATCACTTATGATTCAACTGAGCAGGGAGGGACATATGCACTATGCTGACTATTTCACGATGATCAGATTGCTAGATGTTGGATGCCATGGTTAGAGATTTTCACTAGTGATGTACCTTTTTCTTCCATTCTTGTGGGATTTTTCGGTGGCTTGTTATGTCCCGAAAAGAGGGCAAAGGGATTTTCTATTGGTTGGGGCACACACTAGAGTAGATGGTTTAGTATGGGACTCGCTTTGCTTGGGGATCATGTATGCTTGCTCATCTATATCATGATTTGCATCAAGTGGTATACCTGGGAGGAGCTAGCTTGTCTGTAGGAATCACATTGCTCCAAGTTTGAGCCTAGGAGCATATTGCGGTTACACGGCCTAAGACTGATAGATTCCAACCGTTCGGGAGGCCATATATTTACTACTATGCCGGCATAGTTGTCCAACATAAGTTGGGAAAAATAAAGTATTGGCATCAAGTTCTTGATGATTTGGATGCAATCATCTGGCGACTATATGTGGATTGCGAGTAGTGGGAAGAGGACCACTTGGAGGTTCCATATTTCATGACTGCCAGGTACCTGATTGGACAGACTCGATTTATTATCAAGAGATTTTTTCTATTGAGAGTGTTGCAGTAGTATGATCAAGTACAGGGGATGCTTCAGGGATCAACCCTGTATGCACGTAGGGAGTAGGATGTCACAAAGTGGGGACCGACATTGTCCTACGATGCTGCATGTGAGGAGTATATGCATTTATAGCTAGTGCTCTGGGACTATCATCCATAGATAGTTGAGGGATACATGAGTGAGTATTACATGATATACTATAGCTAACATCCATTTCCAAAGATTTTGAGACCTAACAAGCCTATGCCACCTTTTGAGGATGATGAGGATAGACCAGTCAGACAGAGATGAGGTAGAGATGGCAAGGATGAGGAGGAGGGAGAGGGTGATGATGAGGGTGATGATGATGACAAAGATGAGGGTGGTGGAGATGGAGGAGATGGAGGAGGCAGATCACATCCCAGTTTAGATGTCAAAGTGCCTTGCAGGAGGTGATCCTTGGTGGCAGCATCACATCAGCATGTGCACATACGCTTGCCCTCACAATAGTAGCTGTCATAGATTATTGCTTGCATACACAGCTCCAGACTGTTTAGGGATAGCTTACGCAGTTACAAGGAAAGTTGCAGACACAGACCCAACTATTGACCTAGGTCTAGGTGCAACTCCTATAGGCACAGGGTCAGATTCATACTTTGACTGCCGAGAGAGATGCTTCCCGATGGTAGTTGGCAGATCTATAGGGTCAGGGACAGGCACAAGGATAGGTTATAACATAGAATATAGAGAGAGATGCCCTGAGATGGTGAGTTGAGTTGGAAGAGGCCATCACAAAGAGATTACAACAAGCTATCATGGCCACAGGAGCTGCAGATTATTTCAGAGAGATCTGCCATACCCCCCAGGACTTGTAGTTTTATAGGGATCAATATCATGAGTTGATCCTAGTTGAGAAATGAAAAAGCTTCACCCGATCTCATACTAGCAGACCTCAGTCTTAGACTATGAGCATGGGCATGGCACAACCATTACCAGGGGATCAGAGGGATCCAGGTTCAGGTCCCTTAGGTGTAGCAGGGGGTACAGGTCCAGTGATGCTAGTATCTTTAGGAGGGAGCATCACATAGTTTCAGTCATTTTATGCTATGCCATGATGTCTACACTGATTTTTTATGATATCCCCCCTTTGATGTTGTATTTCTTGTCATTTTGATATCCTTGTACATTTGACATATTTTTGACATATATATGTAGTGATGACTGTGATCCTATGTGTTCATGTTGATTTATGATGGATACACTTAATTTCTATGCCATGCATGTTATGCAATGTTTTATGATGATGATATTATATCTTAAGGATGTAATATGTGTTATGATCCTATGGTTTTTATGCAAATGTCCACATGTTATTATTTTTGTATTTTTCTGGTGCAATGATGTATGATGTATTATATGCAAGATGATGTTAATGCAAAGAGGAATCATTCTGATAATGAATGAATTTATATAGTCCTATGATATGCATGTCAACTTATTTTTTTGTATTTTTGATGGAAATATTATGATCTAGTGCATGTGCATAATGAATGAATGATTATTCATGCTTAGTTCATGCTTAGGATATATGACTAGATACATATGGATGAAAATGATATGACCAATGCATTTATTTTTGGATTTTTTGTGATGCAAATATATGGTTAATGACCTAACTGAATGCCTAGATGATATGATAATGCCATGATTGATGTCCTAATGCTCATGCTTCTAAATGATATTTTTGGTTATGTCAAATGTACTCAATCTGTTAGTGATAAAAACAACATCAACCTTAGAAAAATCTATAAATTCTATTACAGGGACCAAATATGAATGTAACCTAGCTATGCAATCCTAATAATGACATCTTAGTGATTTATTGTGCTTATTGTCATCATTGAGCCCTTAAAAATGTTGAAAGTTAGTACAAACATTGATGGTAAATTTGAACCATGATGACCTGAGTACTCCTTTCATGATGTTTTGATAGTGCAAGTTAACACAAGCATCTAGGTATAATTAGACCATGATGACCTGAGCATTCCTTGCATAGAAATACAAGAGTTAATGATTTTCCTATGTGAATCTGAAATATCATCAGTGATACTTTGTAGAGCACTTACTGCGATGATTCTCATAGTAATAATGACTAACTCACAGGTAGTAGACAAAGAAAATATCATTCTCAATCATAGTCTTTCTAGTCCTTTAACATCCTTGAATTTCTCTTGAGAAATGATAACATAAATCATAATGCAAATAATTTGAACATTCATGTGATTAGTGGTAAATCGTGATTCAGAATAGCATCATCCTTGTAACTGTGATTTTCTGCTATTTTTTGGGATTTTTCAATATTTTTATTTTTAGGTGTTTTTTGAGATTTTGACAAAGGAACTAACCTAAAGACCTATCCTAGGGGTCTCAAGTGCTGATCAAAGATAAGCCTTTCCTATGTTATATACGTAGAGACCACGTAGTTCGACCAACTCGACCAATTTATAGGACTAGGATATGAACAGACACTTAATTACAACGAACTGCAACGATGCAATTCAACAAGGTGACCTTGTTTTTGATTTTTTTGGAATTTTTACCTTTCTGGGATTTTCTGACATGAAAAGGATGTTCGATGCGTTTCCGATAGTGATTGATGTTCCATGTTTGATTCCCTTATGATCAATGTTTTCATCCTGTTTGTTCTCCTTTGTTTGTCTGTTGGTTTAAAATCAAGATTTGTTGCCCTGAGTGAGGTCAGGATTTTCCCCTAGTGGACACAAGCTAGTTTATTAAGAACATGTACAATGATCAAGAAGCCAAGGTGAGACATGACCAAAATGGCAATGTATGCATATGTAGCTCAGATGAAGGATACAGATGGTAATAATACCAAGCGAGTGATCATCATATGTTCCCATAGAGGAAGAAGTTAGCCTATCACAAATAGTGCCTGTTGTTAGGTTTTCACCACTTGCTTTTATTGCACTTTTTTTAGATTTTATGATTTGTTTGATCTTTTTGCATTTTTGACTTCTTTTTTTTTGTCATTACCAAGATGCCTGTTTGCCAGGTTTTCACTAGGGTAACCATTTTTTCAAGACTTTTTCTGATGTATTTGGATTTTTTCAAGACTTTTTCTGATGTTTTTGGATTTCTTCAGGACTTTTTCTGATGTTTTTGGATTTTTTCAGGACTTTTTATGATGTTTTTGGATTTTTTCAAGACTTTTTCCAATGTTTTTGGATTTTTTTCAGGACTTTTACCGATGCAGTGGCTGAATTATGCATAGAATTTCTTGAGACGAAGACTATTCATAGGTTCCTCAAACTAATCTCCTTTTCGTGTGGATAGCTGATCTGCTTCTGAACCATAGACTGACACAATGACAAAAGGCCCCAACCAATTAGGTTCAAATTTTCCTTTCTTTTCTTTATCTTGCTGATTGCGGGGGTTCTCCTTCAACACTAAGTCACGAACTTGGAAAGTTCTAGGTTTGAACTTGTGATTGTAAATTTTGGAAATACATTGTTGGTAGGCCTTTAGGTGGTTCACTACATGTTGTCATCACTCATCCAACAGTTCTAGTTCTTGCAATCTTGAAAATCGATAGTCTTCATCAGAGATGATCCCTTTCAAGGAAACCTAGAGCTATGGTATTTCAACTTCAATAGGTACAATGGCCTCAGATCCATATACCAAAGCATATGATGTAGCTCTTATTGGTGTGTGAATACTAGTGCGATACACCCACAAGGCAGGGTTTAACTGGATATGCTAGTCATGTCCCACATCATTGACAGTCTTTTTCAAAATCTTCAGAATAGTCTTGTTGGAAGCCTCTGCCTGACCATTCCCGTGGGGATAATATGGTGTAGAGAAGCGGTGTTGTATATTGAACTTCTCACAAAATTATTGCATGTATTTATTTTTGAATGGTCTTCCATTGTCAGTGACTATGGACTAAGGAATGCCATATCTACAAATGATGTAGTTGAGGATGCAAGATGAAATATGCTTTCCTGTGGTGTTGGTTAAAGGAACAACCTCAATCCACTTTGTGAAGTATTTTGTAGTTGTGATGATAAATTTGTGTCCATTTGATGAAGATGGATGAATTTTAACAACAAGATCTAGTCCCCATTGAAAAAATGGCCATGTGGATGCAAAAGGTTGAAGTTCTTGTGCTGGTGCATGGATGAGGTTGCCATGAATCTGACATTTCTGCAATTTCTTCACAAACTGGAAAGACTCTTTTTCCATAACTTTGGCCAATAATATCCCAAATGAAGAAGTTTCTTGGCTAAGGTTAGGCCACTTGAATGTGTTCCACAGACACCCTCATGGACTTCTCGTAAATCCAATTCAGACTCGTCACATTCTAGACATCATAAGAGAGTTCCGTCAAGACCTCGTCGGTATAGTACATCTGCTATAAGTAGATGTCGGGTGGCTCGGTGAATGAGATTGTGTTTTTGGTTTCATGACAAGTTAGGTGGAAGAGTGTTATCTTTCAAGTAGGCATAAATCTCACTATAGATTAAGGTGTTGGTATCGGCTAGGTGACAGATGACATGGGATTTAGTACCGTCATATGCAGGGGAAAATAGTTGTTCCACTAGGAACTCGTAGCGACTGCTTTTCTCTAGAATTTGCAACAAGGAAGCAATAGTAGCCATGGCGTCAGCAACTTTATTTCCCACTCTTGATATTTGTTCAAATTTGATATCCACAAATTATTTCTTGAAATAATCTAATATTCTCTTGTAAGGAATCAATTTTTCATATTTTGTTTGATAATCATCATTGACTTGATTAATGACTAACTGAGAATCCCCATACACTTGCAATTCTAGGATCTTCCACTCCATTGTTGTTTTGATACCAATGATTAATGCCTCATATTATTCCATGTTGTTGGTACAAGGAAACATTAGTTTGTATGATTTTGGTATAGTATCTCCTTGTTGGGTGACAAATAGTATTCTGACTCCTGATCTGTGTTGTGTATGTGATGCATCAAAGTGCAGTGTCCATTGTTTTGCAGCCACAACAAGAACATCAACATCTAGAAATTCAATATGTAAAGGATGATTATCTGGTAATGGTGTCTTTGCTAACTAATCAACAATCGCTTGTCCTTTTATGGCCTTCCTGTCTACATATTGGATATCAAATTCACTGAGTATCATGACCCATTTAGCCAATCTCCTTGTTAAATTAGCTTTGCTAAGGAGATATTTGAGAGGATCAATTTTAGCTAACAACTTGATGGTGTGGGTTAGCATGTAGTGTCGTAGCTATAGAGTAGCAAATACTACTGGTAGATAGGCCTTTTCAATGGAGGTATAGTTGATTTCATAACCATTTAGCATCCTGCTAATGTAATTGACTACTTGTTCTTTTCCTGTTGAATCTTCTTGTGCTAATAAGGCTCCCAATGATTTCTCTATTGTGGTAATATATAGCAGTAGTGGCTTCCCTTATGATGGTGGTACTAGGATAGGCAGATTCATTAAATATTGTTTCAAATGGTTGAATTCTTCTTTGCATTTCTCATCCCATCAGAAGGAAACATTTTTATGTAGCAGGTGAGTGAAGGGATGGGTCTTGTCTGCTAGCTGTGAAATGAATCTATGAATTGATTGAAACCTCCCTTGTAGAGAATGAAGTTGACTAATGTTATTTGGTGGTGGAATTTCCATAATAGCTTTTACTTTGGCCGGATCTACCTCAATCCCTTTTTCTGATACTATGTAACCGAAGAGTTTCGCCGATGTCACCCCAAACACACATTTCTTGGGATTTAGCCTTACGTTGAATTTCTCCAATTTGGTGAAGATTTTATCCAGAATCTCCAAATGTCCTTCCCTGGTATATGATTTGGCTAATAAATCATCAACATAGTCTTCCATAAAAGTGTTCATCATATCAAGAAATATTGTTGTCATTGCACGTTGGTATGTAGTGCCTACATTCTTTAAGCCGAATGACATGACATTCTAGCAAAAGGTTCCCTAGGGACAAGTAATTTTTTTTTTATCTTGATCTTCTGGAGCTATTTTGATTTGATTGTATCCAAAAAAACCATCCATCAGTGATAGCATGCCATGTCCTACCGTCAAGTCTACTATGATATCTATATTGGGCAAGAGAAAATCATCCCTAGGACAAGCTCTGTTAAGGTCTCAGAAATCAGTACAGATGTAAATTCTTTTGTCAGGCTTTGAAAATGCTACTATATTAGAGATCCACTTGGAATAGTCAATGGGTCTAATGAATCTTGCATCTAACAATTTCTTCAATTCTGCCTTTACTAGTAGTACGATATGGGGGTGCATTTTTCTCAACTTCTGTTTGACTGGTTTCACTCCTGGAGGTAATGATAGATGATGCATGATGAGTTCTAGATCAATTCCTAGCATGTCCGCATATGACCAAGCAAAGTTGATTTGTTTCTCTATGGAAAATTTGAGAAAGCTTGGCATTTCCTATTCTGTCATATATGCTGCTAGATGGATATTCTTCGTCATTTCTTGATTGTCGATGTTGATAGATTATGTAGGCTCAATCAATATTTTTGATCTTTCTTGAAAATGTTTTGGGAGGGTATCAAATCTTCCATCCTTTGATGCCTCAAAGAGGTTTTGCCATTGGATGCACTCTTTGTTTTTACTTTTTCAAGATTTGGTAATGCCATTGAATGGTTTTCACTATTATACCTATTTCTTGTATAATTCATTTTGCAGCTGGAATATTTGATACTCCTTAGTGTGGAAGCCTTGTTATGATGTTCATTGGTGGAGTCTATTTCGGGATCGTTAGCACAAAGGAAATTGGCAATGGCATCATTGTTTGAAAATGTAGGGATGTCAAATGGTTCAGCTAGGTCCCAGTCTATAAGTTTAGGATGTACCAAGGGTAAACAATCACCTAACGGGTTAAGGTTAGAAATGGTAAGGGTTTAGATAGTGGTGTCTTCTCTTAATCCAATAGAAAAATTGAGGTCTAGCAGGTAACTCTCTTTCGAATTATTTTTTTCACTTCGAGTTGAATCATCTTCACTAGAGTCATCAAGATGTTGCGACCCAAATTCAAACGGTCTAACACCTAACCCTTGTCCTTCTTCGAGTAGGGGTACATATTTATGTACCACATGAATATCTTTGTCATGACAGGAGTCTTCTGATAGTGAATCCCACTCATATTCATTGGAATCAATTTCATGCTCTTCATTGGCTTGTAATTGTAGGATTCTTTCAAACATCTTTTCTTTTGTGTCCTCTTTATAGCCCAATCCATTCTTATCTTTTGGATTGATAAAAATTGGTTGAATTGGCTCTATAATTCCCTCCTTTCTTTTACCCATAGGACCTTTCCCTTTGTATCCCATATTTTCCAAGATAGTGAAACCTTTTCCATATTTAGTTGTTTGTACAGTGGCAGTTGTTGCTTGGGATTCTTCCTCATGTTTATAAATCTAGTTTAGATAATCATTGTCTTATGCTTCATCAAATCTGGAGCTTTCTTTTATGAACCATCCATCAAATTTGGTGACTGGTTGTGGGATCTGTTGTGCTGATGTGGAAGGTTGTCCATATATCTTCAAAGAAGAAAAGTGTGAAAGACACAGGGACCGTTCAAAGAAGTATTCACCAACACCTTTATCTTTGACCTAAAAATTTTCATCAAATTGTTTTGACAAGGAATTTAATTGGGCTTTAAGATTTGAAGATGTGGATGAAGCAACTTCTTCTTTCTTCTCAGATTGTTTAGATGTGGAACTAGATTGAATTTCATGATTTTTGGAGATGACTAACGGTTTGGATGAGGAACTTGACTAGCTCTGCTCATTGGAAGTAGTGGAAATGGAAGCTTCTCTATTATGAGGTACACATATATCTTGGATTGATTTCAGAGTATTGCAATACTGAGGACTATTTGAATCAGCCAAAATAGTGATTTATTGGCCACCACAAGGAAATTTTGGACATTGGTGATATGTTGAAGGGACTGCCTACATTTCATGGATCCATGGCCAACCCAATAGTATGTTATAGGTCAGATCCTTATCTAAAAATTGACAAATTACATCTTTCTGGATTGGTCCCACTTGTATGGGCAAGATGATTAACCCATGTGAAGCTCTTTCCTCATCATCATATTCTTTTATTGTAATCTTTTTCTTTGAATCAATTGCATTCTCAAAAAATTCCAAGGCACAAACAAGCTTTAAAGTACATATGTTTAGGCCAGCTCCTCCATCTATTAGGACGTGTTTGACATGATGTTTATGGATTAATACTTCAATATGGAGAGCAACATTGTGGGGATGAGAAATGGATGCGTCATCATTTTTAGAAAGGGATAGGCAATGCAGCGCAGTTAAATGTCCCACCATGGCTTCAAATTTACAAACTTCCAAATTTGTAGGTACTGTTGTGTCCACTAGGGCTTTATCCAAGATCTCTTTGTGAGCAGGAGAAATCTTGAGAAATTCCAATATCGATATTTGTGTAGGGATCTTTTGTAATTGGTTCACTATGTTGTATTAATTAGGCGATGTTACGAATGTTTTATATGAACCTCCTTTTAAGACATATTTGGCATGTGCTCAGGTGGTCACATTCACTGGTACATTATATTGTTTCCCATTGATTTTGATGACATTGATTTGAGTATCATTCACATTCATGTTTGGTTGGATGTCCTTGATTTGATTTTCAAGAATAACGATGTCTTGTTCTGGTTCGATTGGAACGTCATAAATCAGATCATCATTCACGGTAATGTCTTGGTGATCATTGGTTTCGATGGTATTCATTTGGTTTTTTGTTGGTGAAATATGGTTTATGACAGTATCATGGACATAGTTTATGTTCTTTTCCTTGTTATTTGTCGTAGAGGATTCCCCTTTTTTCGTAATTAGGTAAGGAATTTTTGAATGCTCTGTGATCTACATTTGTTTGAAGTCCCTCTATTCATATGATTTTGGCATCTATCAAGTCTTGTATTTTATGTTTCAATTGCATGCAACTATTCGTTAGGTGGCCCTTGCATCGATGAAATTCACACTAATGGGCATCATTCCACCATGATGATTTTACTTTGGGTTCAAAGTCTCGAGTGTCAGGTAGTGTTATGAGGTTATTTTCAAGAAGTTCCATCAATGCAGATTCATGTGATTAACCCAAAGGAGTGAATTTTTTGTGATTTGATTGTGTTTGATATGGTGGAAATTTCAATTGGGTGTTACATTGATTGTGACCACTTTAATTGTTGGATGAGGGGATATTATGATTTTTTCCTTAATTGATGTTTTGATCTACCTTGGTTATAGTTCCTGACAAGTTAAACATGGGTTTGGTATTATGTGTTTCGACATTACCATCGTTGGCATTTTTGTTCTTTGTCCAAAATTTGGGCTTTTCATTGTTATGATGGTTAGATGAACTAGCATTGTTTGATCCTTCATTGTGGATTTTCAACACCCCTCTTTTGTCTAAGGCTTCCTCAAATTTAACACCATTTTCTACCATCTTCTCAAAGCTAGGAGGACATTGTAATTGCAATATATAGCTCATCTCACTATTAAGGTTATCAATAAAGATTTCCATCTTTTCTTGTTCTGGTATGGGGAAAGCATAATGAGAGAAAAACCTTCTCCATCTTTGAAGTAATATGAGAAAGGATTCTCCTTGCTTTTGTTTGGTATTACAAAGGTCCTTCATGGTTATATCATGTGTAATGTTATAAGAATATTGTGTGATGAATTTGTTGACCAGTTCTTGGAAGGATTTTATGCCTGGTTATAACTTTGAGAACCATTCCATGCAATGACCCCATAAAATACGAGGAAAGAGTCTCATTAAGTACGTGTCCTCATGGGTGAATTCAAGACTCATTGTTTGAAATTCTCGCATGTGGTCTATAGGGTATGATTTCCAGTTATATTTGTCATATTTTGGCAATTTACAATTTTGAGGAAATGGTATCATGTTTAACCTTACATCAAAGGGATAGGGACAAATATCTTGTAAAAAGTATCATTTTGGAGTCCCACCTTGCATATCTTGGAGTTTTTGTTGAAGGTTTTGCATTTGAAGGTAGTCATTTGATCAATAGTGGGTGTTTCAGTTTCAGCTTTCTTTGGGACATTCTTCAATTTGTTAACATCAAAGTCATTTGGTAACCTAGCCCTTGGTTGGCTAACAACAAAAGGTATTTCTCCCCATCCTTTTCAAAGAATTTTTCTAGGAATTTATGGAATTTTGGGTCTTGGTTTGCTTGTTCAATTTATTCTTTTGTTATCTCTTCCATGTCATTTTGGGAAAATTGGTGAAAGGGGTTCACTTCTGGTTCTCCCATGATATTTGGAGGGTTAGTTTCTTTACCCTTGAGTTTTTGTTTTTGGGACCTTGTTAAAATGGGCATACAAATGATGAATGTTTACTAAAATTTGATCGTTATTTGAGAGTGCCAAGGAAATACCTATGTTGAATAGAATGATGGATTCTATTGATATAACCAAGGTGATGAAATTTGATACAAAGTATATTATTTCGATGATGAAGGATAATAAAACCTTGATGGGGAAACTCAACTTTGATGATCAAATTTTTGTGTTGATGGTGGTTGGCACTTTTAGATAGTTGATCAAATTTTAGGTAAAAATGTTACACTTGGATAGGTCAATTTCAACAAAGTTGTGGACCTCAAAGGACAATTTCGAATTTGAGAATATTTTGAAATTTTGGCTCCAATTTGTGAAAGGGAGATGAATTTTTCTTTCCTAAACAAGATGTTCGAATCTTTGGAAGAGTCTTAGGTTTTGGCAATAATAAAATGAATACAAGCTAGGGTTTTTCTTGGAATCTTTTCTGTAAAAATTGAAGACCAATCTATCCCTAAAATCATAAAGCATGGAAAGACATTTTTGACGGTCTTCTAAACTAAGAGCTATGCATTTTGGTTTTTGAATCTTGATTTTTCATGAAGCCATTGGATAAAAACTATGTTTAGACTATTCTCAAGGTTGGAAATGACTCTGGACTGGAAAAATGCTTGAATTTTGGTTTCAAAGTGGCGAATGGGAATTACATTTAGCTCTTTGTTTTTGGGTTTTCGGTGGAAGTGTCATTATAGTGGGAAAAAGTGCCAAAAGGAAAGAAGTGCTATAGAAAAATTCAGAGGTGCCACTGAAAGCTTGGATGTGCCATAGAAACAGGCGGATGCACCACAGAAAAGGGTCAAAGCACCAAAAAATTACTAGCATGCGCCAAAGTTTTGGGAAAATGCGCTGGTAAATATGGTAGAAGCACTGAAACAAAGGGTGAAAACACTGGAAAATTTTGTGAAAGCACTACAGAAAGCAACAGAAGCGTCGAGCATAGTATGCAACAAGGTGTTTCCAATTTGTTTGATTTTTTTGGGTTTTGGTCAAAAGATGTTTTGTTCTAGATGATGTATTTTGAATCACAATGTCTATAATTTTTCTAGTGTGCAAAGTTTCGTTTGAGGTTTATTTTGAGAACAATTTGACAAGAACAATCAAGCACAACACACATTCCATAGGGCTATGATGGACTATATTTTCTTGGATTCCACGTGGGTTTTACCCCAACCGCACTTATCTTTAGTAGATGAATTCAAAAGCTTGGCCACATGGGCTCCCCCTTACCTTGTACTCTCTTCTCAGGTCAACCAAGCTTCCATCCTCCATGAAACACCTATGGCAGACTGATCATCTCTACTAAAGACTGCGAGAATGTGGATGCCTTCACACCGATCGGTGCTATACCAAGAAAATAGATAAAGGATTTGGCCAATTCTAAAACAAGGGTTCTAGTAAGGACTTTATGTTCGTAGGAGTTGACCCAATGTGGTGAGAGACCATTATTTCCCTTCTCATTGGAGTCAATCATGTGATATTGGCATTTACTCCAATATCCACATTTATATCCTAGCTAGAAATACTCTTGGCTTTAAAGTGTTACTGGTTGAGTCATTCCCTTGGGTAAGTACTTTTTCCCCAAGGAAGACCCTATAGGATAAAAAAAAGTGAGAGTATACCCATAGTTCGATCCTCTTTATTCCGTATGAATAAAGAGAGAACCCTCGCTGTATACCCTACTCACACTCGTAGAATAACAAAGAATGGGTTTGGATTTTTGGTCACCCAGTTAAGGGGAGAGCATATGCCTACCACTCAAAACACACCATAAATGAATGAAAATGGAAGGGGTCAAGCTTTTTGGTCACCTATTTAAGGGGAGAGCATATTCCTACCCTTTCAAATAAGTAGTAAATGTGGTGTTCTTTCCTCGATTAATTAATCTATGTTCCTAATTTAAGCAAGAAGGAAAGATATAAAATCCTGTCCCTGCATCAATTCATTAGTAGTTTATCATAGATTATCTTTAGCAAGCATTCTGGAGTTTCAACAATGATCTTTGACTACATTTTATGCAACCTGCAAAACAGAAAAGCCAACATTAGATTTCATTCTTAGGAAAAAATATTGAAACAGATGAAAGTGCCAGAACAGTAAGTGAAAGCGTCAAAACAACAGAAGTGAAATAGAATTAATTTAAAGTGTGATAGAATTTAGTCAAAGAGCCACTAAAAATGGTGAAAGCACCACAAAAACCCCTTGAAGCACCACAGGATGGCTTGGAAGCACCAGAAAATTGTTGAAAAGCGCTAGAAAATAACGCAGTTGCACTAGAAAACTATACGTCTGAGCTTGCAAAACATAACTTCCAGAAAATGTTAAAACAATAGGGGCTAGGCCCCATGGTGGGTGCCACTTAATGTGTGGTGTAAAAATATGCATGAATCACTATCGAAACAAACACACATAGATGGGAAGTATTATATTAAAGAATCTATCTAAATCAAATACATTTTAATAATAGAATTCTTTAAGAACTTCGCATCCTCCTCTATTCTTAAAAGTCCTAGAAATTTGTGCTCTTATAACTTATTCGTGCACAAATCCCTGAGATTTCATCTAAGAAATGAGTAGCCTATTCATTTTCAATGCAGATTATAAACCTACATCTATATGATTGAAAGACTCAGTTGTATAAATTGGTAAATGGACATGGTGAAATGAACTGATGTGTACCCAATGATATAAGATGAAGACAATGCAAACTATGCTAATGATAATGGAATTGTAATAGATTCTACATGTTGAATTAAGCTATGAAATGCATGAAGGAGCCATGATCTAAACAAAATTGACAAACTAATCTAATTTCTAAGATACAATGTGAATGAAACTCTAAAGATTCAAGTAAAATTCTGCAGAGTAAGATTATGCAATTGCTCCTTGTTCAAAGTTGTAAATTGAGATCAATTTATAGATTTTTCTAAGGCCTGGGGTGAGTTGGCAGCCATGAGTGATCAATACTTAATCTAGAGAATCCGATGGAGAAGAATGGAGAAGATGGAGAAAACAAGGTAAATGTTCCCTTTAATAAAACCAATTTGCCAAGTGCAAGATGGAATCATTTGGATGAAGCAACCATTTGTCCTCAAGGTTGTTAAATTGTTGAGAATAATTATCCAAATTAGAAAAATAATAATAATCATTTTCATGTGACACATGGTGAGTTGGAGGAAGAGGTGGAAGGTGGTTAGAGAAAAGTATGTAGAAATGTGGGGTAATTCAAATTTAAAAATTTTGAATTAAATGAGAGGGAAGTTAATTAAAACAAATAAATTATTTTAATTAAATCATGAAAGCGGTGAATTGGAATAGAAGAATTTAGAGGAAAAGAACTATGTAAATAAATTTGATTTATTTATATAGTAGAGGAATAAAAATTTATTAATTAAATAAGCGATATTTAATTAATATTCTCCAAAATGATTTTGAGTGTATACAGTACCAATCCATTTTAACCCTTGTTTATTAGCTCTCATAGCACATGAGTAAATAACATATGATGACATGTAGAAACATCTGGTTTTGGGGAATGTAGTAATCTATTCATGTAACCTGTCACTTATTAATTTCCCCCAATGCAACTCCATAGGACCCTCTATCATGTGGGATATTATCACGAACATCTAGGATTTGAATTGCTTGCTTCTCTCAAACTAGCTACTCTGCTCAACAAAGTTATAATGTCTTTTATTTCTTGTTTAAACATAGACCTCTGAATTACTTTGGTCAATAGTGTAATTGGCTATTGGCACCATTGGGTACTCATAATTTCTCTATTATGCTCCTCAGTGCTCTGATATGTCTTGGCCTTGGCTTTTAGGTAAACATTGAACATCTATGTGTAGGAGGGGAGACCAAATGTATACATGATTCCTTTTTATGACAAGTCTGCGTAAATTCTTCCCTCTTTCTCAACAATCCTCTTGACTGGGTTGTAATGATTTATGCATTGCATAACTAATTTAGGAGCTTCCATTGCTAGCAGAAACCCTCCTATAGGAAGTAACCCATTTGATACAACACTTTTGGTACATTGGGTAGCATTCTCTTGCAATAGCCGTGAATGGATTTCAGTGTCAAAAGACCATCCCATGTGGGTGTCTGTAACCACTACATTAATGAGTACTGCTTGTGAATTGCAATACTTGAATTCATCTTCTGCTCTTGCGTCAGAAGTGCTCATTTTGTTATAATTTTCTATGCAATTTTCAGAACATGTTTCTTGTGTGCGAGTTAGGGTTAAATTTAACAAAAAAAAAATTATATTTCATAAAATTTTCAATTCACTTTTCGATTAAAATTTAACAACTCAGAGAAAAAAAACATTTCAATTTCAGAATGGGAAAGTACCATTATCGAGATTTCCTAGCTTGAGAAACTCTTAGAAAAGTATCAATTATTTAGAACATACCTAGTTCTTGTTAAAAATGGTGATTCTTCATAATGCAACTTCAAAACCCTTGGTAGTTGTGACTTACTTTCTCAAAATTTTACCTCTCTTTGCACACCAATGTCATTTCATTAATTCAATGTCCTTAATAAATTTGCAATATGACGTGAAGTGGAGTGTTGTAAAAGCAACTGCATGCTTGAGGTGGTGCCAAGTACATAGGTAGTTTGCCACCTTCATTAATTACATGTTATTTCACATTAATTCCTAGAATAAAGGTGCAATCATTACGGATTATGGTTCAAATCATGAACACATAGATTTTTGCACTGGCTTGCTATTTGAGAAGAAAGACGGTGCAGTGATTATACGTGGAAATTGTATGCCACACTAATTCTTTGCAAGGTATATTCCATTAAGAAAATGTGTGATCAATTGATGATCACTAGGGTTGAGGATTTTGGTGTTGCTCTTGAAAAGATCAAACAACACTGGGATTCGGGAAATGTCTTTTGGAGAAAGAGAAAACCGAAACAAGAGAAACATAGGAAACTGAAACTAAAAGATAAACTTGACAAAAATTCAAAGTAGACTTTCCAGTTTTTGACTTTTACAAAAGAGAAACAATAAAACACCGGACTCCAGTAAAAGAGGAGATTATCAGGATTATAATTTTGATCAATGAAATACTGGGCAGAGCTAGGATCTTTTGAAGATATGAACTCTTTTGGCTCAACACAGGATTTTAGGATTCTAGTTTTTGGTAATAGACTAAACATTAAGAGCATACCAAAACAGCAAAACTAGGAAAATAAAAGGCTATAACAAAAAAGAGGCCAAGTGAAAATGAGAAAGAAAACTAGCAACCAATTGAGCATCAAAACAATGCCGAAGCGAGCAAAAACAACAAAACAAAAGAGAAAGGAAAAAATAAAAAGGAGGTCCACTTTTTTCCAAGGGGAAAATGGGGCATGTTGTGAGACCACACAACATATGGTATTGAGTATATGCTTTATCTCTGCTAATTGATTAGTCTTTGCACTAATATTTTATGTTACTACTCAAGCACCTGGTAGTTGGAATTTTTTGATATCGGGTTTACCCTTACCTCCTTTCTGGTTAAAAGCATACATGGTGTTTACTTTTCCTGTTCTTTAAATTCATTAGAAATTTTGTGAGGGAGTTGTACCTTGGGAAAAATTTAGAGGATATCAATCTTGTTTAAAGGTAGATATTCAAAGTTGTTGGTTAGTTTCTTGCACTTCATGGGGTGTCTACTTATCAATTCATAGAAGTGTAAATCTGTTAGCCAACACTATTTAAATCCAGGTAATATAGCATAATTTTTTCCTTGCAAAAATCTTGTTTCATCATAAGTGAGATCTTGTTTTCAAACTTTATTAAGAAATTTAAATATTTTTTCTTACACGCATATGGAAATGAGTTTCTCTCTCCTCTTTTGTTATTTTCATTGATCCCTCTTTGACTATCTCTCTTAATTGTGAGGGTATATTGATGTAAGATGACACAATCATTGAGTATCATGATGTAATTATATTTGTTATTTTCCAAATATCTCTGGGTGATCCCATAATAGTGGTTTACAATTTTTGGCCAAACTGGACACTGAAATTATTATTTTTAACTAAATCTTCACATTCGGGCACCTATAGCGGCTAAAATGTGAGGAATTTGAAGATGGTGCAAACTAGAGTCTCATCAAATTTTGTCTGTAGATTCTAAAAATATTTTTTTCAAAATTTTTGGAATCAAATTGCACTTCTTTTTCCATCTCCCATGAAAATAGATTTTTTCTAAAACAACATTTTTAAAAATTGGCGTATAACACATAACATTTTTCCCATGAAGGATAAAATTCTAATTCTTTCAAATTTATATTTGTAACTCTGATATCTAGTGCTTCCACTTGGTTAGATAGTTTTTATTGAATATTTTTTCCTTAATCAAGTTTCAAAGTCAAACATTACAATTGCATAATAACGCCATCAGATAACTCGTAACTTTTTTATATATGTCAAAAAAAAATTATTTATTTTTGGATCAAGGACTTCAATATCTGGTGCACTCATATTTTTCATTTTTTTTTGATAATCTTCTATTTTTCCACATGTGAAGAACAAAGAAATTCATTTTCAATGAAAAACCTATGTTTAATAAAACTTAAAAAACAAATACATAACAAAACCAAAACATATTAAAATTATATTCATTGGATAGCTTGTTCTGAGGAATACCATAATCATTTGAAATAAATTTTAAATGAATTCATTTGATCCCCAAAATCTAAATCAAAAGTGATTTTTTATCAACATTTTGATAGGTGTAAAGGAGACGATTTATAGGTATGGTTTAAAACTAGCGAGGTTCTATCCAAGGGGGTTTGATCTAAGGTGATTTGATCAAACCCTCTTCAATTGGAATCCTTAAAATGGAAATTTTTAAGGCTTAAATCATTATATTTTCTAAAAATATGTGATTTCAGCTAAAATTTGTTCCTCTCAGGAATTGTAAACCACTATTATGACAGCACCGCTCTCATACTTGTGATGGCATCTTGGTGCAAGATGATCCAATCATTGGGAATCATGATAATCATGTTTGTTCCTCTCCCAATATGTCTCCTACTTGGGAAGGTATCATGGCACAAGAGGATGAAACTATTGATTAACATCCTCCTTCAAGTGATAGTTAATTGGCTTGCATAAGTAAAGGTTCAAAATTGAAATTAGGTCCTCCACTAATAGAAGATCATTAACAAGTAGTTAACTTATTTAAAGCATAAACCCACAATTTATTGGAACTCCTCCCATTATTGTACCTCCCTTTAAACCTCCTCTCATTATAGGACCTATAAAACCTCATGGACACATCTTAAAATTTGTAAAACAACTCACTCAAAGTAATCATGTGCAACAAGATGTGTTGCAAAATACCATTTATTATGTAGTGGCTCACACATATAACACTAAAAATAATAAGAAATGTTTGTTTCTTAACATCCATTCCATTTCCTCAACCATATCATCCACCTCACCCAGCCTTCCTCAAGATAGTATTAAAGAATATGATCTTGTTGAGAAATTTTAAAATACTTTAGGTAATATATCCCTTTGGAACTTGATTCAAACATCACCTAAATACCACAAGATTCTCCAAGAGGCTTTGTATAGAATTGAAATCTCCCCTTATGTCAAACTAATAGATGTAATGGCATTGTTGGATTATGTTGGTTATTTTTTTAGAGTCAAACTTAATCTCACGATTGTACCTATGAATTTTCCATAATTCAATAACTAGCAAAGGTAAGGATTGGCCAAAAAACAAGTAAAGGATTACTAGGCCCTTACTTCTACTCTTCAAGCTCTTTGAAACCCAGGAGGGTGATCCTAACAATGCTTAGATGACATTCTTGTGCCATTTGACAATGAACATTGAAACAAACATATGCATTCCTACTAGATGCAAATAGACAAAATTCTTTTAAGGATTTGGCTGAACCTTTAATGAATTGTTACCTAAAGCAAGGAATGAGTGGTACTTCCTACCACTTTATTGCAATTATAGGTGTGTCAAATATTTCCATTAAGATTTGTGTTCTTTGTTAGGTGTAGGTAGGCTCACTTACATCTAGGATAACCAGAATAATAGACTAGTGCTTTATCTATGGGTGATAGACTCATATTTGTAATAAATTGTATTACATTAGCAATAGAAACAAGCATTTATAGACTATTGATATACTTCTTTGCAACACACAACTCGATGTATCTAAAAATAGAAACTACTTAGTAATCCTTGAATTTCATCTCACAAACCTATGATCTCATTTAAGCATTTAATTAGCTCTTTGAACTAAAGTAGAAATAAAATCACACATTAAACCAGACTGATTGAAGAGAAATAAAAGATACTCGATCCCTTTATTCATAATTTGAAAGAAAAAAATGCAAAGGAGAGAAACTAATCTAGAATATGCAATTATCATTCATACACCATTGCTACTGTAAAACCATTAAGCTTATTACAAATATGAATGCATTCCTAAGACTCAACACTACTCTAATTCTTTTTTCTTGAATTACAAAATTTCTCTTACATGAGCTCAAAATAGCTTAACCATCAAAAGAACCATGTAATTGGCCTTGAATTCCCATTTATAGAAACATGGGGGAAACAAGCATTGGGCCAGATTAAAATTAAATTCACACTTCACATTTGACATACATTTCATTTCAATTTCAAAATTCCCTAGACAGTTATATTTGCACCTTTGAAAGTGGGGTGAAAACATATAAGAAAAAAATCATTTTTAGATGTTGAAGAAGATACACCACCTTCCAAAAGGAATATTTCATTTGTTGCAACAACATCAAAATATATTCCTCACAAGACAAAAGTGTTATCCACGTGTGTGCCTAATCAACAAAACTCTAAAGCATGAAAATCAATAAAAAGAGAGAAAACCGACCCATCCAAGTTAGCATTTTTGCCACCAATCTTCATGTTTGGGAGAGAACAATATTTTGCAATACTTCAATGAAATCCTAATCTACACTAGTTCCAGACTATGCATTGTGATTCTCTCATCCATTATTGACCATGGTTACAGATTCAAGACCAAAATTGCACTCACCACCCCACAATCGAAATTCAATCATCTAGTACATCCAAGTACTTGTTCTTCTAGACTTGGAATTCATCCTCGGTGGGCCAACAGAAGCTCATGAATTTATCAAAAATTTTCCTATAAGGTGAATACTTGGTAACAACCTGATTTTCTTATTTAACAAACTTTGCTAGAACAATTTTTGAATGGCCCAGCATGTCCATGTTCTTGTTTAGCATACCCATATCATACCCTTGAAAAATCAAAGCAACTTGATTCAAAATGAATTCAATGGTTTATTTTCTCTAGTCCCACAAGGTTTTGATGCTACCATCATCCTTTAAAATGGATGGAAGGAGACCATGACATGTTTCATGAAAATTCTTGATCAATTCCCTTATCCTGGTCTCCAAAGGCTCTATATTCCCCCTAAACTCTTAAATTTCATTTACAATTTGAATGGCATTCTTAAGTTTTTTTAGGATTGTTAACATCATGCTTACATCTAATAGACATAATTCTCAATTCCTATAGCCTGGGGATCCATGTCTCCATAAGCGAAATGGCTATCTCTCTTTCATTGTTATAATTGTTTATAACAAACTTCATGGAAGAATAGTTAGCATGAATGTTATTTAGTCTATTATTAACCCCTCTATTTAAATGCTCCAAGACTATAGTGACAATCTTCATATTATTGACAAAGATCTCCCTATTGTGATTGTCACATTTTTCTTTGTAGTCCCTTAGTTGTTCAAGCAACTCTTCTTTGTTGGCACCTTCCTCTGTCTGTGGTGGCTCTGATGTGTCTAGCTCCACCATTGAAATAGGTACAGTTCCCATATTGTAAGGCACAATTTACCATGAGTAACTTGTTGAAGAAGTATAATTAGTAGGTGTTGCCTCATGCGAAGCAGTTGGAGAAGTAGCACCAGTCTGTGTTTGTTCTCCTAATTGTAAATTTTTCAGTTTCTCTTTTAATAGTGCTAACTCTATTTGTAGCTACATTTTTTGTTGTTTATTATTTTCATTATCAACCAATCATTGTATTGCTTTCTAAATTTCTCCTTTTCTATAGTTATTGACTCCACTATAGCTTTTGTAAACTGAGCAATATTTACTGATGTTGTTTTCACCTCAATACCTGATGTTTCTAACACTCTCTTTATTATTAAACCTCCCCTATAATTTGAAGTTGGCTCTACAACTTTAAGATTCTTTGTGTTAGGGGCTAAGACCCAGATGGATGGTGTATCCCACTGCTCACTAAATGAAGATCCTTGTAGTGCAATTGTAGCTTCTTCCTCTTAATTATAGTGAGGTCTACCAAATCTTTTTATTGTATCAAAAGTAATGGTAGAGGCTAGACCCCATTCTGGAAATAACAAGATACCACTATTCGTTACTAGCTCCTTGTCTATAGCTATAGTCATTCCATAAAATTTAGCTTTCATTTCTTCTAAGACCTGTGCTTGAACAGTTGCATTAGGTAACTTTGGATTAACACTTCTTTTCTTAGCCACATTATTTACATATTCATTCTTCTTAGTCCTGTAAGAAAAGTCCATGAAATCTTGAGACCTTACAAATGAATCATCATCCATGAATTTTGTGCATGCTTCAATTCTCACATCATTGGTATTATTAATCCCAATAAGGTCAACCTTACTTAACCTTAAACCCAATTGTTGTGGCACAATCATTGCCGGTGCATAAGGAATTCCCTATTGTATTTCCTCTTTTGACACCCAAATTTCTTCCTCAGATTCATCATCATCATAATCCACCAAACCTGCTGATTTGAAATTTTTCTTCTTCATTGGTGGCTCTTTTGGTGGTGATGCATGTTGTGGTGGGGAATCAACATCAAAAATTTCAATTCCAATTGACCTTGGGTGAGATGGTAGTGGAATTTGTGGCATTGGAGAAAGAGCTCTTTACTCCTATTGTTGAGAGGAAGAAACAATTGCATCGTCTTTCTTTGCTTTATTCTTTCTCATGAAAAAATTTATCTTTTTCCCTTAGGAGGCTGATATGTAGGCCTATCCTCCAAAATAGGGATTTCTCCTCCACCCTATTCCTCTTCCATAGGAGCTTTCCCTTTATCTCGAATCATCCTCTCACCTTCAAGGTAACCAATCACTATCTCAAAATTTTGGAACATATGTTCCATTCTTTGCATTATATTGGAAATATCCTCGAGAGTAGTGAATTCAGGGTCCTTTTCCTTTTAATTTTATCAAAAGTAATCCATTTTTATTTTCTATCCTCTTGCTTTTAAAGATAAAAAAAAATTCCTTATTACATCCTCAAGATATTAGAAAATGTAGGAAAACTTGGAACTCTTGTTCCTTATCTTTAGCTAGGCTATGAAACCTCTAGGATCATGATGGTCCCTTATTCCCACTCTCCACATGCTAAGAGTCTTGAGTATATCACTTATATTATCTCAAACTTCTTTAATCATCACAAAATTGGAGAAGAATGTGTATGAAGGGAAGAATGTTCCTTTCCTTGATCTTTCAAATTCTTTTTTTCCACACTTCATAGCTACCACATCACTTCAAGAAACTCAATTCTTTCTGGCACATATTTTGGAAATAAGTGAGGTGAGACAGTAGCACCATACACTCTCAAAATAGTATATGTGAGACAGGGGATAATGTATCCCCAATTGTGATCAACCCCCAATTCAAGCCTCTTGTCCTTGGGTTTTAAGAGATCATGCAATGCCTTTGGGATCCTTCAAATGCTCACAACTAGAGCTCTTCTCAATTAGGAGGAAAACAAATTTTGAAAAATCACATAGTCAAATTTCCTATCGTCCTTGTCCAGGATAGTGGTCCAACATTGGACAGGAAATTCCAAATCACCCTTCATCCTCTCCAATGTCATGTTTTTTCCAAAGTAAGTTGCACCCTTGAACAAAAACATATGCATGAACAATGAGTACCAACTGAATTTTACTCCAACACCACCCTTCTTCAACTTCACCAAACATTCATGAATTATCTCTACAAGAAACCCTCCATAATAATATATTGTGCAATAATGGAGGTACTAGGTATGGGCTGCCATATAGATCCATGCCATGGGAATTCCAGTGACTAGGTCATAGCCAATAATATGACATATGGAGTAAAAAAAAATTTAAAATAAGGGACAAAATAGTTAACTGGATAGGGGTCTTTGTCAAATGGACCCAATGTAACCCTTCAACCCTCAATAGATGATAGGTACTTTGGAAATATATGGGCTTTGAATGAATTCTTAGTCTTCTCATACTTTTCTCTAAGCACTTTCTCATCAATTTAAACCATGTCCTCACTCCATTCAGTGAGCTTGAAAATATGAGAAATCTCTTCCCTAGTGACTTTAACCATATCAAACCCATCAAAGGCCCTCATAGTCCTTGTGACTAGATCATAATTGGTAGCTATTACTTTCAACAAGTCAACATCTAGGTAGACATTTGGCACAATCAATTTTCCCAAATCAAGATTCTAGTGGTTGCCAACTACAACACTACAATTTTTATTTCCAAACAAGCCATTGAAAAATTCCCATCCAGTGTAAGGAAATGTGGCATCTCTAATAGCACTATGTTTGTCAATCAGGCCCTCTACTACTTGTGCATCACAAAAGAGCAATTGAACCTTAGGTTTTTCATTAGTAGAGGGTGGTAGCTAATTAGTTAGGTCCTTGCTTAAAATTCTGATAGGAACTTGGGAGCCAGAAGCCTCCCCTTTTGATGAAGACGCTTTCATTTTAGGAGCCATGACTAGAGGTTTTTTGTAAAATATGGTTTCTAGTTTCATAAAATAAAACATACGGCTTGAGAAAGAATTTGATATGAACAATAGCAAGGCAAGACCATCTAATTATTCAAAATGAATTCCAAACCTTAAAAGAAATGTATAAACTAGAACACTAGAATGATAGAAGGATTGGAAAACCACAATTTAGCAAGTACCGAACAATTTCAATGGAAAGGAAGCAATTCAACTTACTATTTTAGGATGAGTTGGAAACCTTACTCTAGCATCAAACAGGCTTGAAAAATGCAACACGAGCTCTTTGGATGCATGGAATATTTTTATTAGTTCTCAATTGTTCTTTAAAAAAAGTTTTAAAAGCTTTACAACTCTTAATTTGGTAGCTTGGCATCCTATCCACCATTATGGCTCACTCGCACAAACAAAAATAGATCACTTTCCCTTGATCTCAACTTTGAATGTTGTCCATTGATCTTGCAAAAAAATGAAATTACCATCAGTCAAGATTGAGTCAACTTAGTTTTAAAAAATTGACTATGAGCAGTCATTACTATTATCCACTCAAAACCAGCCATGTGGGGTCACTTCCTATTGATCCGCAGGCTTCACCATCTCATTATCACTGAAGAAATAGACCACGTGTTAGCTTCCCCACTCCCCCGTGAATCTCAACCTAATTGAAACTCTTAGCAATGGGGAGATAGGAAAGGGATGATATTAGATCTCACACCTTCAACATATGCATGTCTTAACATGAGATCACTTACCTATGCACATAATCCTTTGGCACAACTGATGGCCATGATTAAAAGATTTGTTTGTTATTACAACACATGCCTCTAAAATTTCCTTTTGTAACATGAACTTTAATAATGGAAAATATTTCAATAATTTCATTCCATTCTCTAATGTTTCCTCTATCACTTAGGTGACACCATGTGGCATTCATCTGCTTCCCCATTAAGAGACAGGAGGCAGAGGTGGGTCCCCAATGAGATTGCGAGGAGTGGTCAGGATTTACGCACATCATCTTCCCTCAATCATCGATCTCTTCTGAATGGGGTGTTTGCTTCCTTCATTGCCTTGTGGGTCCAATGGACAAATGTCATCCACCCGCTGCCCCATGATAATTTATTTCAATGCAAGAATAAATCAGACGGGGAAGCAGGGAACGATCCAGATGTAGCTATTTCATTTCATCTCCACTGCTAATGTGTTCCATCTTATGCCAACTAAATTTTCAAAGATGTCAAGCCTACCTATGTAGAAGACATGAACCACTCACCCAATGGCTCATGAGATTATTTTAATGCAAAGAAAAATTGAATGGGGGTGTAGGGAGGGGCTAGGATGTGCTTGCGACAATTGAACAATCCTCATAAAATAGGAAATCTGCACATGGCAATTGTTAGTTCTCAAAAAGGGGCCATTACTAGGTAAATGATGGACAAGGATATAAAACCTAACGATGAAACCTTAGACTCGATAAATATTTTGATGACTTGTCACCTACATAGTATAAAGGAAATGTTTTTAATAAAATGACGGGTAGCGATGGGATTTCTAGGACTTAGGGTTCGATCAATAGAATGAGTTAAAAGGCATAAGTCACAACATGAATGACTAAGAACTGATGATAAGAGGTCAACGATGAATTATAGCATTTATAAAAAGACTCAAACTTATAGATTTTTAGAAAACTTTTAGCAATACAAACCCTAAGGCATGATAATAGACAAAACCCTTAGCCCATGGTCAAGGAGATAGCCTAATTTGTAGAATTGTTTAGGGGAACACAAAAAAATTTATGGGCTCGACCAGATTGTATGCAACCAACAAATTTGGATATTACATTCCCTCAACATGATCTACCTATGTTTGAGGTCCAAAAGAAACATGAGGCTTTAATTATATTTGTGTTGTTTAACAAAACTAGGATTAGATGTACCCTTATTGATAATGGATTAGTTCTTAATGTTTTAGCATTGATCTTCTAGATAAGCTTGTTTTGGATAAGAATCTCATACAACCATATTATATTTCTACCTTGGTGTGGTTTAGGCACCATGAGTTTCTACATTTAATAAAGAATTGGTGGCTACAAGATTTTTATGAAATAGGCTCAATCATGTTTAGATTTTGTAGAAAGTTGATGTATGTTAAGAAGATAGTTATGTTGGACTTGTCATTCCACTAAAAGATCGACCTGTTAATGCCCGATACAAGCTTTGGTTAAGAACCATAGGAGGTAGTTAGACCATGTCACAAACCCAAGTGTTAGTGCTGCAAGGAAGACCAAGGGTCACACCTTGCAACAATCCCTCCCAACACAAGCGAGGGTTTTGAACCTGTGACCAGCTCTGATACCAATTGTTGGACTTGTCATTGCACCAAAAGATTGAACTATTAATGCCTTATACAAGCTTCAGTTAAGAACCACATGAGGCAGTTAGACCATGTCACAAACCCAAGTGCTAGTGTTGCAATGAAGACCAAGGGTAACACCTTGCAACAAGTTAAATATTGGAATGTACGCATATTCAAAAAAAAAATTCAACAAAAGGAATTTATATCAAAACAACTAGTAGATATAAATGACAAAATATATCTCAAGGTTTAACACCAGAATCCTATGTGTAGGAAAAAAGCTACAAATAGTATGGGAAGAGTTGGTGTTGTGAGAATAAATTTATTGGAGCCAAAAATATCGAGAGCTTTGGCTCAAAAAAGGGGACAAAAATACAATTTTTTTCCATATATATGCCCAAATTAAGAAAGAAAAGCTTGCAATTTTCAAAATTTAGGAAAATACGACAGGGAAATGGTTGAAAAATCAAGAAGATATACAAAAAGAAGGGGTTAACTTATTTTCAATTTTTTTATCAGCACCAGTAGGATAGCCTCCTCAGATTGTTGAGGAAAGGAAGAGGTGTCACAAGCAATTACATCCTTAATCACTAAAGAACAAAATGCAAGTCTTATTAAGCCCTTCACCTTGAAATAAATGAAATCAGTAGTTTTCTCACTATCATAGGACAAGCTTCAAGTCCAAATGGTTTTATAGTAGTCCTTTTTTAAAAATGTGAGGATTTTGTTGGTAATGATCTGCATATAGATCAAGAAGAATCCAGATCTTTGTGTTCCATGTTAAATAAATTCAATCTAACTCATATTGATTTAATTCCAAAGGTCAAAAATCCAAAAAAAATTATAGATTTTCTCCCCATTTCTCTTTGTAACATTGTTTACAAGATATTCACTAAAGCCATATATCTTCGATTGTTGCCATTAATTCCTAAAATCATAAAAAGGTAGTTTTTTGCTTAGTAGGGAGACAATGGAAGGAGATTTGGTTGCACATGAGGTTCTCCATTCCATTTCATCACAAAAATTTCATCCTTCATCATCAAGCTAGAAATGATGAAAGATTATGACAGTGGATTAGACCTTCTTGGTGCAAGTATTGAAGAAATTTGGTTTTTCCAATAAATGGTGTAAATGGATATTGTCTTTCCTCTCACGAGCTAAATTATCAATGCTCATTAATGGATCACCAGTAGGTTTCTTTAGTTATACTCATAGTGTAAGAAAAGGTAATTCTCTCTCACCTTTTCTTTTTGTAATCTTAGTAGAGGCTCTTAGTAGATTTGTTATTAAAAGATCTCAAATTCAAGGAATGTGGAAAGGAATATCTATTCCCTCAACTAATATATCTATTACACACGCTCTCTTAAAAGATGAAACAATTTATTTGGAAAATCAATACTCGAGGAAGCTAAACATATCAAAACTATTTTGGATAAGTATTCATTTTCCATAGGTTAGAAAATAAATGCATAGAAATCAAAGATTTATACTTTCAATATCAAGGCAGGTTTACAAAGACATATTGTGAACCTTCTAGGTTTTCAAATTGGAGTACTCCCTTGTAATTACCTTGGTATTTCATTTTTATGGGTGCAAATAGGATCTCTTATTGGGACAAGATAACCCATGTCGTTTATTCAAGGATTGCTAGCTAGAAGGGTCGATGGTTATCATTGTCAAGACGAATCTTGTTGGTAAAATCACTTCTCTATGTTATTCCAAATTACTATATGTTAGTGTTGAAAGCTCCTCAATTGGTAATTTCTAAAACTAAAAAACTAATTAGAAAATTCTTGTGGAAGGGAAATTTAGATAATAAAAAAAAAGATTCCACTAATTTCATTAGAAAACATATGTGAAGAAAAGGTAAAAGGGGTTCCTAGCATTCATAATTTGTTAACTAGAAACCATTCCTTAGGTGCCAATTTAGTGTGGAATTTATATTCTAAGTCCCAAGCAAAGTGGTGTAGGATCATGCAAGAAAAATATTTGGATGTTTCAGATCCACAAAGAATATTCACAATTTTAAACCCACCAGAAGGTTCTACAATGTGGAACTTTATACTATCTTATTGATCAATTATCACCCCTTACCTAACTTGGGAGATTCATAATGGGCAACAAGAAATCTTTTGGAAAGATTCTTGGAATGGAAATCCACCCTTAAACACAAACCAAAATCTACAAGACATAAAAGCTTTCCTTGGTTCAAAGTGGAGGCAAAAATTCAAAGATTACTTTCAAAACATAGATGATCAAACATGGATAGTGGTTTGGAAATATCTGTCTTCCATTCCTTTCCCATTTGAGCATATAAAAGATCTAAGTACCATATTAAGAGTAAGACATGTGTACCTTTTAGAGGAAGAAGATAGGATTTTCTGGGATCCACCTTAATCAGGTAGCTATATAGTTAAAATGAGCTATAAGGAAATAATGAGTAAAGGTGTATGTGAGATCTTAAAGAGCTCTATCTTTCTATTGGAATTCAACAGTGTTACCTAAGGAAAGTTGCTTCTCTTGGTTGGTTATAAAAATAGGGTTACGAAAAGTGAAAGAATTGCTAAGCTCAGGATTGCAAATCATTTCAAATATGTGCTATGTGATGAGGTGATGAAGGAGGTAAATCATTTATTCATTTAATTTCCTTTTGCATATGCTTGTTGGTCATTTGCTAGAAAAAAATTAAACTAGCATTCACCATTTCCAAACAATTTGTGGAAATTTTTACAAGTTGGTTAGTCCTATACAAGTCAATCCTTTTTGCATGCATTTGGAAAGTGGTCCCATCAACTATATTATGGTGCATTTGGTGGGAGAGAAATAGGAAGATTTTTTGGTAGGAGAAAATGAAATTGGTTCAAGTTTTAAGTAAGAATATTCAATAGCCGAAGTCACAAATGCATATATCCAAAAAGAAAAAAACATTAGTTCCATATTCACATACTAGGACTCTAAACTATTAGAACAATGGTAGAATATTTCCCTTCCTTTCAAAGGAAGTTTACACCAATATCAGAAACAAAATATTGATAGAAGTAAAATAGCATGGATACCTCCTCCCATATATTTCTACAAGTTGAATTTTGATGGTGCTTCGCGTGGTAACCTAGGAGTCTCAAGGGTTGGTGTGGTAATAAGGGATCATAGAGGTCTTCTCATTCCGGCCAAATAAACTCACCTTCTCAATGGCACATACAATATTGAAAAATCTCAAGCTCTTTTGCATGGTTTGCAATTGGCAATGCTTTTGAAGATCACTAATTTGTATATTGAAGGGGATTCATTAATTATTATTAATGCCTGTAAGGAGAGAAAGGTGATTAATTCTAGAAAATTAAATATGTACTTGAGAAAGCTTGGAAGCTTATTGACAAGTTAGTGCTTTTATAGGTTAAACACTCATATAGAGAGGGAGATCAAGCAACAAACTTGTTAGCAAATCTTGTTTGTGACCAAGAACAAGTTGAGATCATCTATGAAAAAATTTCAAATAATATCATAAAAGCTTTAGATGATATTATTCAAAAGGAAAGGATCAGTTCATTTTGTAAATAACTAAACAAAGAATGTTATGTTATAGTGATATCAATCTGTGCCAAAAATATATAGGATATAGTGTACAATATTTACAATTGAGTTGGAAGGATGCATAGTGGCTACTCCCATGGAAATGGTGACGTTGGTTTTAAATGCTAATGTATTTTGTAGGTTTTCTCTTTGGAATTTCAAAGCAAGTTTAATGCTTGTGCATGTTAATTCACCTGCCTATGTGGTGAAAAGACATAGCCATTATTATCTATAATGGCTAATTGTTACCTCGCAATGGTGTACAAAAATGCAAAGTGAATTTTAAATAAGAAAAATGTGGCTATATATGGGATCATATTATGTTTTTTGATTCTTGTAGTTGCAATAAGGTTTTGTTGTATAGTTACTCTAGATAGATTTGGGTTCATGTTTTAGTCTCTTGATCAAAATTGTAAGCGCTTCTATTTTGGGTCAATGTCAAGAAATTATATATAAGTATTGATAGTCTTCTTCAATGTCCTCGCCAATTTTTCTATTTTCCATGGGGGGAAATATCCTTAGTATTCAGAACTTCTCTATCACTGTGTTTCAATATTTATCTCATTTCTTTTCTGAAGTGTAGTGCTTTGTTTGTTGGCTATTTGGGGTGGTTATCAATTCTAATAGCTTGAGTCCCAAGGCAGCTAGAGTTTTTGTGGATTGGTTTTAATTATTTAAAGTTGGGGTGCAATTTATTTGTTCTTGCCTATTCCTCTAAGAATCATGGTAGTTATTCTCTTTTGGGTTTGGGGGTGGTGTGGTGCCATGGTTTTTGTAGTAGAGGTTGATTGTTTACTCTTGCAAATAGAATATTTGCCTAAAAATTTTAGAATCCTCCTTCGTATTCGCAAATGGGAGCATCCTTTCTCAAAAGAATTAACCAATTGTGAGTTATCTCAAGTTTTCAATGTTATTTTCCCTAGCATTGTTAACTATGTGAATTTACTATGGGGAAAGAGATATTATGGCCTAATACACCTAGATTGATATATCCATCTTGAATCCTTTTAGTATTCTTATTCTACACTTTGGACTTGGTGCAATCATATGAGATGCTGGAAACTATGGCTTAGGAAGTGGTGCACCTAGGGTTTGTAAGTGAGAATGAATTACTTCACTATGTTCAACATTACGACTTTGATAGAGGTAAAGGTTATGTGGGAGGATTAATCCCTAGGTGTTTCCTTAAGCATGAAAGGGAATACACAAAGGTTTATGATGCCATAAAAATTGACTTGAAACAAAAGAATTCACATGAGCTATATAGGGTGTTGTAGCTGAACAAACATATTTGTTAGGTCTAGAAATGGTGAATAGAATTAAAGAAAGGTATTTTACAATTTCTTTTCTCCTCACTCATCACAATCACCGTGATGTTAATATCATAGATATTACTACGGTGGATCCTTATTTGCATAATGACTTCTTCTTCAATGAAGGACAAGATGAAAACTCAATGAATGAAACTACAAGCAGTGTTGCAAGGGATGCATAAATTTGGTTTGCCAATTTTTTTTGTAGGTAAAATCCAGTTGGAAAGTATCAACAAGCAGTAGTATTTTTTGAAAAGTTATATGAAGTGTGAGGGACATCTTCTCGCTACCTCGCTCTTTATTTTGACGTCAGCACTAGCCTCTAGTGGGCTAGTAGGCAATTGTCTCAGGCTTCCCAGAATCCATCTGTATACTTGTTTGGGAAGGTTTTTGTAAATGTTCCCTTTATTTACAAAGGTAAAATCTAGGAGACAAAATACTATAATCTTAAAATAAGCATGGTAAGGGTTTAACAAGCATGTTTCACCTCTCCCCACTTTCCCACTACCCTTTCTGACATCAACACTTCTATTCAACGGGCTAGCGAGAAATATTGGTAACTACAAGGATGGTCAATGTTTAGTATCTACATACATAAAAATGCAATATTTTATATCAAATGTAAATTTATAGTATATAAAGCATAGCATTTTGGTCCCCGATCAATCTAGTTTTGGGTATACACTATAGGCCCATGTATAATCCATTGGAAAGAATCAGCATATGTAAATTTTAAATGATAGTATGGGTCTATATATAAAGTTTGCATGTGATTTTTGTGTCATCCATTGTGTGTCCCTGGTCAGATGTTAAACTATAGCAAGTTGATGAACATTTTGTTGACCAAATTTTGGTTAACTGGCATCTTTTTTAATTATCCTTTTATAATACAATAATATATATCAGCTTCTTTACTTTTTCCAAAAAGAAAAACATTAGTAAAAAATATTTAGATAAAAAATTTAAAAAATAATGTTTCAGAAAAATTCTTTTATTTAGGTCAAAGTATGGTGTCTGTACATCCTAAAAAGTGACTTTAAAAAATTGGTTTTCATACATGTGTGTATTCAAAATTAATTTGTATCACCTGGGTATTAGAAAAAAATACATATTTTAGAAACAAAACTCAAAATACTAAATTTCATATTATTGAACTTTTTAAAGATTCATTGTGTAAGTGCTTCAAATATTCAATCCAAATGTGACATATTCTCAAAAAAAAAAAAACTCTTCCACTTTTTGAACATTTTGTGAACCCAACTTCTTGCACATGGCCTTACCAATATTGGTGATATGATATCTTAACACATCTCAGGTGGCTTTGTTGGTTCTTTTCTAGTACACCTAAGGAATCTCTAAGGAGTAGCCAATTCCTATGTTCAAGACCCCTACAATGAATGGCCAACTAACAAGATTCAGTCAAAGACTACAATCTTCTACACTTCAGGCTCTGTGGGACCTAAGAGGGTGTTCCTTTTAACATTTTATTTGACTATATCAGTAAACAACATAGCAAATCATAGATCAGCTCCTATAAAAAGGTAAATAACACAATTCACTCAAAGGTTGGCTAGTCTTTAAGTAAATATCCATCAATTTACCAAGAATGGGGAAAATATCTCACATACATGCCTCATTGTAGATAAATTTTAAGAGATTTGTATTCTAACCCTGAATCAACAGTCCAATACTTCATTATCACTCAAAATGTAAATAAAAAGACAAATAGACTATTTCCTTTATTGATTGGGCTATAGAGTCATACATATTATGACTTGTCATGTAGAAATTATTTAAAGCTGATAATTATGGACTATTTCCATAAGGACTTGCATTATGGAAACTCTGCATATAATTCATCACTTCTTACCAAATTTTTAGTAAATCACTACAAATCCATGAATTCACTTAAACATTTAGTTGATTCATTGAATCAAAGAAAAAATGAAGGCATGCATTCAAATGAAATATTTGAAGATGAACCAAATATGCTTGATATTGTATTCAAAATTTACAGTGGTTTACAGAGAAGAGCATATGAACTATATGTGAAATTTACTTTTGATATCAGTAATTTCTACATAACTATTTAAAATTTTCATATGTAAAGTTCAAAACCGAAGACAATATTACTACCCTATTCTCCGGTATTCCTATATTATCTACCCTTTTCACATCAAACTTGAAGACTCAAAATTTTTAGAACCCCTGCAAATGAGCCCTGAATTCCCTTTTATAGAACAACGGAGCCAACAAGCTTCAGGCTCGAAATGCAGTTACATTACAAAAAATTCATTTCATATCACATTTCAACTGCATTTCCAAAATTCCCCACATGATAATTCTGTTGAAATGGGGAAAACCAAAATTGCCACAACCATCATGAGGAAGAAGCAAAGTGCTTCCAAAATCTTCCTCAACCACTAGGCAAGTAGCGAGACCAATGCCCAAACCACCACGAGGGCACACAGTCAACATCCAATGCCCCAAAAAATTTGTGACACATGTAGAGAGAGAAAACAAAAACCACAAACATCATTTATGAACAAAAAAATTCATTAACCGCCACCTTTTCACAAACCAGAAACCCTCTTACCAGCAATATGCACACCACGGTACACATGACCACTTCGTGTTATAGAAAGTTGGGGATGAAACCTCAACCTCAGCTTCATGTTTGTCCTATTTCAACACGGTGCCATCTCATCCACTCAGAGTCCTGACAACCAAAGGAGGGATAGAGCTCGACCTAAGGTCACAAGGTACCAACAGTAACTAGAGTTCATCTCCATTTCGCTATTAGACAAGTTCTTGGTAACATCAATAGGAGAGTTCTGTCAATCAAATGATCCACAACCATACCTAATTTTCCTCTACACATTGTTGGATGGCCCAACAACTTCCTTCCCTTTAGTTCCTATTACCTCCGAGTTGGCAGCCTGGCCCTTCAATCGATGACTGCATATGGTAATCACGGGTGAAGATTCCTCACCATGGACACTCTTTTGAGCACTCTGTGTAAGCTTTAGTTCTATTTTGTGAGACTCCTACAAATTTAGTCTAGCTGACCTCCACATTGGGTCAGATGGGATGCAAACCTTACTCATTTTTCCATAAGAAAGTATACACACGAACTTCGGCTCTCTGCACAAAATTGAAGACTTAATGACTTAATTTCAATGGTGAAAATAGCAACTCACTGATGGAACTCTCAAATTTTGCAAATTTGAAGTGCCCATTTCAAAATTTTTGCCTCTGCACTTTCAGAAGTGCACCTAAAAAATATGCCTAAGTGACCTACTTTGGAAGATCATATTTTGTAGCCAGTTGATTTTCATGAAAAACCCATTTGCAAGCTCACTCATGTGTCCTATGTGAGCAAGAATGTCAATTTTAAGCTTCCCATAATGAGTTTTGATAGGTTTTTGAAAATCGAAGCTGGAGGGTTTTGGCAGGTTTTTGTTTGCAAACTTTCATTTTTGCAAAGTAGCCTCCTGTTCGAGCTTGCATTTTTCAACCAGATGACTGTCAAGTCAAAATAATTGTTTATCTCCATTCTCCATGCCAAGTTAAGCTCACATGTTAGGTTTCAGAGCCCCATGATTTTATTTTCTATTTTTAACAAATCAAAACCAAATGCAATTTATTCAATTTTGCATCTACATTTCTGACAATGTTTCAAGGTGGTCAACTTTAACCCTGAATATCTTGTGAAGATTATTGATTCAAGAAAATTCCTCTTGCACACATGCTCACTGTACCAAAATGAGCTACTGTTTCCAGTGGAATCTCGCTAGGACTTGATTTGGTATTTTTTCAACAAGGTGGTTTCGTGAGTTTTAATTGGTTCTAAACAATCTGTTGTTGCAGAAAGTCTGAGTAAGCAACTTTGGTAGCGAATAACTTTCACCTCATGATCCGTTTCTCCAAGTCATCTAATGTACTCCATTCTTTGACTAAATGTCTACATGCCTGCAAGTTTTTATTGCTCCAGGAGATCATTTACCTAGTTTCCCAGGTCAATTCCAGAGCCAACTTAGCAAGTTTTCACCATTCTGCAAAAATGTCAGAAAATAGATTTTAATGGAAATCCACTTCATCTTTTCATCTCTGATGCATTCAGAAGTTGCCTCAGATCAATTTGAGCATGAAATTTGTTAGAAAACATTTTTTTTTTAACCGGGCCCATGTGGGGACCTGCCATGCTTCACATAGTTATTAGCTTGTAAGGGAATTCATATCATTACTATGGTAATATTATGAGTTGGGATAGAAAAATATCATGTTGAAATATGATCTCAAAGCTAACAATGTGAAATCTTGGGTAGATATATCATAAAGGGGATAGTTTAAATGGAGTAAAAGATATGAAAGGAGATGTGTTATTTGTGCAAATAATAAATGCACTTGGGTTGCCATTGAATAGAGTCAGAATACTACTTGAATTTTCTTGGTTGCTTGAAAAACTATATAATACTAAAAGAGAAACTCATTTTAAGGGGCTAATATTATTCAAAGTTTCTTTGAATAAGGTATACATGTTGAACTTGGTTGAGAGATAGAGTTATGTGTCATGCTATTAGAGTGTTGTCCAAGAGAGAACATACCTTCATTATTATGGTCTTCTTGGTCAAAGATTATGTATGATAAACAAGATTTATCAGGAACTTTTGATAATTGTTGTGCTAGACACCGAATTAGTTCATAACCAAGACAAGTATCTCTTCTTGCCTACCTATAAATCTTGAATATGGTTCCATGGAGCTATGATAAAAACAACATAGCGCACAAAATGATTTTATTGAAAATACTTCATAAGTCTTAATGTGAATGATTCAACAAGTGATAAAGTACATATAAAAGGCTAGAGAGTAGATTGTAAATGGATGGCACACAAAGTGGGTTCTTCAAAGAGGCTCGAACCATATTCAAAAGGTATGGATGTCCATCATAGATGAGCTTTGTTCAAGCTCTCTGCACAATCAAAAGGAGGCCCAAGAGAAATATGTTGGTGCATTTCTTAAGGAAAATTCTATTTCCTTTGGCTGCACATATCATGCTCACTGCTAATAAGGGTGCCACTTGAACCCACTTTAGAAATTTTCAAGCCAATGGGACAACATGTGTTTAAAGGGTAATGGAATTTTTTGATGTTGTGAATGAAGCCTTACCACAAGCCGATCGAGGGTTTATATTCTGCAGGATATACAAAATGATTTTATTTAAAAGACTTTAAAAACTTTCAACCAAATGCATCTAGTGGGAGGTGTCCATCATACCACGCAGGGAGAGATCAGTAGTGAATGGATGTCAAAGTGTTTTTGAAAATTTTTTTAATGCAAAGCCATGAATGCCACAAAGGCATGCAACCAGTGCACTGAATGGACTGTTGTAAAGTCCTCAACAATATTTAACTAAATACGGGGGGTTTTCGATATGAATCTTTGCATGACATTAAAAAAATGGACTATTGACTAGACTTTAGAAACTTTTAAGCAATGCATTATAGCATGTTGGGTGCGCCATAATCATAGAGGTATGCATCAAAATGTATTTTTTCAAAACATTTTGGATACCTGCAAACAATTGCAAGGCATGCACAAGTTGATTGCATTGCAAGGGTCTTCAGAGCTTTTGAAGCAAACATGAGTGGAGGGAGAGGTAGGTGTGGGTTTTAAGGTGAGAATGATGCAGAGGATATAGATGGATAAGGTATGGACAACCATCAAACTAAAGGTGTTAAAAAGTTTTCAAAAACTTTCTAGCAAACACATCTAGAAGTGGTCAAAAAATGACTTCAAAAGGGATTTCCCTCTTTCCTACCTAGGCCAAAATGAGAGGAAGGAGTCATTGGAATTATGAGTGAATGATGAAGAAAAATGGGGTGCCTTTAAAATAAACACAACCACACCATAGTTGTTGTATTTTCTTGAAACTCCTTAGGAACTTTTAAACAAATATAACAGGTATGTGTAGAGCCAGGGCGCCATTTCAAAGGGGTTCCAACAAATAATGAAGGCACTTAACATGCTACATAATGCAAAGAGCAGCCCATACTTGCAGAGTGTGAATTGAATAGATTTGTCAAAAACAAAGAAGCCATTAGGAAAATGCAATTGCTTGTGCTTGTTGGGATGCCACAAGGCACCATCGAGCCTAGAACAAGGGTGATACGCTCACTGCAAATGGTGATCAAAAAATGAAATCTATGTGAGGTCAATGGGGAATGATTTGTGCTAGCATAAAAGGGTCTTTAATTTTTTAAACCATTCAAATAGAGGGCAGTGACTGGAGTGTGGAAATACAAAACTGATGATAGGCTCAAAGGGGGTGCCATGGATACAAAAGGACCACTTCAAAAATGTAAAGCAAGCTATGAGATATCTAAAATAGCAAATCTCTTATACGCTACAACACCCTGTGAGATGGCTTGAAGCTGTGATGACGGGTGTTGGAACCCAGGTTGTATTTTTTTCTGCCCGAATGCATCATGAAGATGGGTTGTGGTCGTTGCAAGGAAACATTATTTCTGGAGGAAGCGAGTATGTGCAAGATCATCATGGAAAAATTAGGCCCTTAAGTGGCAAAACAATAAAAAAAATCAGAGTTAGGCAACTTGATGTAAAAATTTGAATAAGTTATCTATATTATTTCAAAAATATGTAAGAATATAATCTGTAGCAAATTGAATGTAGTTTCTAAACTACTAGGTTTATTTATTTTTAAAAATCTATTTGGTGAAAATTTAAAATTTCAATGCAAAGTAATTACTTAAATTTCGTGGAAAAATAGAAGTAGGTGTGTGTTTGACCACCCTAACCATAATAAAATGATAATATTTTTTATAAAATTTTAGAAATAAGTAGAGGACTCATGTCCAGATGTGATGCATATTTTTTTATAATTTTTTTCCAAGTAAATAATTAATTATGAATTTTTTATTACAACTTTTAAAAAATATAAAAACTCGTATGTCTGACCACCTTAACTTGGTCAAAACTTCATGAAATTTATTTTTTATTTTTTTAATCCTATAGTACGCAAAGCATAGAATGTGTGATGCATGCTTTGGATTCAAAAAATGTGATACCCTTTGAAAGCTAGAGATGTTTTTCGATCAGCCTATCAATCAAGACTTTAATTGTAATTCAAATAGAAAATTAATAATAACTATTTATTAAATTAAAAGTAAAACATAATTTTTATTGGTGGAAAGCTGAGAATATCCTTTAAAAACCCTTTTTCATTTCATCAATTTTGGGTTAAAAAAAAGTCATCAGCCACATACCCTACAAATACCCATGAATATCACCACTTTTTAATCCCTAGCAAGCAATAGGTATTAAGAATATAAAATGAGGGCATGGAGGTATTTTATAAAGTGAACTTATTCACTTAAAAAAAAAAATTATTTGCTAGAAATATTTGTAGCTACAACAAAGAATAAGAATAGAAATATGAGATTTTCACGGGCAGAGGCATTTTTACACAGCTGGGTGAAAATGACGGAGATTGTCCACATGGGAAAATTTTCTTTTGCTGAGCAACTTGGACAAAGGAAAAATTGGAGGCAAAACCTATTGTAAAGAAGAGAGATAGAGAAGCTCTGCAATTCTGCTGATCAACGAGAATGAAGCTTCCAGATGGCATCTGCAGATCAACTTCTGGAGTTTTCTTTTCTTCTATATCTTCTCTTCTTCTCTTATTGTAAGGGGTTCTAAATTCTTATGTGGGGCTGGGTAGATAGAAACATGCTGAATCTGAGTCATAATTTGAGTCTATAAGCTATAAATTTTGATTTCATGAGTAAATATCAACTAGTTTGTGCAAATAAATCATGAAAGTCATGAATGCCATCAAATTGTCTACAAACTTGTATAGTTTAAGTCATATGAATTCAATAATACAAAGTATCTTTGGATTTTTCATCTCAATTTTTTGAGATTTTTTTATCTATTTATAGTTATGTTTCAATGAAATGGTTAAATAATTTGAGCAAATAATTATGATTGTAAGTGTATAGGTTGGATTTGATAAGAAGATTTTGATTGATAAAAAGAGAGGATATGTTGGTGTAATACATTAATGGTTGTAAATCCACTGGTTGAAGTTTGTTTGTTGATGAATTCTCTTTATGAATTTGACTCCATGGCCCAGAATTAGGCACTGATATGTCATTTAGCTTTGTGCATTCTCAGAAACATTTTAAATTGAAAATCATTTAAAATCCTTGTTGTTTGGTTGAGGTTTAGTGTTCTGCTTCCCAATTCCTGAGTAAGTGTTGATGTACCAAGAATTTAGCCATATTTGAGGTCATTAGTACTTTCTTTAGTGTATTATCATTGGGAATTATCTGCTATAAAAAGAAATGTCAATATGTAATTGAATTAAGTTTTTAGGCATTGTAGAGGTTGACCCACCTTAGTCCTGCAGAGCCAGAAGTGCAAAAGATCTATCTTTGACTGAATCTTGTCAGTTGGCCAAATCCACCATTAAGTTTGATCAATAGAACGTGGCTAGTCTATAGGATTCATTGGACTGATCAATTTGGAACACCAATAGGATGGAGACTCTGCTGGGGAGAAATGTGAATCTCCAAGTCCAGACTACTTAGTTATAGAGTCATATTATTATTTTCCATTATGAATTGAGTTCAAATATTGGAGGAATTCAAACCTAGAGGAGGCATTTGTTGTAGATAACCATAGAGTTTCATGGTTTGTGGTACTCTCCTGGTGAAAGGAATTTAGAAAGAAGTTTACATATGAAAGAGCTTCATGTTGTTTGAAGTTCAATCCTCTATGAAGAGAGGTGGTGATTCTATCAGAAGAACTTGTTGAAGAGGTGAACAAAGTTACAATATTTCCAAAACAATTTGTAGTAGCTGCAACATTTCCAGGTATTCTTTACTCTTAGTTTTCAAGAAAATTGTATATGAAAACAATATTTGAACTTCTTAGGAAAAACTTTGGTTCCCTATTTAGTGAATTAGCACTAACAAAGGGAAAGGATAGTAATAAATTGAGTTTACACACTTCCATTTGTTGGATTTGTCATATCAGGTGTAATTGCAGTTCCATTGAAAGAATTTTGTCTAGTGCTCAAATATTTTCTAGTGTGGATGGTTAGAATGCATTTGCATATTCTAGGTATTTCCATCCATTTGCATTATCATATGATTCAAGCTCAAGTTGTCATTATGCCAACAATTGTCATAGTAATCCCTCATTCAATCATGGTTCAGATTATGCACAATTAGTTGAGCCTTGATTTGCATATATCCATGGATCACCAAGATAAAATAGCCATACCAGTAGACACTTTGATACAACTTGTCAAGAAGTGTCAAAAGTATGATAATTCTCATATATTTGAGACCCCGAAGCACATGAACCCAAGAGTGCACAAGCCTAAGATAAGGCCGGAATGGAAAGTTGTATTTGAAAGGGGACAAGTAAAGAGATGGATAAAAGACACCGGATGTTTCAACAAGCCCAATTAAGAGACAATCATATTGTGTCTACTTGCCAAGTTAGTGCACCTTTTGTCAATTCCTTTGATCCATTGTATGCTCAATTAGATTTGTCATGGGTCGATTACAAAATTGAAAGTATGCCAACTCAAGTCTATAAGAAGATGCCTAGATTTAATGGATACAATGTGTGTGAAGGAGATGCACATGTCAAAAGTTTTTCTAGCTTCATGGAGGAACATTCATTTGGATATTAGGATATGTGGATGATATGTTTTGTTAGATCCCTTGAAGTAAGAGCTCGGTATTTAAGTTTTCCTGAGAAGTCATTTCCTTGTTGTGATGAATTAGTGAATGCTTACAGAGAAGAATTTGCAAAAGATCCTTCTGACCTTGTCACAAGGTTAAAGGAGATTAGAAAGCAAAATGAAGAGTCAAGCACTGATTTCAGTCATAGATTTGTTTGTGCCCTATCACTAATCCAGGAGAATTTCAGACCTAGTACTCCAAATTGTATTCATATGTATTTTTAAGCCTTTGAGGAGGGATCTAGTGCATTTTTAAAAGACTTTGAAATAGTGAGTATACAAATGGTTTACACATTTCTAGATAATTTGGAGAAACAGAGGAATGAATATGTGCTAAGTTTTTTTTCTTCAGTTTTGGGTAAACTTATTGATGAAACCAATAGTTGTGTGAAGATAAATTATCAAATGTCTTTAGTTTCAATTTCAAATGTTCAAATGTATAGTTGAGAAGGTAGAAGATAAGAAGGATGCATCGTTAAGTGATGAGGAAGTTTTCTTTGAACAACATACAAAAGAGATATACCCAGCTGAAAGTTGTAGCCATAATGATGATGGACATCATGAGATGAATGAAACATTTGAAGTTTCTTCTATCTCCTTTGATAGTGCAAAAATAGAGAGCAGATTTTCTGTAGCAATTGAAGGTTGCAAGGATGTAGATAACTTCCTGAATGATCATCTCAGTTCAGAATGTGTTGATAATACTTCCCCTTCAAGTGATGAACACAATGTTGTGAGGAACAATGGGACTCCAAGTCTTCTAAGCCAAGAACATCATGAGGGATATGAGTTGGATTTACTCTTTGATGAAGAGATATTTGATCAACAAGATTGTGGTACATTTGATCATGTCAATTCTGGGTATGTGCAGGATCATCATGGAAAAAATAGGCCCTTAAGTGGCAAAAAAATTAGAAAAATTAGAGTTAGGAAACTTGAAGTAAAAATTTGAATAAGTTATCTATATTATTTCAAAAATGTGTAAGAATAGAATCTATAGAAAATTGAATGTCGTTTCTAAACTACTAGGTATGTTAAAAAAAAAATCTATTTGGTGAAAATTTGAAATTTCAATGCAGTGGTACTTAAATTTCAGGGAAAAAATAAGAAGTAGGTGTTTGTCTGACCACCCTAACCACAATAAAATGACAATAATTTTTTATAATATTTTAGATATAAGTAGAGGACTCGTGCCCCGATGTGATGCATATTTTTTATAATTTTTTTCCACGTAAATAATTAATTATGATTTTTTTATTACAAATTTTTAAAAAATATAAAAGCTCGTATGTCTAACCACCTTAACTTGGTCAAAACTTCATGAAATTCATTTTTTATTTTTTTTAATCCTATAATATGCAAAGCATTGAATGTGATGCATATTTTGGATTAAAAAATTGTGATACCATTTGAAAGCTATCGATATTTTTCAATCAGCCTATCTATCAGGATTTTAGTTGTAATTTGAATAGAAAATGAATAATAATTACTTATTAAATTCAAAGTAAAGCATAATTTATAATGGTGGAAAGCTAAGAATCTCCTTTAAAAACCCTTTTCATTTCATCAATTTTGGGTTAAAAAATAGTAGTCAACCACATACCCATCATATTGCCACTTTTTGGCCCATCATGATCCTGCACATACCCTTCTACATGTGTTGAGTGTAGCTTTGATGCAAGTCTCCATGATGAGACATTGGGATTTTCTGATTTAGAAAATGTTCTTGAGAATTTCATTTTATTAGTTGCACGTGATAGAGTATGTGGGTATGTGCAGGATCATGATGGGCCAAAAAGTGGC
>VDFB02270651.1:728474711-728576818 GCA_007258455.2 Sequoia sempervirens | reverse complement strand
GCTATGTGTGGTTCTTTTATATTGACTAAGGAAAACCCTAACATTTTATTCTTGATTGGAAGCTTGCAAAGCAATGAAGTGTCAAAGTGACATGGCTAATTTTTGCTAGTTATGACTAATCTTGTTAGTAAATAGTAGGATCCTTGTCGCCCTTTCAATTCTTTGAGATCATTGATCTTGAGAAAGATTATTCCTCACTATTTGATTAGTTTATTACTTATTGAACATAGGATGGGTTAGCTCCTCAACATGTAATCTTAGTATGATGTGATGTGTAGGTGTCTAAAGTTAATTGTTCATAAGCTTAATGTATTGGTTCTTAATCTGAACATTATTTTTATTTGAGTAAGAGACACAATCATTGTGCATGATGATAAGGTTGTTAGTGCATTAAATTTTTAGCTTTTATGTAGAAACAATACAATTAAATAATGTGCATTTTCCTTCCAAGATTGAGCCTCTAGCCAATAGAACTCATCAACTTATTCCAAGTTATTTGATTGTGCTCCACTTTAATAATTAAGTTTTGGAAGGTAAACGTACATGAGAGATTTATAATATCCAACTAAATTGATGTATCTCTATGTTACTAGTTGAGTATATCTACACAAGTGGTCAGTTAAGCTCTTAAGGATCAAAGGATAATTTAATATCATTGAAACTCACCATTAAGAATTTTGACTTATTTTTCTTATGAATTATTAAAATTTTGGTGGGAGTATACATGCCACTACCAAGCTGAAATGACCAAATATTTTAGTGTGCAACATAACTTGTGTTTGATCTCCATTCATTGGACCTAATAATATTTTTATGATCCAATGGATTGAGTCAGAACTAAATGAGTTTTTCTTTATAATTTTGCACTTTTACTATTTTGATGTTGGTAAGAGATTATTAGTCCCCATAAAGTTCAAATTATTTCACATAATGCAAGTGTTATTGAATACCTTTTAATACATCTACAAGAACTATCTTGGCCAATATCCATATGTCATTCTTGATAGATTGATGTCCTTATCTCCATAGTGTGACATGATATTACTACATCCAATGAATTTACAACCTCAACCTAGAAAGTGAGTGAATTATTCAACAATTATTTCCTACACTTCACTCCTCAATTGATGTTTGGAGACCATTTTTTTAAAACAAGACAAATAATGATCATTGAATGCATATTATGTTTAATCAAATTAAATAGTTATAGTAAAACTTGGAACTATAAAAGTTTTAATTGTGAACATTGCTATTATTATGACTTGATAATCTAATCAAACTTAATATTAATAATTTAAATATGAGGAAGAAGATTGGGCTTGATGGAGCTTCTAAAATCTACCAATTTCTTATGCAGCCCATCAGCCCTGTTAGCACTCAAAACCCTTGTCCCCATGTGTGTGTAGGGTTTTGGTTTTGCAAGCATTTAAGTCTTCTAATGTAGCATTGATTTGTAATGTAGGTTTTCGGTTCCTTAAGTCATCATTTGAGCCATCATATGCATCTACCTACCGACCCCTTTGGTCAAGAGTGGTTGTCACCTAGTTTTCCCATTGACCTTAGCTATTTCCTAAAGTCGAGTCTTAATTTTTCCCCGGTGATCTAAGCTTAAGTCATCAGCCTGCGAGGGTCATGTCACCGTCAGCCTAACCAAGGCCCTTTATTAAATGCTAATCTTGTCGTGTGTGCAGGTTTTGAGATTTGAGGTTGTGGGAAGAGATCTTGAGCGTACCTTGCCAGCTCACGGGCGATAAATGTCGATCGGTTAAAATCCACAAGAATAGCGAGATGAAGATGCGTGTCTTCATACGGACATGGTGCCCAGTCTCCACTATCAGGCTTATGGCCCGTGGTTCTAAACCGACGGTCAAGATCAAATGGAAAGGATAATCTCCACCATTCCCTACTGGCTCATTGACGAATGGAGCTTGCTGACGAAGAAATTTCCATTTGAGGTGGGTTAACACCATTGGCCAAGGACACATCAACGAAGCACCGCTAGATTTCAAACCTTGTCAACCTAAACAGAGTCGTTTGATTTGCCATCTCATTGTGAGATCAATGGCTGATATTCAAAATTGATAAAATAGCATGTGATAGTCATTTTCATTTTGCAACCAATGGGCATTAATGATATATTATCTGTAGGTGTGATCAAATTGATCTTCGTGCATGTGGAGACTTAATTGCTAGCAATCATGAAGTGTGATCTACAGATTTCCATGCACTTGGGAATTAAACACTGACAATACGCATGCCAATGAATTGTTGAGTTTGCGTGTTTCCTTTTCATTAAGCATTGATGATTGATATCATCACTTTTCTCAATAAATAGAAGTGGGGAGTTGTTATTTTCACCATAGCAATTAAGTAGTTAAGTCTTCAAAATTATGTAGAAAGCCAAAGTTCATGTGTATACTTTCTTTTGGAAAAATGAATAAGGCTAGCATCCCATTTGTCCCAATGCGGAGGTTTGCTAGACTAAATTTATAGGATTCTCACAGAATAGATTGGGAGCTTACATAGAGTGCTAGCAAGAGTGTCCATGGTGAGGAATCTTCACCCGTGATTACTAGAGGTCGTCGCCGACTGAAGGGCTAGGCTGCAAGCTCAGAGGAAATAGGAACTTTAGGGTAGGAAGTTGTTGGGCCATCGAGTAGCATGCAGAGGAAAATTAAGTACAATTGTGGCTCATTTGGTCAGTAGAACTCTCCTATTGATGTTACTGACAGCTCGTCTGATAGCGAAATGAAGACGGACTCTAGTTACCGCTGGTACCTCATGACCTTAGGTCGAGCTATATCCCCTGAGGTGGAGGTGTTATCTATCCCTCCTTTGGTTGTCAGGACTTTGAGTGGATGAGATGGCATTGTGTTGAAATAGGAAAAATGTGAAGCTAAGGTTGAGGTTTCATCCCCAACAATTGCTATAACATGAAGTGGTGGTGTGTATTGTGGTGTGCATGTTGCTGGTAAGAGGACTTCTAGTTTGTGAAAAGGTGGTGGTTAATGAAATTTTTGTGTTGATAAATGATGTATGTGGTTGTTTTTTTCTCTCTCTGTGTGCATGGAAATTTTTTTGGGGCATTGGATGTTGACTATGTGCCCTCATGGTGGTTTGGGTGTTGGTCTTGCTGCTTGCCTAGCAATTGAGGAAGGTTTTGGTGGCACTTTGCTTCTTCCTCATGACGGATGTGGCAATTTTGGTTTTCCCCGTTTCAACAGAATTATCATGTGGGGAATTTTGGAAATGTAGCTGAAATGCAATATGAAATGAGTTTTTTGTAATGTAACTACATTTCAAGCCTGAAGCTTGTTGGTTCCCTTGTTCTATAAAAGGAATTCAAGGCTCATTTGCAGGGGTTTTAAAATTTATGAGTCTTCAAGCATGATGCAAAAAGGGTAGATAATATAGGAATACTAGAGAATAGGGTAGTAAGATTGTCTTGGGTTTTGAACTTTACATATGAAAATCTTAAATAGTTATGTAGAAATTACTGATATCGAAAGTAAATTTCATATATATTTCATATGCTCTTCTCTTTAAACCACTCTACAAATTTTGAATACAATATCAAGCATATTTGGTTCATCTTCAAATGTTTCATTTGAATGCATGCCTTCATTTTTTCTTTGATTCAATGAATCAACTAAATGTTTAAGTGAAGTCATGGATTTGTAGTGATTTACTGAGAATTTTGTAAGAAGTGATGAATTATATGCAGAAAGTTTCCATAATGCAAGTCCTTACGAAAATAGTCCATAATTATCAGCTTTAAATAATTTCTGCATGATAGGTCGTAATATGTATGACTCTATTGCCCAATCGGTAAAGGCACTAGTCTATTTGTCCTGGCATTTACATTTTGAGTGATAATGAAGTATTGGACTATTGATTCAAGACCGTTAGAATACAAATCTCTTAAAATTTATCTACAATGAAGCATGTATGTGAGATATTTTCCGTATTCCTAGTAAATTGAGGGATATTTGCTTAAAGACCAGCCAACCTTTGAGTGAATTGTGTTGTTTACCTTTTTATAGGAGCTGATATGTGATTTTCTATGTCAATTACTAATATAATCAAATAAAATGTTAAAAGGAACATCCTCCTAGGTCCCATAGAGCTTGAAGTGTAGAAGATTGTAGTCTTTGATTGAATCTTTTCAATTGGACATTCACTGTAGGGGTCTTGAACATAGGAATTGGCTACTCCTTAGAGATTCCTTAGGTGTACTAGGAAAACACCAATAAAATGATGACTCTACTGGGGAATTCTCCTTTTCCAAACATAGATACAAAATGTAGAGTCAAAGGGTGAAGCGAACCTGGACATCTTGATTGGATAACAACAAATTCTAGAACCTGGCAAATATTTTGAGTATAGCAAAGATTGAAGGATCCGAATGTGACTCCATTGTGGAAGATAGCCTAGAACATGTACTACTTACAAAGAAACTTCATCCTACTTGAAGTTCATTCCTCTGAAAGGAGGTGGTGACTTTGACTAAAAGAACCTGTCAAAGTATACATAATTTCATTGGATCTGCAACTTACAAGGCAAAGGATAGTCACACACTACAAATTACTAGGTATTTTCATAGAATTTGAAGGAATAGGATCGTATTATTAATAAATCAAGATGAATTTTCCCATACTTGAGATGTAAATGATTCCCTAATGAGTGAATTAGCACTAGATGAGGGAATGATAATAATATTTTTGCATTCCTTTGTGTATAAGTTAAATTCCTATGTTATGATGAAAAGAGAATGCTAAAATGTTAGATCTTAGGAAACATTTGTAAGAAATACATATGCCAAGGTCTTGGGATCAATTCTGTAAAAGGGATTGAAGTGGTGTTGTGTAATTATTGGGTATATTCACAATTCCTTTTCGAGAATTAAAAGTAAGTTTTCAATTCATGCCATCCTGTGTAAATATGGAGGAAAGTATGCAAGATGAACAGTCATTGTCTCACCAAGTAAATTTCAATACTGATAGGTATAAGGCTATTAGCTTTGACAATATTTGTGGTTACCAAAATGTGGTTCTAGCCAAGGTTAGGGACAAAATACCAAGGTTCAGTGGTGACAAGTTATAATCAACAAGAAAGCATGTACAAGAATTTGTTGATGTGATGGGTGATTATGAAATAGACCCTGAAGATGTGGTTATGAAGCTATTTATTCAATCCCTGAAAGGAGATGCAAGAGACTGGTTCTCTTTTCTGCATGTATCCTCTATACATTGTTGGAGTGAATTTAAGGAAACCTTCATGAACCAATTTGGTGAAAGGATAAACCCAAATGTTGCGAGAAAGAATTTCATGGAGATTTCTAGGGATAAGGGGGAATTGGTCCCTGCTTTCAACCTTAGATTTTCCAAGGTCATAAGGTAAATTCCTAAGCAAATGATACCAAATGATGCAGAGTGTCTGGTTATATATTTGGGATCATTTGATAGTAAGATGAGCTTCTTGTTGAGAGACAAAGAGCCTACCACCTTACAACAATCTTACCAAGAGGCTATGAACATCGAGAAAATTTTGAAATACTCAATCATCAGAGGACTTGTGATTGCTAGTAGTAGTTCTAGTAGTATTCAAGTTATTGAGCCAAGCAAATCAAGAGGTAAAAGGGTTTTCCAAGAAAAGAAGCCCATAGATGTTACATTTGCTTTACTCCCAAGAGATTGAGAACATGAGCAAGCATCAACCTCACATCAACCAAGGATGGTAAGGGCTAATTTAATTTTCTCTATCAGGAAGTTGTATGAAATGAAGAGATATGCAAATGAGTCACCATATGACTTGTTCTCAAGATTCTTGGATGCTTTGATGGAGATACCCAAGATTTTTAGGCCTAGTGATTTAATGTGCATCAATTTGTTTTGTGAGGCTTACATATCAGTATGAAGCCATTGGTCTGAGGATCAAAAGCCTCATAGCCTTGATCAAATTGTGGATTGGATAAAAATTGTGGAAAATATAGAGCATGGTCATATGCCCCCAGTTGTTTCCCAGAATGTGGGAAATAATTGTCATGGTGAGGAGAATCAAAGGCTAAGGTTGACATATCAAAGAGAAGCATTAGAGTCTAAGCAATTAACTATTGAATTTTGTTAGTTTGCAAGAAACATAGAAGCAAGTGCATGTAGTAGTGATGAGGATGAAGAGACAGAGTGTGAAAAAAAGGAGGTAGTGCCTAATTATCTTGCTTGGGATGTCATAAGTTGTGAGCAAACACCAGAGGTGCAGGGTGAAACCTCACAAATTGATTCAGCTAGAACTTATCATGCACTAGTCAATGAGGGAAATACACTTGGCTTTAGTAATATGACACGATTGGGGAATCAAAGTGATGAGATCAAATTTGTACAATATTCAATTGAATATGATTCTTCCTATGAAGTGGAGATGGAATCCCTTGCTTCTAGTAGGGGATATGTTAATAGCCTTGAAGGAGTATGTTTCCTAGCTAGTGAGCAATTTTCTTCATGTGAAGAATTATCTGAATGTGGCTCGATTATTATGAATGGAAATGATGAAGAGGATGTGGAGAATGTTTCTCTCTATTCTTCAAGTGATTGCACTGATGTTGAAGGCACTAATGATCAAAACTTGGAATCCTGACAATGAGAAAGATGAGATACATCCAATTACCATGAAGGTATGGAAAAATCCTTTATTTGATGAATCTGCATTGGACAACGAGGTTATAAATGACAATTGATATTGGTATAGGAACAATCCTCTTTTTTAAGATAACCCTGATGAGTACTTAGCAAGTACTACTAGTGGAGGTGTCATGGATGGTACAAGAAAATGTCAAGGTGATGTTAGGGTTGGTAACCACGCCTTTGAAGATTTCATCCTTGACTTGCTAATTCCCCAACTAAATGCAGGATGTGAAGACACAAATGCTAATGAATCAATCTACCAACATGTGATTAAGAAAATTGTGCTTGAAGAGAATGCCTCAAATTTTTTGGAGTCTAAGTGTGATAATAGCTCACATGATAAGGAAGTTCAAGACTATGATGTCTGCTTTGGATGTAGCGTGGATGTCCAAAAGGATGTAGATGATTGTACTGACTTTCCTATAGTGACAGGCTATGTACTTGAAGAAGTAATTGAAATGTCAGCTATTCATGTTTCACATGATGATTTCATGAATACTCAGGAAAAATTGTTTTATGTTGAAAATAAAGAATTACTTGATGATTTTGTAGAGTATGCAAATATTGCAGCATTATTTCATCCATGTGAGGAGCAGTTCAAAGGAATAAGGATCCAGTGGAATGATACAAGTCAGTATGAAGTTGTGATGGAGTTCTTTGTAGATACTCCTTATCTTATGGAGCTAATCATGGAACTTATTTCATCTCATAAAAACAACACTTGTGATAAACAAATTGAAGATTTGCTTGATCATGTGTGTCATTTCCCTATCTTTCAAGATACTAGCTAAGTGTGAGCTAGAGTATCTATGAGGTTTTCAAGTTTGATGAGAAAATGGAATGTGCTTCTATACCTCATGACAGTGTGGAGTATGAGAGTTTCATCTTCCCAGTCCAATTTGATGAACTTATGATGGGGATAGATAAATATGGAAATACTATTTCAAATGTCATGGGCAGTGCTGATTGTGATGGTGCTAGTGGCTTGGAATTGCGCAATGTCCATATGGACCCACTATCGGTAAAATAGGCCAAAGTCTTTGATAGAGGAAATAATTGTCCCTCAATTTTGGGGGCCTGGGGCCTCCACCTTCTAGAAATGAATTGCAATGTATATTTTGTAAATAGTGTACATAGGTTGGTTTGGTGCCTTTGATTTATGTTGTGTCTGATTGCATTGTCCAGGTAAGTTCCTGGGTTTTGGTCTTCTACCCTGGTCTGCTTTAGCCTGAGATTTAGATTCTCGCTATACCCACTAGGGGTATACATCCCCAAGCATGATCCACTGATGGAGCTTCTAAAATCTGCCAATTTTTTATGCAACCTATAGGCCTTTTTAGCACTCAAAATCCTTGTCCCCATGTGTGAGTAGGGTTTTTCTTTTCAAAGCTTTTAAGTCTTCTAATGCTGCATTGACCTATCCTGTAGGTTTCCAGTTCCTTAAATCATCATTTGAGCCATCGTATGCATTGGCCTACTAGCCCCTTTGGTCAAGAGCGTCGGTCACCCAGTTGTCCCATCGACCTTAGCTATTTCCTAAAGTTGGGTCTTAATTTTCCCCTAGTGATCTAAGCTTAAGTCATCAGCCTGCAAGGGTCATGTCACCGTTGGCCTAACCAAGGCCCTTTATTAAATGCTATTCTTTTCGTGTGTGCAAGTTTTCAGATTCAAGGCTATGGGAAGAGATCCTAACCATACCCCACTAGCTCCTGGGCAATATATGTCAGTCAGTTAAAATCCGCGAGAATGTAACAAGATGAAGACGTGTGTCCTCATATGGACATGGGCCCAATCTCCACTATCAGGCTTATTGCTTGTGGTTCTAAACTGACAGCCAAGATCAAATGGTAGGGATAATCTTCACCATTCCCCACTAGCTCACAAGGAGAAAGGATACACTCATTAAAATCCATGAGATCAGTGAGATCCCGACATGTGGATCAATCTACCCAGTTTGTGAGACAGATGGAGATTGTTGACAAAGAAGTTGTCATTTGAGGTGGGTTAACACCATTGGCTGAGGACACATCAACAAAGCATTGTTGGATTTCAAACCTTTTCAACCTAAATAAAGCCGTTCGATTTTCCATCTCGTCATGAGATCAATGGCTGATATTCAAAATTGATAAAATGACAAGTTATAGTCATTTTCATTCTACAACCAGTGGGCATTAATGATATACTCTCTGCGGGTGCAATCAAATTGATCTTTGTGCATGTGGAGACGTAATTGCTGGCAATCATGAAGTGTGATCTACAAATTTCCATGCACTTGGGAATTAAACGGTGACAATATGCATGCCAACGAATTGCCTAGTTTGCATGTGTGTTTTTCATTAAGCATTGATGATTGATATCATCACTTTACTCAATAAATAGAAGTGGTGAGTGTTGGTGTTCCAAATCGATCAGTCCAATGAATCATATAGACTAGCCACTTTCTAATGATCAAACTAAATGGTGGATTTGGCCAACTGACAAGATTCAGTCAAAGATTGAGATCTTCTACACTTCTAGCTCTACAGGACCAAGGTGGGTCAACCTCTACAATGCCTAAAACCTTAATTCAATTACACACTAACATTGCTTTTCATAGCAGATAATTCCCAATGATAATACACTAAAGAAAGTACTAATGACCTCAAATTTGGCTAAATTCTTGGTACATCAACACTTACTCAGCAATTGGAAAGCAAAACACTAAACCTCAACCAAACAGTAGGGATTTAAAATAATTTTGAATTTAAATTTTTTCTGAGAATGCACAAAGCTAAATGACAAATCAGTGCCTAATTTTGGGCAATGGAGTCAAATTCATAAAGAGAATTCATCAACAAACAAACTTCAACCAGTGGATTTACAAGTGTTAATGTATTGCACCAATAGATCCTCTCATGTTATCAATCAAATTCTTCTTATCAAATCCAACGTTCACACTTACAATCACAATTATGTGCTCAAAGTATTTAACCATTTGATTGAAACAAAACTATAAACAAATAAAACAATCTCAGAAAATCAAGATGAAAAATCCAAAGATAGTCTATATTATTGAATTCATCTTACTTAAACTATACAAGTTTGGATATATTTTGATGACATTCATGACTTTCATGATTTATTTGCACAAACTGGCTGATATTTACACATGAAATCAGAATTTATAGCTTACAAACTCAAATTATGACTCAGATTCAACATGTTTCTATCTACCCAACCGCACACAAGAATTCAAAACCCTTTTACAATGAAAGAAGAGGAGAAGATATAGAAGAAAAGAAAACTCTAGAAGTTGATCTGCAAATGTCATATGGAAGCTTCATTCCCGTTGATTAGCACAATTGAAAAGCTTCCCTCATCTCTCTTCTTTGCAACAGATTTTTCCTCCAATTCTACCTTTGTCTAAGTTGCTTATCAATAGAAATTTTTTGCATGTGGAGAATCTTTGTCATTTTCACCCAGTTGTGTAAAAATGCCTCGGCCTGTGAAAATCTCATATTTATGTTCTTATTCTTTGTTGTAGCTACAAATATTTATAGCAAATAATATTTGTTTATAAAGTGAATAAGTTCAATTTATAAAATGCCTACATGCCCTCATTTTATATTCTTAATACCCATTGCTCGCTAGGGATTAAATATTTAATCCATCCTACTATGCACACCACTAGAATATTTGCCCAAAAAATTTCCACATAGTGAATAATTATTCACTTTTGACAAACATACCCCTCATGCCACTCACACTCATTTTCTAGCAACACTTGAAATTCTTAGTGAATATTTTATTCACTTTTCCCATGTTACAAGCTTTCAATTTTATATTTGCACCTTTCACCCATGCACTTTACATTTAAAATATTTAAAATATGAGGGCCTTTCATTTTACTTGGCAATGGAAACACTATTTAAAACAGAATTTAATCAGGCCACTTAAGAATTTCACATTTTATATTCCACACTGGCCCACCTTTTATATCTACCCTTTGTTTTAAATTTAAAGCAATATGCTTTAAATGTATTTTAAAAAACCCCAAACAACCCTTTATTGAAGATCATCGGGCACTTTACTATTTCAAATATTTTTCCTTGTATTTTAAAAGAAAAATAAAAGATTTTAAACCCCAAATCCTCAAGCAAATCACACCACACCCTTTCAATTTCTCTTGGGCCCCACACCTACCACATGTCGCAAATTTTCCAGCCCCGAGGGAATTAAAAAGTGCATATTTTGTACCCTTGAGCTAGTGGAGAAGGGTGTAGATTTTGCTGCACTTCCATCTCCTTACCCACCATTGATCTCATTTCTTCCTGCATTGTGCCCTAATTTTCCTATTTTCTCATTCCTCTGTGCTCTGCAACTTCTTTAGTTTGCTCCACAAATCCACAATCTAGTTTTTGAGCTTCCTCTAGCAATAATGCTTCCTTGCAACGACCACAACCCCTCTTCATGATGCATTCAAGAAAAAAAAAATAGAACATGGGCGCCAACACTTGTCATCACAGCTCGAAGCCATCTCACAGGGTGTTGCAGCCTATATAAGAGATTTGCTATTTCAGATATCTCATAGCTTGCTTTACATTTTTGAAGTGGTCCTTTTGTAGCCATGGCGTTCCCTTTGAGCCTATCATCAGTTTTGTATTTCCACACTCCAGGTGTTGTCCTCTATTTGAATGGTTTAAAAAATCAAAGACCCTTTTATGCCAGCACAAATCATGCCCCATTGACCTCACACACATTTCATTTTCTAATCACCATTTGCAGTGAGCTTATGACCCCTGTTGTAGTCTCGATGGTGCCTTGTGGCGTCCCAATAGGCACAAGAAATTGCATTTTCTTAAAGTTTTTTTTTTTTTGAAAATTCTATTTGATTCACACTCTGCAAGTATGGGCTGATCTTTGCATTGCACAGCATGCTAGGTGCCTTCATTATTTGTTTGAGCCCCTTTGAAATGGTGCCCTGGCTTTACACATACTTGTTGCATTTGTTTAAAAGTTCCTAAGGAGTTTCAACAAAATATAGCAACTATGGCATGGTTGTGTTTATTTTTAAGGCGCCCAATTTTTCTTCATCATGCACCCATAATGCCAATGACTCCTTCCTCTCATTCTGGCATGGGAAGGAAAGAGGGAAAGCCCTTTTGAAGTGGATTTTTGACCACTGCCAAATGCATTTGCTTGAAATTTTTTGAAAAATATTTAACACCTCCACTTTGATGGTTGTCCATACCTTATCCAACTACATTATCCACATCATTCTCACCTTAAAACCCACGCCTATCTCTCCCTCCATTCATTTTTGCTTCAAAAGCTCTAAAGCCCCTTGCAATGCAATCAACCTATGCACACCTTGCAATTGTTTGTAGGTATCCAAAATATTTTCAACAAATACATTTTTTTGTATACCTCTGTAATTATGGCACATCCAACATGCTATAATGCATTGCTTAAAAGTTTCTAAAGTCTGGTCAACAATCCATTTTGTTTATATATTTCAAAGATTCATATTGGTAGCCACCTGTATTTACTTCAGTATTGTTGAGGAATTTACAACAGTCCATTTGATGCATTGGTTGCACATTCCTTTGTGGCATTCATAGCTTTGCATTAAAAAACTCTTCAAAAACACTTTGACATCCATTCACTACTGATCTCTCCCTGTGTGGTACGATGGACGCCTCCCTCCAGATGCATTTGGTTGAAAGTTTTTAAAGTCTTTTAAATAAAATCATTTTGTATATCCTACAAAATATAAACCCTCCATCGGCCTATGTTAAGGCCTCATTCACAACATCAAACCTTTTCATTACCCTTTAAAGACATGTTGTCCCATTTGCTTGAAATTTTATGAAGCGGGTTCAATTGGCGCCCCTGTCAGCAATGAGCATGATATGCGTGTAGCCAATGGAAATAGAATTTACCTTAAGAAATGCACCAACATACTTCTCTCGGGCCTCCTTTTGACTGCACAGAGAGCAAGTGAAAAAATATCATCTATCCTTTGTGCTTTGATGGACGTCCATACCTTTTGAATATGGCTCAAGCCTCTTTAAAGAACCCACTTTGTACGTCATCCATTTACAATTTGCTCTCTAGCCTTTTATACATGCTTTCTCACTCATTGAATCATTCGCATTGAGACTTATGAAATCTTTTGAATAAAATAATTTTGTGTGCTATGTTGCTTTTATCATATGTAGCTCCATGGAACCATATTCAAGATTTATAGTCATGCAAGAAGAGATACAGGTCTTGGTTATGAACTAATTCGGTGTCCAACACAACAATTATCAAAAGCTCCTAATAAACCTTTTTTTATCATACATAATCTTTGACCAAGAAGACCATAATAACAAAGGTATGTTCTATCTTGGCTGCAACACTCTAATAGCATGATGCATAACTCCATCTCTCAACCAGGTTCAACATGTATACCTTATTCAAAGAAACTTTGAATAATATTAGCCCCTTAAAATGAGTTTCCCTTTTAGTATTATATATTTTTTCAAGCAACAGAGCAAATTCAAGTAGTATTCTAACTCTATTCAATGGCAACCCAAGTGCATTCACTCTTTGCACAAATAAAACCTCTCCTTTCATATCTTTTGCTCCATTTAAACTGTCCCTTTTATGATATTTCTACCCAAGAGTTCACACTGCTAGCTTTGAGATCATATTTCAACATGAGATTTTGCTATCCTAAATCATAATATTACTATAGTAATGATATGAATGCCCTTACAAGCTGATAACTATGTGAAGCATGTTGGGTCCCCACGTGGGACCGACTATTTTTTTTTCATTTTCTAACATATTTCATGCTTAAATTGATCTAAGGAAAATTTTGAATGCATCAAAGATGAAAAGATGAAGTGGTTTCCATTAAAATATGTTTTCTAACATTTTTGTAGAATGGTGAAAACTAGCTAAGTTGGCTATGGAATCGACCTGGGAAACTAGGCAAATGACCTCCCAGGGCAATGAAAACTTGCGGGCATGTAGACATTCAGTCCAAGAATGAAGTGCCTTAGACAACTAGGAAGAAATGGATCACAAGGTGAAAGTTATTCACTATCCAAGTTGCTTGCTCAAACTTTCTGCAACAACAGCCTGTTCAAAACCAATTAAAACTCACGAAATCACCTCATTGAAAGAATACCAAATCAACTCCTAGAAAGCTGCCACTAGACATAGTAGTTCACTTAGGTATAGTGAGCATGTGTACAAGAGGAATTTTCTTGAATCAACAATCTTCACGAGATATTCAGGGTCAAAGTTGACCACCTCGAAACATTGTCAAAAATGCAGATGCAAAACTAAAGAAATTGCGTTTGGTTTTGATCTATTAAAAATAGAAAATCAAATCATGGGGCTTTGAATCCTGACATGTGAGCTCATCTTGGCATGGATAATGGAGAGCAACAATCATTTTGACTTGATAGTCATCCAATTGCAAAATGCAAGCTCAAACAAGAGGCTACTTTACAAAACTGAAAGTTTGCAAATAGCAAAAAAGTGCCAAAACCCTCCAGTTTTTCTTTTCAAAACCCTGTCAAAACTCATCATGGGAAGTTGAAAATTGACATTCCTACTCACATAGGACACATGAGTGAGATTGAAAATTATTTTTGCGTGAAAATAAACTGGCTACAAAATATGACCTTCCAAAGTAGGTCACTTAGGCATATTTTTCAAGTGCACTTCTAAAAGTGTAGAGGCAAAATTTTTGAAATGGGAACTTTAAATTTGCAAAATTTGAGATTTCCATCAGTGGCTCCAACTGGGGATGTATGACCCCTGTGGACATAGCAAGATTCTAGATCTTTGGGGAGTGGACCATATTTTGAGTCCATCCAGTGCTCTCAAATTGCTCCTTTATTCATCCTTCCTTTTCAACTTCATCTGGTGACACCAAGATGCCAAATGAAAAGGGGAGTCAATATTTACCTCTGTCAAAAAAAATTATGTAAAAAGAACTGATATCCCTCAACTCATGTTGGTCTTTGTCAAACCACAACAACAGGAGTGACTACATTTGTGTAAACACAAGCATCAAGCTACCTTTGTGCAAGTGGAAACTTTCTCTCTATTTGACTCCATTTTCATCAAGTGGCAACCAAATAAAATATGTCACATCATTGTCACTTTTTTCATTCTTTTATTTTGTATCAAGTGGCAACATTTGAAAATAGTGATCAAAACCATATGAAAGCACAGTCTGATCACAACCATATGCTTGATTAAATATGCTGGTACCTCTTAATGGAAATCATATACAACATTATCAACATGTGCATAACCACAATGCATTTGGGAGTCAGGCATATCCTCAAAATTTTGATGATCATGTGGCAACAATTTATCATATTCATCATTTGAATCATTTTTAGAATGAAAACAACATTATTCAATGTCCTGCACATTGCCACATTCTATGAAAACTTCTTCCAGTTGACAAAAGTAGCACTCACATTTTTCCACATGGCTAGAATTGTTAAGCTCAATTTGATCACTAGTTTTTATGTCATAGGTGAAATTATCACAAGGACTCACCAAAAGATCCTGCTCATCATGCAAACCATCTCTGAGTGTATTCACAGAGATACACTCATGCATTAGCACATTCTGCAACTATTCTTCATTATGTTGTTATTGAGAATCATCAGAGATTTCTGACTTGTCTTCATCTGTAGTCATATTGTCATCCTCTGAACATAACATATCAACCTCTTCAATATCTCAAGCTTGCTGAGAGATGAGAAATTCTGGTTCAGAAGGACAATCTGATTTCTCATTGAAATCAACATTCATATTCACATTCAAAGACTAGTGCCTAGGATCATTCAAATCAACAAACAAAGACTTGTCCAAATCCACATTAGAATCTTCAAAACTTGGCTCATTGGATGCACAAACCTCATGGTCATCTCCTACTTCAAACTCCTCAAAACAAATTTCTATGTTTGCATCCGTATGCACACTGCCATACTCATCATACAATGCATCATTTCCATCAAATGATCATTTGTATTCATTCACATTATCATCATCACAATTAGTTAGTTCATCATTGGAAGGAGAACCAAAAGCACATGCATCATACCTTGCAACTTGAAGACCATCATCACTGTCAAAATCAATTTTAGAAGCACACAACAACTGAGGGTTGCTCCCATGTGCACATTTCTGATATTCAGTGGTCAGCAAATTTGAGATTTGTTCACTGCTTAATAGATCATTGTTCTAGTCCATTCTTTCAACCACTTCCTCTTATTGACTCTCACTATAGTTGGATGAATTATCAAATTGCAAATCGAGATATGTTATCATGTCATCATCATGAAAATATGAAAACTCAATGGGCTGATCATAAACAGGATTTCCCCAATCATAGGAGATTTAATTGTGGACAACCTTGTCAAAAACATGATCACAACCAGTCACAGAGAATAAGCTATCCATTTTCTTATTCTTACTCACTTTTGGGTTGTCATAACAGCAATCCATATCATTTTTCATTTCAACATTAAATTGGGTGTCTTTACTGAGTTTGTCATTTACATCCTCTTGAGGATAGACACAAACATCTTCATTGTCAAACTAAAAACCATCAATAGTTTCCTCATTGCAGCTGCTTGTGGTTGATCTTTCAAACTAAAACTCATCACATGGGTATGTGCAGGATCATCATGGAAAAAACAGGCCCTTAAGTGGCGAAAAAATCAGAAAAATCAGAGTTAAGCAACTTGATGTAAAAATTTGAATAAGTTATCTATATTATTTCAAAAATATGTAATAATAGAATATGTAGCAAATTTAATGCGGTTTCTAAATTACTAGGTTTAATTAAAAAAAAAAAAACTATTTGATGAAAATTTGAAATTTCAATTCAGTAGTATTTAAATTTCAGGGAAAAAATAAGTAGGTGTCTGTCTGACCACCATAACCACAATAAAATGATAATATTTTTTTTATAATATTTTAGATATAAGTAGAGGACTCATGTCCTAATGTGATGCATAATTTTTTGTAATTTTTTTCCAAGTAAATAATTAATTATGAATTTTTTATTACAACTTTTGAAAAAAATAAAAACTTGTATGTCTAACCACTTTAACTTGGTCAAAACTTTATGAAATTCTCTTTTTTTACTCCTATAGTATGTGAAGCATAGAATGTGATGCATGTTTCAGATTCAAAAAATGTGATATCGTTTGAAAGCTATAGATGTTTATCAATTAGCCTCTCAATCAAGACTTTAATCGTAATTCAAATAGAAAATAAATAATTATTATTTATTAAATTCAAAGTAATGCATAATTTATATTGGTGGAAAGCTGAGAATCTACTTTAAAAACCATTTTCTTTTTATCAATTTTAGGTAAAAAAAAAAAAAAATCAGCCACATACCCTACACATACCCATCATATCGCCATTTTTTGGCCCATCATGATCCTGCACATACCCACATATTCTATCACTTGTAGGTGATAAACTGAGATTTCGAAGAAAATTTTCTAAATCAGAAAATCCCAGTGTCTCATCATGGAGACTTGCATCAAAGCTACACTCAACACATGTAGAATTCACATGATCAATTGTACCACAATATTGTTGATCAAATATCTCTTCTTCAAAGAGTAAATCCAATTCATATCCCTCATCATGTTCTTGGCTTAGAATACTTGGGCTCCCATTGTTCCTATTGATGGGTATTTTTTTACACTTTCTCAACACAGGCAGTGTGTAGGTGCACTACCTCTCTCGAAAGGAAACCTCCAACTGCAAGCTACTGAAAATCTCCCCAAGGTCTCTCGGGTGTCAGGTCATGACTTGCATGGAAATCCTCAGTTGATTTTGATGTGATTTTGCTGGTAATCATAGGGCGGACTTACGTAGCTGAATGCGAGATGGATTTTCAAATCCGAAGTTTCTAAGATGGGAAGTAAAGTGTATGCTGCTATAGGTTCGAACAACAATCCAAAACTTTGATGTTTTCTTCAAATTTGGCTTTACAATGTGCAATCAACCTTAGCACAAAATATTTATTAAAAAATAAAGGAGGAAAGAGCAGAGAAGATGGAAGGTTCCTGGACCTGCAACTAATTGTGAACAGTAATTATGGAGTTCCTGCAATGGAAAACTTCCCTAAAACAAGATTTCACTTAACCAGAAATCTCACAGTCTCATGAAATTTGTGCTATCTTCTAAGGTCTACAAATATTTCACCTTTCATTCACCATATGCATGCATGAACAAAGATAAAAGTGTGAAGCAACTTTGAATTTAAGCCTAGACTAACTTTACATAGCTATCTACCAGCAGCAAACAACAAAAAATATGGACTAAGAAGGTATCTACACAACAAGTTTCACAACCATGGAACAACATTTCTAAATCTATCAAAGCAAGAATACAACTAACTCGAACAGCAATATAAATCTAACTAAACATCTAACAATGAAGGTTAAATCAAGTAACATGTGAAAAACTCAAAAAATGCACCAAGTCAATGTATTTTCATTATAAAGTTCTGCAGCATGTCTTTACAACAACTCAACTCCCTTTGCAAATGAGAGGAAACCCCTATTTATAGTGCCCAAAAAGTTAAATGAATGGCCAATATTAATTCTCATTGTGTGGCCAAGATTCATTACAAAATAGGGTTTCACGTACCCCCAATATATTACAATTTAAAAATACATCTTTGTCCTTTTGCCTATTTTCTCACTTAGTGCTGGCACTATAGCATCTTGTCTTTTGTTGATTTCTCTTTTCCTGTAGCTATTCCTGTGGGAGATCCTCATTGATAGTAGGGTTGTCCTCCTACTTCTTCAAAGCTGAATATTCCACGAATTTAAGAATAACTGGCTGGACCTTGTCTACCTCAATGATCTCGTATTGCAGCATCTGGTACCTCCATTCTTTTGCATTATCTTCAAGATTTCTCCAGTATTCAAAATATTTTATGCCCTGATCTCTGAACAACTCTGATTAGTCGAAGCCACGGGCAGAAAAACTCATGAATTCCATTGTTATTTCACTAGACATCCCGTCCTCCATCTTCTTCTGAAAGTAAGGTTTTATCTTTTCTGGATCCATCTATAATGCAGGTATGTCATACTCCATCATCAATTTGAGATATCAAACACATTCCCCCCTAATTTCTTTGACCCATTCGATGTCTAGATCCACCTTACTCATTATCTATTCCAGCCTTTTTTTCTGTTACCAAAATCCTGCCTCCACACATCCATCAACCAATGATTGTCCCTTTTGAATGCAAGCTCCTTTCCCCATGTGGCTTTTGGTAACTGGAGAATGGCCTCAATCTTTGGATAAGTGGAGTCATATGTTGCAGGGAAGTCGGTATAGAGCTTCTTCGTGCTCTCCAAAGATTGTTGTACACCCAAGAACTTGTTGGCTATTCAAACTGCCTGGCCAATACCCATGTTCCTGACGTACAGGACATGTTAGAACTAGCTCTCTGTAGTCTTATCCAAGTTCTTTCTCTTCTCTAGATTTTCAATCTGTTCCTTGGAGAGCAATTGGGGTGGATCCATGGATGTCGTAGGAAGGTCATCCACCGAAGACCATTGTTGGATGTAATTCGTCAAGGCAGTTACATGTGCCTTGAGGTCGTCCTTTGAGATCTTGTCCTATTTTATCAAGTGCACCATTGTAGCCACTGAATCCTCAAGATGCCCCACCTTCTACTCTCTGGTAGCGGTTCCCAAGTTGATGGTGAAAATTTTGTAGCGTATTCCTTCTCTGCCCACCACTGGCATGGCTATTTGCACTGCTCGAGACCTAGAAGCATCCATTTTTACCTTGGATATGATCTTAGGTTTCTTCTCTTTTCCAGTTGTGATCTACACTCGAGCTAAGATAGCCTCCAGCCTAGCTCTTGGGTCCTTTGGTGCGGGAGTTTTATTTTCAAGCTGTCTCTCTAGCCTTTCAGGCATAGCAGACTTTTTCTTAGGTGATTCACAATCACCCTCATGTTCCTCGACTAAGATCTCTATTTTCTTATTTCCAGGGGCCCTTTCTTCCATTTTAGCACCATCTCCTTCTTCTTCATTGGAGTCCTAGATGAACACAAGTCACTTGATGGGAGGCTTGTTAGGTAATTACTCCCAGGGACCTTCTTCTTTCTCTATTTCCTTCCCCTCCCTTTCTCTAGTTTGCTCAACCTTGTGCACGTGCTCCTTGGGCCGCTCAATCTCGAGGCCCTTGACAATTTGAGCCTCATTCTTAGGCTTATCTTCTCCTTTACTTTCCTCCTCTTGACAAGGGGATGACACACCCTCTTGCAATTCCCTTTTAGGGAGCTCTGTGTCTTCTTCAAGATTGTCATCAAAGGTTTGTACGATGACCCTACCACCGACATCCTCTTCCTCACCCCCGCTCTACTAAGAGCATGTTCCTTCCTCCCCGTAGGCCACCCTTTTAATTTTCTGGTGTTCATACTCTAGGTGTTCATGGTATTCATCGGCTTCCTCTTCAAATGGATTTGAGACCTCTTGCTCCCATCTCTCCCACTCCTCAAAGATTAACATGGTGGCTTCCACAGCTCATGGTCCTTCCGGAGGCTACGAAGGTTTGGAAGTAGCGAAGACCTGCACTAGGGCTGCCTGAAGAGTGGGGTCCATGAGGATCTAGGAGAGCTCAGAAGGGAGATTCTGCATGTGTTTCAAGAAGGCCCTGGGCAAGGTGGGAGCTGGTATTGGTGCCATTACTATAGCTAATGGGAGTGATGTGGTAGGTGACATGGCAATGGAGGAAAGAGGAGTAGTTACAATAGAGGAAGAATCAATTACTATTACAAGCTCGGCCAGAGGTGAAGGGACAAGATGGAAAGAGATGTCCACTGCTGGTGGGGATGTGGCGACCATGGGTAGGGAAGTAGATGATGGGGCAGTCAAAACAGGGAGAGCCAAAAGATGTTTTAACTGATTTATACTTTTTTCTTCTTCCTCTTGGATTACGGGCTACTCCGTGGTGCCTCTTATTTGCTTGAGCCTTTTAGAAGGTGAACCTCCTAGATCTTTCCTCCTGTATACTTTGGGGTCTAGGGACTGCTCTATTTATGTTTCTTTCCTCTTCTTAGATCTGGTGATTAAAGGATATTTGGATGTCCCTCCCATCAAAGTTGTGGAGGTGCCATCTTTGATGGCACTAGGATCACTCTTTAGCACTGCATATGTCAAGACCACCCCTTAATTTTTCATTCGAGCCACCTATCCATCAACCCATTCTTTGGTTCAAGCCAGAACTAGTTTGGTTATAATATTGAGGTCATTGACCTCCTGTTCATCCCAATCTATTGTTGGTAGTGGCAAGTTGGTGACTACAGGGTATTTGGGGTCCATTACAGTGCTTTCGTCCTCTTTGACCTAATCTGGTATGGGAAATGGTTGCACCCTTCTTATGAAGTACGTAGTCATCCACATGTAGTGCCTTGCACTTCCTTCCTTCTTGTCTTGAAAATCTCCCCAAAAGTCCTCAACGTGGTGCAGATGAGCAAACCCTGACCCCAGTGCTTTCCTTATATGCCCATATGGGTCCATTTGCGAGAGAGTAGTGTGTAGGTGAAAATGATAATCATTCAATTCTTTCTCAAAATTCCCAGCGCACTGGGAATTTTGTATTTTGTACATTCTTCAGCTAAAAGTTAAGGGGTAGGAGATCCCTACCAAGTGTTTGGTGTTGAAGACGGACTGTATGCGTTGGAGTTGCCGAGAAAGTTCCAATAGGATGATCTAGTCGTTGGGGTATTGGGGAAACTTATTTGGCCTTTTTGTGAGGCCCTGGGTGCGAATGTATGTGAACTTTGCATACTGAATGAAAAGGAAGGCGTACTGCTTCAAGAATTCTTGAGCACTATGAGAGACCCTTCTCTTGAAATCCCCTATAATCACTCTGATGATATGGCCGATGAAAGCGTCATTTACCCTGCAATATTCCTTCTTGAAGTTTCGGTGCTGGAGCTGGGTACCTGTCATAGACCTTCAATTTTTTACCCTGTTCCCCATTGGGTACCACAAATAGTCCACTATACTGCCTTTGGTCTGAAAAGGAGTAGACCAAATAGGAGGTCATGTAGAACTTGGATCTTTTCTTCACGTTCATGAACTACTCATGGAAGTAGTCACTTATTATGCCCCCCAGTAGAACAAGGATTTTGTGCTAACGTCTTCATTCCCGCAGAGGATCTGCTTAACGAAGTACACCATCCATTCCTGAAAGCAAGCAGCAATAGGGAGACCCATCACTGTGCTCAGCATAGTGACTAAGTCATGGTAATCTTCATTTAAATCACTGCAGAAGAGTTCTTGAGGAACCTTCACAGCACTGGGCCCCATTTCTCTTTGAGCCAGTGTTGATTTATCAATTTCTTGTAGCCCATCAAGTTGTCGTCCCATGTTGCTTTGCATTCCTCTATGGTAGGCGTCTCTATCTCGATGAAGGTGGGAATGTGGAAAGTCTTTGTAATTTCCTCAGCTGACATATCAGCAAGAATGTTCCCATCCCAGTCAACAATTGTTCGCATCTAGGGTTGATATGCTTGTCGACAAGCCATGACCAACTCAGAGGCCATGAGGGATGGAGGGAAGCCTGCAGCTTTTGGAATTCCTCTTTGCCTGATCAGCCTTGCATTCTTTGTTGTTGGGTTGACTCTAACCGTTTGCTTAAATTCATCAATATTGATGTGGATGATATTGGTATCTGTGATCTCTTTCTAGTCAATGATAATCTTCAAGTGCAAGGGTTCACCCTGGAACTAGTACTTCATCTAGTCCTTGTCCTATTTTTCAGGAGGAGTCTTTCTCGATTTCTTTCCTTTGTCCTTTTCTGTAGCTACCCCCGAGGATCCTACACCTGATACAATATATCGTGCAAGCAAAGGCATAGTCAATGCAACCAATCATGAAAAATTTGATATTCGTCAAAATTTCGTGGATGAAATCAACTTTAGATAAGTTATCATTCATAAGAACATACTTTTACTTCTGGATGTCATTAGTCCTTCAATTGAGGGATTTCGGACAATTCGGGCCCAGAGGCCCAAACTTCCCCGACAGGAATGTTGTTTTGAAAAGGCAAATAGGGTGGTGCAATCCAGGAGATTTCTCTCAATAGAATTCTGATGGTTAGAAAGTCTCGTATCGAAGAGAGCTGAATTTGAGCACGTGGGTCGAGATCATATTTCAATTTTGAGGTTGTTTGGATCAATTTCAGAGCATCTAGAGGTACAGGCTTAGAAGGCTATCCGAGGTTGGCTGTTTAAAATGGCCAGAAATAAAGATAATTCCAAAGATGAAATTCTGAGGTCCGGGACCTAGGGGTCCAGGGATAGTTGTGGTTTTCCTTCCTATTTGAAGGTGCTTGGGCCTGGAGAGCCGGGAAGCCGCCCCGTTCTCACCATTTGGAATGGCGATCACTGGATGGAAGTCTGAAGGGAGTAGACTGGTAGACTGAACCTGGTAATGAGGTTGGGCGTCATATTTTCCATGTCATGTTCTCATTTAGCAAATGGGAGGGCAGGGCCCAGAGGCTAGAAAGGAGTGTGCACTTTTCCCTTTTGGAACAGCGGATATGGGATGGAGTCTCGGTGGGTGAAGCCCAGCAAGGGCGAGGATGTTAAAATTGAGTGTTTTTTGATCTTGCAGCGAATGGAGGCTCGGGGTCCGGGAGGCAGAAGAATGGCAAAGGGTAAGGCAGGCTCCAAAACTCAAGCGAACGGGGTCCGTAAACCATTTGGGAATGGAAAAAACCTTGCGGAGTTCTGGACATGTAAGTTCAGAGGGTCAGGCCTGGGAAGTAGCAATGCAGGTTGGTTTCGAGGTCTTAAGCTTTTCAATCTCAGTGGAAAACTGTCGATGGAGGCCCAGGGCGATGGGCTAGAGGGCATCTCAGCATTTTGGAAAAAAGAGATGGTTTCGTTTCTAAGTTGGATGGCCATTGGAAGACCCAAGCCTAGAGCGTGTAAACACCCCTTGCAACAAACGATCGTGGCAAGGTGAAGTTCCAGACCGATTCGAAGGGTGTTTGAGAAGTTTTCTGAAAATTCTAAGACATGGGTTTTGTTCATTATCTCATGTTTTATCATTTAAATGTAATTTTAACTCGTGGCATTCATCTTTTTAGGTGTTAAATTTGTAAAAACTTCTCAAGAGGGCGAACAGAAAATGTACCTTGGGATTCCATTGAGAGAAGACGTGCAATCCACTAAGGGTTGGAAAATGATGGCAACAGGTGCGAGGGCGATGATCGACGAAGGCAATGATCTTCTCTAGCAAGCACTCTGATCTCTTTGGCAAACCTGACAAATGAAAATGATAGGTTGGGCAAGATATTTATACCCAAAAATTTATTTAATGCCCCCATTTAATGCAGGTACAGATAGTCGGTTGGTTGGTGGATTTGAATTCACGGACGGTGGCGGGAGGTCCAGGGTCTGGAGGCTAGAAAGACATGAGTCAACGGCCGTTTAAAGTTCATTTTGCAAACTGACGGTCGAGGGGATCTCAAGGCTCGAAGGGTAGAGTTCTGTCACATTTTTTCCATTTTGGAAATTCAGTTCGAAAACCACCGACGGTGAATGGGAACTCAGGGCCCGGAGGATGGAGTTACGTTGGCAATTTTCCATCAGGAATGGCGAAGTCCGCACGGAGTTTTGAGAGCGAAAGTGTAGATGGTCAGGCCCGAAGGAGATGAAGTTAGGCTGAAATGTTTGCAAATTTCACTGGATGGAAAACAGGGAGCCAGGTCCCAAGGCCCAGGAAGGAAAAAACCTTCCGCCATTCGGAATGGCAAAAATAAGGGGAAACCCAGCTAGGGAAATGCGGTGGGGCAGGTTTTCCAAGCTCCAAGGCCGCTGGCAGAGGTAAACTACCAAGGAGACTTCGCAAGGCACCAGGACTTGACAAAATTGAAGGGGCCAAACACGGTCAACTCAAGATGAGACTTTGGGGGTACGTTGACCACCTAGAACACTAAAATGGGGGCACGTAAAATGAGGTGGCAAGAAAAATGACCCGACATGGTGAAAGAAAAAGAGGGTTCCCGTTCTGAACGGGGCGTGTGTGCTGAGGGCACAACAAATGGTGAATCTGCTGGGAAACGCTCTCGAGCATTCTAAGGATAAGTATTCATCAAGGACCCAGAATATTTTGTTTCGCAGACCACGAGTGGACTTCCAAAGGTGAACTAGGAGAATGAGATCCTTAATTGGGTCAGTCTACAAGACATCTTAGAAGTGTGTGTAGTGAATTCATTCCTTTATGCAGTACTGTGACCAGTGGCTGCTAATCCAACTGAGCAAGCTACATAAACCGTCCAACACCTGAAGTAACTTGGACATTGCTCTGCTACCAGTCGGGCGTTCATAGCCTCGATGGAGTTGTCACTATGATCCCACTAATATTGCTCTACTATCGGCCAAGTGTCTATAGCCCCGGTAGAGTTATCCACACACCCATACATTCGTTTAGTTTTTATAATTTCTTTTCTCTTTTGTTTTGATATTTCTTTCAATTTCCCTCTTCTCACTTATCTTTTGCTCAACCGGGTAAGCACTGAAGCCTATAATGGGCTTGGGGACCACAGTGGTCACTGGAGCAGACTTAAGATTTTTCACTCACTAGGGTGTCATAGCAACCATGGTACAGTCCTTTAGAAATGATTAATATGTGTTTTGTGTGAGATTTGAGATGTGTGTAAAGAGATCCAACAGAGGGTCGAGTTCTAGGGAAGAGTTCTAATGAGGAAATCATTCCTAGGCAGCCTTCAGAGACTAATAGTCAGGAATAAATGCTTAGCCGAAGAACACCAAGAACAGACAAAAAAATGAACTATTCATCAAGCGAGCATGGCCACCGCAAGGGGATGGAGAACACCCTTTTAAAAAAAAAATAGCTAGGGGAACAAGCAAATAGAGTGATGCAAAATAGCAAGATACAAGCAAACCAAAAGGCAACCTACTCTAACCTATATACAAATATTTACAAGGAACAACTTGAGAGAACTTAGGCTTCAAAGTAATATTTCAGGTGTTGCCCATTGACTAGCAACAGGACGACTTCATCAGTTAAGGTCTTTAGGCAGAAAGCATTGTCTCCCAAAATTTAGCTATTTGAAAGGGGCCAAGCCAAATCTTGTCTAATTTGTTGTGTCCCCCTTTATTTTCATGGGCTTTGTCCCAATATAGGACCAAATCTGCAATTCTAAAGGTCTTGATTTTAGTTAAGCGGTCGAACCATCTCTTAACCACACCCTGATGTTTGGCAAAATTTTCTATTGCATAGTCTCAGACTTCTTCTAAATGCAAGAGCTCAACTAACTGAGCTTCTCTACGATCCCCTCCCTCATAAAAGTCGTTAATAAACTAGAGAGTGGGAATCTTCAAGTGGATAGGAAATATGGGTTCTAGGCTGTAAATGATATGGAATGGGGAATTGCCAAGGGCAGCCCTATGGTGAGTGTGGTCTTCCCAAAGGGAAAAATGGAGCTGGGTATGCCAATCTTTGGGGTTCCTATCTAGCAATTTCTTGATTACCATGATCAGGTTCTTATTTGTAGATTTAGCAAGGCCATTGCCTTGAGGGTAGTAATTTGATGAAAATTTAAGGGCAATGCCGTAGTCAAAAGCCCAACCAAAAATTTTTCGTGAAGCAAAAGTAGGTCCATTGTCACACACCAATGCATAAGGACAACCAAAGTGATTTAAAATGCAACTTCCCAAAAAATGGTCACTATCTCATTCATGCATTGCTTACATACAATTGCTTATGTCCATCGAGTACAATAATCAGTAGTAGTAAGAATGTACCTGTGTCTCACAGATGACGGAGGGATTACCAGACCGATGAAATTGAGGCCCCATTGTGTGAATGGCCTTACCTCCCGCATGGGCTATAGTGGGACAACAACATTCTTCTCCTTGGTGCCAACTATCTGACATGTGTGACATGAACGAACATGACAGTGAGAATTTTTGAAGAAAGTTGGCCAATAATATCCTGCCCTTAATATTTGATGTGCAGTGGAAGGACCAGACCCATGGCCAGTACCAAACTTATCATGAAACTCCCTTAAGACTCGATCTACTTTCTCCTTACCAAGGCATCTCAAGTAAATTCCTTCATGATTTCTCTTGTATAAAATGGACCCCTGCAACATATAACCATTGTTTTTCAATCTAAGAGCATGCTTTTGGACTCCTTGCAGGTGAGGCAGACACTTGTGGTTCAACAAATAATAGACAACATTCTTGTACCATTCTCCCGGGGAAACATCCTCGAGCTGGTACTATTGCACAGTGAGTTCGGGTCTAGCCTTTGCTGCCACTTCAACAATTGTGCGGGTAAGTTGCTATCCTCTCACCAACTTCATCAGTTGGATTTCCATATCATACTCTTGGAGCAAGGTGACCCATTTAGGTCCTCGTTCACCCAATTCATTTTGCATCACCAACATTTTCACTGCTGGGTCAGGGACAATGGCAAACACTTTATTGTGTAGGATATAATTCTAAAATTTCTTCACCCCCTAACAAGGGCATATGCCTTCTTTTCTACATTGTGGTAGCATAATTCAACATCTTTCAGTAGAGCACTCATTAAGGCAATCAGGTGCTCATTTCCTTCATCATCTTTCTGAGTCAGAATATTGGCGCAGGAATGCTCTGAAGCAAATGAATAGATGTGGAACGACTTCAAATAGTTTGGGCTGACTAGTACAGGTGCCTCAGCAATGGCCCATTTGATTTCCTCAAAGGCTTGCTTGGTTTTGGGAGTCCACTCAACTTTGGCATCCTGCTTTAATATAGCATTGAGGGGTTTGACAATCTCAGCGAAGCCCGTGATAAATTTCTTGCCAAATTTGATCTTTTTGAAGAAAGATTTTAATTCTTTCTTGCTACCTAGTGGTGGGATCTTTAGCAAAGACTGGATACATTCAGGTTCTATGGAGATTCCCTATTCTAAAATAACATGCCCAAGCAATCTACCTTTAGTCACGCCAAAATTGCACTTCTTGGGGTTAAGTGAAACCCCAAACTCCCTGCATCGTTGAAACACCTTGCATAGATCAGAAACATGGTCACTTCGCCTTTTAGAAAACATAGTTAAATCATCCATATAGATGATTATGCATTTTCCAATCAGATATTTGAAGGTGATATCCATGGAACATTGGAAGGTGGTGCCAGTGTTGATGAGCCCAAAAGGCATTCTCTTGTAAGAAAATGTCCCCCACTTAGTGGTGAACATTGTTTTATGATGGTCTTCATATTGCACCATCACCTAGTTGTACCTCAAGTACCCATCAAGGAAAGACATCATTTGGGAGTCGTTGACGATTTGCAACACCTCATCCAATGAAGGCATTGGATAGTTGTCCTTCTCTGAAGCTCGATTCAAATTACGGAAGTCTACACACAATCTGATTTCTCCATTCTTTTTTCTAATCGAAACCAAGTTGGCCACCCATGTAGAATGTCTGACTGAGAAGATAATCCTTACCGAAAGCAACTTTTGCACCTCTTTGTAAATGATGGGTTCCAACAAGGCCTTAATAGAACATTATTGTTGATGGAATGGCCTCACTTCTATCTTGAGAGGGATGGTGTGTGTGATGATGGAGGTGTCATAAATCTTTAAATCCTCGTAACTCCATGCCACCATGTCAGGATACTTTTGCAAAGCATCAATGATTCCCTTCTTTTCCTTGAGCGTACATACTTTTCCAATAAAAACATTCTTGATCTCCTCGGTTGTCTCGAGGTTGTGAGCATCGCACTGGTTACTTATGGATTCTTTCTTCGTTTGTTGATTCTGATCACTGATCTGATCCAAATCAAATATGCATTCCAGCTGAACCATACCTCTGAGAATTGTGTTGGTTTTGAGGTTGATGACTACTATGTCCAATTCGGCCTCTTTTGGATCAACCCCATCAATTATTTGGGTGGTGAATACATCATAACTCATGATGAATTCAAGGATATGTTTGTCATCATTGAAGACCTGAAAGTGAGTGACATTATCTGGGATAGATAGTGTAGATGTCAACTCAACTATAAATTTCTTAAGCCCAAACAAGGAGAGGGGTTGCAAAGTGTTGGCTGCTTGAGCCAAGGCATCAGTTGTATGATTTTGAGCATGAGGGATCAGGTGTATATTGAATGCGTCTAAGCCTTGTAAGAGATCCCAAACCCTATGCCTATAGTTTTCAAGTCTTCTATCATGCCAGGAATACAATTTTCTAACTTGTTTAAGTACGAGTTCAAAATCCCAAAAAAATTGAAGCATTTTGACATTTTTCTTCAAGACCATAAGAAGACCATGGACTAACACCTCATATTCCGCTACATTATTGGTGCAATAAAACTACAATCTATGGGAAGAGAGAAAGGTCTTACCCATTGGGCTGATGAGTTCAAACCCAACACCAACTCCTTGTTTTGACTTGGACCCATCAAATCGGAGCATCCAAATTTTGGAAAGTTCCTTGACTTCGGGTCCAACTAAGCTCTTACTTCCTTTTGGCTAGGTGGTTTCCTCCATAATCTTAAGGGAATATTTTAGCTCAGTATGTTGAACAGTAGGTGGTTCTGTTAGCACCTCCTTTGGCGTTTCCTTCTGAAGTACAACTAATTTTTTAACATACTCTATTGTTGTTTGACACAAGCAACAATCAAACTCGGAGTGGGTAGCATTGCAAATCCTGCACCAGTTTGGCAATAAGAGATCCTGGAAATTCATTCAGGTGCCCAAGTTGAGTTGATCCCTTGCACACTTTTCTATGAATTCCTAGATACCACCGAGTAATCCCTAGTTGTTTCCTTCATCGATTTTATCGTCTAATTCTACCAGCATTTCCATACTCTAAGGCATTTGAGTAAAATCGGTTGAAGGACTGCATTGCACTAAGAGTACTTCAGAAGCACATTTTTTCTGAGGCTCAAATTCATCTTGGCAGGCAAAGGGATAGTAATTTCCCAATTCTGTCTCAACAAACAATACTTCGTTGAGATTATTGTATTATGTAATCATTTATTTCATACGGGGCTCGCGGTCGATACGGATTTGGTTTGGCAGCCCTTTCCATGGTAGGAACATGTGAGAAAGGTCTGTGGTAGTATATCCATTCAGTGCCTTGGTGAATTCCCTTCCCAGGATGATCCCATATGTATCAGGAATATCAACCACCTAAATATCAATGACTTATTGTATCCTTGGATCTACATCAATTTGCGTAGGGATCTGATTCATTTCTCCCACAATGTTATTCTCTGTTTTGTCCAGCAGGGTCACCTTCCTCCTAGAGGGTGTGGGAGTAATTCCAAGAGCCTTACATACTTCCAAAGGAATAACATTGGTAGACACTCCTGAATCAAGTAGGCAGTTGTGCAAGTTTTTCCCAAATATCTGATTGGTGGTGAGGAAAGGGGGAGTTTCCACCCTTCCTTGGAAGAGGTCCATAGGCGCATCTACTTGAGCTACTTGAAATTTTTTCATGTTGCTAGTTTTATCTTTAATCTTCCTAGATGACCGATCCTTAGAACTCTACCTATTGTTCTGGTCTAGATCCCTTTCCAGCTGTTTACTGATAGACTGACTTGAGGGAACGTCCTTCCTTTTCCCGGTATTATCCTGTATCACAGATTCTTGCCTAGGCTCTTCAAAGGTGACTCTCTTAGCTGACATTTCCTACATTGTGCTGAAGGATGGGGTCCCATTGAGGACCCTAAAGAAGGCATGTCTCATGGTAGGGACCTTGAGTAGTTTAAAGGCAGACAAATTGATTTTTACTTTCTTGAACTCTTCTGCCACATATTCACCCATCTGATTAATTTTAGAGCCAAAGGCTTGACCTATTACAAAGCTAGGAAGTTGGACCTTTCTTTGACTTGATTAATTTTGGGGTTGGCCTTGAGGTTGATTCTATGGCTGAGTTTGAGGCCTATCATTGTTGAGATACTGAGTAGGTACACGGGCAATCATAGGGTTATTGCTGGCATTAGGGTCAGGCGGGGTAGTAAAATTATTTGGAGTAGAGGTCGTAAAGGGTCAACCAGCCTGCCTATTTCTGAGGAAGTAAGGGGTTTTTCTTTAGTGAAACATGTGAATTTCATCCACATATGGTTCTTCCTCATCTACCAGACCATTGTGTACTGAATCAAAAAGCTAATCCAAGGTTTTCTCGTTACTTACCTCTTGCACTTCTTCACTTTTAACGGGAGCAGGCTAGACCTTGGGTTGATTATGGTCACTCTGGGGAGACAGGAGGAGTCGTAAGGTTTAGACGGAATGATGTATCTACAACTGGTACTATCAGTGACATTTTGGACCTCAATTTGGAAAATTTCTGCAACTGTCTAGAATTCAGGACAATCGAACTTGGAGTGTCTATTGGCTTGTGAATTCGACACCATTTGGACAAGGCTGCCTCAGTGAGGTACACCCCACTGGCCTTTCTCTCATTGTTGGTTGGTTGATCTAGAGGAGTAGGGACATCTCCATTATTGGGCTTTGTATTCCATGTGCGGTTCTGCCTCTAAAAAGGCCCCCTCTCAGAACTTTGATTTAGATTTTGTCATCTATTATAATTTTTCCCAAAAGAGGTGTTTGCTTCCTAATTGTCCCTATTGTCCCTATTATCTCGGGTATCCTGATTAAGATTGTCTTAGAGGTTATGTTGGGATGCCTATAGTTGATTATTCTAATTCTTTAAGTGTGTCATTTCTATGGACATTTTCTTTAGCATCTATGTCAGCTCTTCTAATTTGTCTTTCTCTATAGTGTTGCTTGCTTGCGGTGTTGGATTTTGGAGAAAGACAAGCGAAGCTACCAGCTGATTCTGATGCATTGGGGGGAATTCTGGCCTTAGAAAAAATAATGGTGCTTACAGTTATTGAGAGTACACCTGTTGTTGTTGGGGAGCCTGAGTGTAACTTTGTTGTTGTTGGTACTGTAAATAAGAAGGCACAGGAGGTACGTAATTCATTGGCTGCCCTGGGTGTGGAACGATGGGAAGCTGAGGCACTTGGTTCATAAGAGGTGTATGATTAACAAAGGCTTGGTTAAGACCTTGAATCTACATCGGGTGAGCTACTAGTCCCAAAGAAGGAAATGGGTCAAAGATATTCTACCCCAAATCTGCACTGGCAACAATGGCCTCAGCGTAGGCAGTCACTAGCGTGGTGAGCAGTAGGCACATCCTTTTGACAAATGTTGATGTGAGATTATCCAACGCCGCATAGTAGATGGGGAGGGCTGCAACATCATTGTGTATGTATGGATCATGAAGCCTCATGAAGGCACAATGGAAACGATCATTAAAGGACCCAATGGGTTCATTAACTTCCCTCCAGATGGAAATAAACTATCGGTACAACTCTGAAGGGCTGATTGAAATCTTGTATTTCTATGGGAAAGAATTCTTCATAAGGTCCCATGAAGTAACGGACCCCCTCGGTAGATTGATGTACCAATAGAAGGCTTCCTCACCCAGCGAATGTGGAAAAAGGTAGCATGCCACATCCTCATGATCAACTTGCATTTCAGTGATTGTTGTTTGAAATATTTTGATATGTTCTTCAGTTGTCCTTTGCAGGTCACAAGGATTGAAATTCGAACAAAATCCTTCCATATTTTTTTGCATATCATGGTAAGTGGTGAAATGTATCGACAAAGGATTTTGTGCCAACCAAGCCATGGCAGGAGGTGCAGGTGGTATCTGCTGTTGAAAAATAACAATTTAGGGTTGCGCCTAGAGTAGGACACCAGCCTGGGCTGCGGCTGTTTGGACTATACCTTGGGTTTGAAAGGCCAAGGGAGAGGCAACTTCTTGGCTGCCAGAGATGGGGAGTGAAAATGCAGTTTCAAATGGTCGGGTGGAAGATGAATGCAAGTTGAATGAGGGTGAAGGTGGAAGGGAAGTGGGTGGGATGGAAGAAGAGGAAGAAGTAGCGTTGCTTCCCTTAGTTCATTTTTCCCTTGAAGGGGTTGCAACTTTTGGAATTCTCCCTTATTTGGTGCCAACCATAAAACTCTTTGAAATCTTTCTAGGGAGAACGATCCGATTTGATCCAGCTTCACAAAGCCCTCCTTCTAGCACTAGTTCTGTTGATGGGTGTTTTTGTACACTTTCTCAACACAGGCAATGCATAGGTGCACTACCTCTATTGAAGGGAAACCTCCAACTACAAGCTGCTAAAAATCTCCCTAAGGTCTCTCGAGTGTCAGGTCATGACTTGCATGGAACTCCTTAATTGATTTTGATGTGATTTTTCTGGTAATCACACGGCAGACTAACATAGCTAAATGCGAGATGGATCTTCAAATCTGAAGTTTCTAAGATGGGAAGTAAAGTTTTTTCTATTGTAGGTTCGAACAACAATCCAAACCTTCGATGTTTTCTTCAAGTTTGGCTTTATAATGTGCAATGACCTTAGCATAGGCTATTTCTTAAAAAAAAAAAAAAAAAAGAGGAAAGAGCAAGGAAGATGGAAGGTTCTTGGACTTGCAACTAACTCTAAACAGTAATTATGGAGTCCCTGCAATGGACAACTTCCTTAAAACAAGATTTCACTTAACCAAAAATCTCACAATCTCATGAAATTTGTGCTATCTTCTAAGGTCTACAAATATTTTACCTTTTATTCACCATATGCATGCATGAACAAAGATAAAAGTGTGGAGCAGATTTGAATTTAAGTCGAGACAAACTTTACATAGCTATCTACCAACAACAAACAATAAAAAGTATGGACTAAGAAGGCATCTACACAGCAATAATTTTCACAACCACGGAACAACATTTCTAAATCTATCAAAGCAAGAATATAGCTAACTAGAACAACACTATAAATCTAACTAAACATCTAACAATGGAGGTTGAATCAAGTAACACGTGAAAAACTCAGAAAATGCACCAAGTCAATGTATTTTTATTATAAATTTTTGCAACATGCCTTTACAACAACTCAGCTCCCTTTACAAATGAGAGGAAACCCCTATTTATAGTTCTCAAAAAGTTAAATGAATGGCCAAGATTAATTCTCATTGTGTGGCCAAGATTCATTACAAAATAGCATTTCACCTACCCCCAATATATTACAATTTAAAAATACATCTTTGTCCTTTTGCCTATTTTATCACTTAGTGTTGGCACTATAGCATCTTCTCTTTTGTTGATTGCTCTTTTGTTGTAGTTGTTCCTGTGGGAGCTTCTCATTGATAGTAGGGTTGTCCTCCTGCTTCTTTGAAGCTAAATATTCCATGAATTTAAGAATAATTGGTTGGAGCTTGTCTACCTAAATGATCTTGTATCGCAGCATTTGGTAGCTCCATTCCTTTGCATTATCTTCAAAATTTCTCCAATCTTCATCATATTGTACGCCCTGACCTTTGAACAGCTATGATTGGTCAAAGGCATAGGTGGAAAAACTCATGAATTCCATTGTTATTTCATTGGACATCCTATCCTCCATCTTCGTCTAAAAGTAAGGTATTATCTTTTCTAGATCCATCTGTACTGTGGGCATGTCATACTCTATGATCAGCTTGAGATATCGAGCACATTCCACCCTAGTATCTTTGACCCATTTGATGTATCGATCCACCTTACTCATTATCTATTCCAGCCTTTCTTTTTTGTTACCAAAATCCTACCTCCACACATCCATCAGCCAGTGATCATCCATTTTCAATGCAAGCTCCTTTTCCCATGTGGCTTTTGGTAACTAGAGAATGGCCTCAATCTTTGGATAAGTGGAGTCGTATGTTGCAGGGAAGTCGGTGCAGAACTTCTTCGTGCTCTCCAGAGATTGTTGTAGGTACAAGAACTTTTTGCTTGTTCGAACTACCCAACCAATACTCATGTTCCCAATGTACATGACCTATCAGAACCAGCTCTTTGTTGTCTTATCCAAGTTATTTCTCCTCTCTAGCTTGTCAATCTGTTCCATGGAAAAAAAATGGGGTGGAGCTATGGATGTAGAAGGTAGGTCATCCACCGAAGACCATTGTTGGATGTAATCCGTCAAGGCAATTACCTATGCCTTGAGTTCATCCTTTGAGATATTTTCCTATTTTATCAGGTGCACCACTATAGCCACTAACTCCTCAAGATGCCCCACCTTCTACTCTCTTGTAGCAGTTCCCAATTCGATGGTGGAAATGTTGTAGCTTATTGCTTTTGTGCCCACCACTGGCGTGGCTATTTGCACTGCTCGAGACCCAGAAGCATCCATTGTTACCTTGGATCTGATCTTAGGCTTCTTGTCTTTTCTAGTTGTGATTAGCACTCGGGCTAAGATAGCCTCTAGCCTGGCTCTTGGGTCCTTTAGTGCAGGAGTTTTCTTTTCAAGCTATCTCTCCAGCCATTTAGGCATAGCATACTTTTCCTTAAGTGATTCATGATCACCCTCGCCTTCCTCGGCTAAGATCTCTATTATCTTATTTCTAGGGGCCCTTTCTTATATTTTAGCAGCATCTCCTTCTTCTTCATCAGATTCCTAGATGAACACAAGGCACTTGATGGGAGGCTTGGTAGGTAATTTATCCCAGAGACCTTCTCCTTTCTCTATTTCCTTCCCTTCCCTTTCTCTAGTTTGGTCAACCTCCTGCACATGTTCCTTGGGCCGCTCAATTTTGAGGCCCTCAACAGTTTGAGCCTCATCTCAGGCTTATCTTCTCCTATAGTTTCCTCCTCTTGACAAGGGGATGACACACCCTCTTGCAGTTCCATTTTAGGGAGCTCCACGTCTTCTGCTGCCTTGTCTTCTTGTTGTTATCCTTCTTCTCTGAGAGGTGACCTTTTTGCCTCTTCTTCATCAGCCTTTAGCTGCTGGGCCATCTCTTCTTCAAGATCATCATCCAAGGTTTGTACGATGAACCTACCACCGACATCCTCTTCCTCACCCCCGCTCTACTAAGAGCTTGTTCCTTCCTCCTCGTAGGCCACCCTATCAATTGTCTAGTGTTCATACTCCAAGTGTTCATGGTATTTGTCGGCTTCCTCTTCAAATGGATTTGAGGCCTCTTGCTCCTGTCTCTCCCACTCCTTGAAGATTAATATGCTGGCTTCCATAGCCAGCGGTCCTTCCAGAGGTTACGAAGGTTTAGCTGTAGTGAGGACCTGCACTAGGGTCACCTGAAGAGTGGGGTCCATTAGGATCTAGGAGAGCTCATAAGGGAGATTATGCATGTGTTTTGAGAAGGCTTCGGGCAAGGTGGGAGCTTCTATTGGTGCCGTTACTGTAGCTAATGGGAGTGATGTGGTAGGTGACATGGCAACGAAGGAAGGAGGAGTAGCTATGGTAGAGGAAGAATCAATTACTATTATAGGCTTGGTCGGAGGTGAAGGGGAAAGATGGAAAGAGATGTCCATTGTTGGTGGTGATGTAGCGACCATGGGTAGGGAAGCAGATGACGGGGTAGTGAAAATAGGGAGACCCAAAAAATGTTTTAATTGATCTATATTTTTTGCTTCATCCTCTTGTTTGCTTGAGCCTTTTAGAAGGTGAGCCTCTTATATTTTTCCTCGTGTATACTTTGGGGTCTAGGGACTACTCTGTTTCCATTTCTTTCCTCTTCTTAGATCTGGTGATTGGAGGATATTTGGATGTCCCACCCATCGAAGTTGTGGTGGTGTCATCTTCAATGGCACTGGGATCACTCTTTAGCGCTTCATATGTCAGGACCAACCCTTGATGTTTCAATCAGGGCACTTGCCTATCAACCCATTCTTTGGTTTGAGCCAAAACTGGTTTAGTTATAATATTGAGGTCATCGACCTAATGTTCATCCCAATCTATTGTTGGTAGTGGAAAGTTGGCGATTGCAGGGTATCTGGGGTCCATTACGGTGCTTTTGTCATCTTTGACCTGATCTAGTATGGGAAATTGTTGCACCCTTCTTATGAAGTATGAATTCATCTGCATGTAGTGCCTTGAATGCACTTCCTTGTCATCTTGACAATCTCCCCAAAATTCCTCAACCTGGTGTAGATGAGCGAACCCTGACCCCATTGCTTTCCTTATAGGTCCATATGGTTCCATTCACGGGTGAGCAGTGTGTAGGCGGAAATGATAATCGTTCAATTGTTCCTCAGAATTCCCAGGGCACTGGGAAGTTTGTAATTTGTATATTTCTTGGCCAAAAGTTAAGGAGTAGGAGATCCCTACCAAGTATTTGTTGTTGAAGACAGACTTTATGTGTTGGAGCTTCTGAGAAATTTCCAAAAGGATCATCTGGTCATTGGGGTATCGGGGTAGCTTATTTGGCCTTTCTGTGAAGCCCTAGGCGCAAATGTATGTGAACTTTGTAAGGAAAATTAGATGCGGAAACAATTCTCCTAATGTCAATACCTCAGAGAAGAATGTAGATATACTTTTAATTTTTCAATTTACAGTTCAACTAAGATGCACTATGAAGTAGATAACAAAAATAGAGTATTTGACAATCACACAAGAACACCAGATATACGTGGGAAAACCCTTACGGGAGAAAAACCCACCACACCAAGAGAAATCACTTTGTATTACAGTAATGGAAATTACATACAAATAACAGACTTATCTTCTTGTGTCTATTTACAACAGCATTCACCATGAACAATCTTGTACACGAACCTTGAAATTATAGTCATTACAGGTTAGATTACATTTACTGATCACCACCCAACAATCTGTTGATGCAACCAACCGATCACAATCTGCAATCACAAAGTATATCCTTGTTGTTCCATGTCTGTCGAGCTTCCTCACAGAACCGTCACAATGAACTACCTTCTAATTGTTTACATTCGGCTTCTCCTATTGGTCCACGAGACTCCACATAGGACGGTCGAACTGTCAAAAGAGATTCAAGCTTTGTTGGCATCTAGGTGAGACACTAGAAGTGTCTCCCCAATGCCCAAAAGCTTCATATCGATGTCGCCAAGAATCATTTCCATCGACAAGAGGTTTCACCGAGATTACAACTTGTATCGGCTTTAGTTTTCCTTTTGGCAAGACTATCACTATCACCAAGACATCCCAACAAGCATTCATGTGTTACACCGAAGCACCAAATAGTTAGCGATAACTATCGCTTTCACCAAGACATCATAGCGAGGTCCAAAAATTCTCATAGATGTTAGTTTACCATTCGGCAAGAGTATCGTTCTTCATCAGGACCTCATGCCAAGTCATTCAGGTTATACCGAAGTCACATGTTATACTGAGCTCCAATCACTAGTCGGCAAGACTTAACACCTTCACCAAGAGTTCTTATCGAACACATATATGTTACACCGATGACCACCATTCACCAAGACCTACACTAAAGACTTTACTCTGAGGTCTTTAAGTTATATCGGGACCACCACTCATTGCTAGGAGTCACACCGAGAGAAAAATTTAACATTGGCAAGACTTTAACACTTCACCCAGACTTCATAACGAAACCTTAGTGTTACATTGATGACTCCTGAGTGTGTCCCTTTCGTCATGACTTTCATCTATCACTAAGACCTCACACTGAGATCTTTATGTTATCGTGAAGACATCATATGTATTCCTATCGATGAGACATTCATAGTTCATTGGGACTTCTTCCTAAGTGTTGAAGTCACTCTGAAACTCCCAATCACTATGAGTCTCCCTGATGCCCGATTAAATGGTTGTCGGCCAGAGGTCTCCATGTGGTGAGAGGTTACAATGATAGCTTCTTGTCACAGTGATAGACTCCATAGTGAAAAATTTCGGTGAGACAAAATCTAAGTCATAGCGACCTGAACGAAAGATGGTGTTCCAAAATGCTAGTCAGCCAAACATTTGAGCTATCACACCAACTTGAATTCAATGGAGGTTTCAGCCTATGATGATTGAGGCATACATTTCCAGCAATCTCCCACTTGACGAAGATCACACAGGAACCTCCAGAGCACAATAAAACTTACCAAAAATCATGGGCACTAAGGCCCACCAAACTGACACACCACCTGAACTTGTTTGTGCTCACTGGCTTTGTCAATGAATCTGCAACATTCTCCAGAGTATCAACCTTTTCCAAACTGACCTTTCCATCCTCCACCATATCTCGTACAAAGTGGTACTGTACATCAATATGTTTCGTCCTGGCATGGAAAGTTGAATTCTTTGCTAGAGAAATTGCACTCTAACTATCACAGAAAATAGTTATTTCCCCTACATCAAAACTAATGTTAGAACACAAACATTTCAACCAAATTGCTTCATTACAAGCATGAGTAGCTACCATGTATTTAGCCTCCATAGTGGAAAAAGCGACTACAGCCTACTGCTTACTCATCCAACTCACTGCACCACCATTCAACATGAAAATGTATCCACTGGTGGACCTCCTGCTATCAATTTCCCCTGCCCAATCAGAATCTACATATCCATGAATGCTGAGAGTCCTCTGTGATTCAACCAAGTTCCCATGGTAACACAAAGCAAAATTTGAAGTTCCCTTCAAATATCTAAACACTCTCTTCACAGCATTTGAATGTATCCTTCTAGAATTTTCCATAAATTGACTAAGAACTCCCACTACTTGGGCAATGTCTGGCCTTGTATAGACCATTGCATACATAAAACTGCCAACTACACTAGCATAGGGTACACTATTCATGTCCTCCATCTCAGCAGGAGATTTTGGACAGTCCTCAATAGATAGCTTTGTTCCCTGCAAGACTGGAACCACTAGCTGTTTGCAATCATTCATACAAAATATCTCAAGAATAGTCCTGATATACTTACTCTGACTGAGCCATAGTTTTCTATTCTTCCTGTCCTTGGTTATCTCCATCCCTAGAATATACCTTGTTGCATCAAAATCTTTCATTTTGAACTTAGCAGACAACTGAGACGTAAGATCAGAAATCATTAGGTTACTATTGCCTATGAACAACATATCATCAACATAGAGAGCAATAACAAGTACTCAATCACTTTCAACTTTACAATATACGCAATGATCATATTTTGATCTCACAAATCCCAAATAAAATACAAAACTATCAAATTTCTGGTACCACATTCTAGGTGACTGATTTAACCCATACAAAGACTTCTTTAATTTGCATACCAGTTTTTCTTTACCTTTCTCAACAAAGTGCTCAGGCTGAGACATATAGATTTCTTTTTCAAGATCACCATGAAGAAATATTGTCTTCACATCCATCTGTTCCACCTCTAAGTCATACGCTACTGCAAATGACAAAATAAATCTGATAGATGTCAGTTTTGCTACAGGAGAAAATATTTCCCCATAATCGATTCCCTCTACTTAGGAATAACCCTTTGCAACCAGTCTCGCCTTGTACTTTTCTGCACTGCCATCCAGACCAATTTTCTTCTTAAATACCCATTTGTAGCCAGCAACCTTTCTTCCTTTAAGCAAGGGCACTAGACTCCAGGTTTCATTCTTTTCTAATGATGCCATCTCTTCATTCATGGCTTCCAACCAAGAGTCTGAATTAGACATTCTAAATGCTTCTTTCACAGTCCTAGGCTCATCAATGCTAGAAATTAAAGCATAGGCACAAGTAGAATCAATCAAAGAGAACCCATACCTATCTGGTTGTTTTCTTTCACAGGTTGACCTCCTCACTTACTGAGGTTGAGGTTCTTCTTCTTCAGAGCTTTCAGAACTACTTGAGCTCTCCTCAGTTTCAGGTACATTTTGAATTTTCAATTCCTCTTTCTCTAGTGTAGGAGGAATTAATGCTACATCCTTATTATTTTTTGACTTTGTCTCTGACTGCAGATCCAAAGTGGAAGGTTTCAGCTCATGAAATATTACACTTCTACTATATACAACCTTCTCTGTATCAGGATTCCAAAGCTTGTATCCTTTTGTGACAGCACTATAGCCAATAAAAATACATTTGACAGCCTTGTTCTCCAGTTTAGATCTTTTCACATCCGGCACATGAGCATATGTCTCACAGCCAAAAAAATGAACATGTCTAAGAGAGGACTGCTTACCAGACCACACTTCCAAAGGTGTTTTCTCAACAAGAGAGAATTTGGAGAATGATTAATTAGATAGCATGCAGTAGATACAGCCTCAACCCAAAATTTTTCCTCCAAGCCAGCACTATTGAGCATACTTTGTGCTCTCTCCATTATTGTCCTATTGAATCTTTCTGCAACTCCATTCTGTTGTGGAGTATAAGATGTAGTATTGTGTCTTAATTCCATGGTCTTTATAGTATCTTTCAAATTCATTAGAACAGAATTCACTGCCATTATCAGTCCTTAAGAATTTTATTTTCCTACTAGTCTAATTTTTAACAAGATTTTTAAATTCTTTAAACTGACTGAATACTTTTGATTTACTTTTCAGAAAATATACAAATACTCTTCTTGAATAATCATCAATGAATGACACGTAGTATCTTGATTTAGACAAAGAAGGAACATCCACTAGACCAAACACATCCTAATGAATATAATCTAGCAAACCAGAAGATTTATGAGGATTGGAATAAAAAGAAACATGGTGCTACTTTCCATATATACAGTGTTCACAAAATTCAAATTCAAGATTACAATCTTCAAGCCCCTCAACCAGGTTTTTGTTCTTCAAGGTTTTTAAACCTTTTTTTCCTATGTGGCCTAACCTATGATGCTAGAGCATAGTATTCTTTGCTGGAAGTTTTACTTCCATAGAGTTTACATAATTAGGGATATTTCCCTCTATACCTCCATGAGTATCTTTCAGTGACTTTCCAGAGACACTGTTACATTGAAAAGCCTATGTATTCAACTTGTACAGGGTACAAATTCGAGCACCTCTAGCCAGCACCATTGAACCTCTAGTCATCTTGCAACCATTTCTAGAGAACATGACTTGTACTCCAATATCATTCAACATACTTATAAAAAGTAAGTTTCGAGCCAGACCTAGTATATGCATTACATTATTGATTCCCTTCACTCTGCCATCAGGGAATTGTATTAAGACTCTTCCACGGCCAACAATCTCTAAGGTTGAAACACTTTCCAAGTACACCTTTCCACCATTGTATTCTTCATACTTCGTGAACCATTCTCTATGCGATGTCATGTGGAAAGATGTTCCAGAATCAATCAGCCAGACATCATCTGATGCTTGAATAGCCAAGGCTGCAATGAAGGCGTCACCATCACTATGAGAAGAACCATTATCAGAAGAGCCCTTCTTCTTTTTCTCCTCTTTACAATCCTTTTAGACATGACCAGGTTGCCCACAGTTTTATCATTTCACCTTGGACTTCTTACCAAGAGACTTTGATCTCCCCTCTGATTTTGATTTTAATTTCTTGTCCTTTTTCTTGCCTTACTCTCTCAGTCTTCCTCTGACAGCAAGAGCTTTTTTCGCCATCTCAAAAGATTTCCTTCTCATCTCTTCTGACAATAAAGAACCAACAACATCTTCCATCTTGAAATTGGATGTTGTACTCCCAATAGCCATCACCAGATGATCCCAAGAGTTTGGCAAAGAACACAATAATAGCATACAACAATCCTCCTCATCAATTTTTACACCAAAAGATGTCAATTGAGTAATCAACATATTAAATGCATTCAAATGATCAGCCATAGACCCTCCTTCCTACATTCTCAAAGAATATAGCTTCTTCCTCAGGAATAATTTATTCACCAAAGACTTCCCTTGATAAATAGACGCACGTCTCTTCCATAAAGAAGAGGCAGTCTTCTCCTCATGCACATTCAGAAGAACTGAGTCTGCCAAACAAAGCCTTATCAGCCCCTTAGACTTTCTATTTGAAAGGTCCTAATATTCTTGCTTCATTCCTGTAGGTTTAGTTCTAGACATTGCAAGCCACAGATCACAATCAACTAGAAGATCCTCCATCTTGAGTTTCCATAACTCAAAGTTACTGCCGTTGAACTTCTCTATTTCAAACTTTCCAGACATGCTAGCCATCTCAACCTGTAAGAAGAAATAACAAACTTTACAAGACTCCCACTAAACAAAATTGACTCAAAAAACCTAATGTACCCACAAGGATAACACAACTGGCCAAGCTTTGATACCACTTGTAAGGAAAATCAGATGCGGAAACAATTCTCCTAATGTCAATACCTCAAAGAAGAATGTAGATATACTTTTATTTTTTCAATTTACAGTTCAACTAATATGCACTATGAAGTAGATAACAGAAATAGAGTATTTGACAATCACACAAGAACACTAGATATACGTGGGAAAACCCTTACGGGAGAAAAACCCACCACACCAAGAGAAATCACTTTGTATTACAGTAATGGAAATTACATACAAATGACAAACTTATCTTTCTTGTGTCTGTTTACAATAGCATTCACCATGAACAATCTTGTACAGGAACCTTGAAATTATAATCATTATAGATTAGATTACATTTACTGATCATACAACCACCCAACAATCCATTGATGCAACCAACCGATCACAATCTGCAATCATAGAGTATATCCTTGTTGTTCCATGTCTGTCGAGCTTCCTCATAGAACCGTCACAAGGAACTACCTTCTAATTGTTCAGATTTGACTTCTATTGGTCCAAGAGACTCCACATAGGACAGTCAAACTGTCAAAAGAGATTCAAGCTTTGTTGGCATCTCGGTGAGACACTAGAAGTGTCTCCTCAATGCCCAAAAGCTTCATATCGATGTCGCCAAGAATCATTTCCATCAACAAGAGGTTTCACTGAGATTACAACTTGTATCGGCTTCAGTTTTCCTTTCGAAAAGACTATCACTCTCACCAAGACATCCCAACAAGCATTCATGTGTTACACCGAAGCACCAAATAGTTAGCGAGAACTATCACTTTCACCAAGACATCATAGCGAGGTCCAAAAAGTCTCATAGATGTTAGTTTACCATTCGGCAAGAGTATCGTTCTTCGCCAGGACCTCATGCTGAGTCATTCAGGTTATACCGAAGTCACATGTTATGCTGAGCTTCAATCACCAGTCGGCAAGACTTAACACCTTCACTAATAGTTCTTATCAAACACATATATGTTACATCGATGACCACTATTCGCCAAGACCTACACCAAAGACTTTACTCTGAGGTCTTTAAGTTGTACTAGGACCACCACTCATCGCCAAGAGTCACACCGAGAGAAAAATTTAACATTGGCAAGACATTAACACTTCGCCCAGACTTCATAATGAAACCTTAGTGTTACATTGATGACTCCCGAGTGTGTCTCCATCGGCATGACTTTCATCTATCGCTAAGACCTCACACCAGGATCTTTATGTTATCGTGAAGACATCATATGTATTCCTGTCAATGAGACATTCACAATTCACTGGGACTTTTTCCCGAGTGTTGAAGTCACTCTGAAACCCCCGGTCGCTATGAGTCTCCCCAACGCCTGATTGAATGGCCTATCGGCCAGAGGTCTCCACGCGGTGAGAGGTTACAATGACTGCTTCTTGTCACAGCGATAGACTCCACAGTGAAAACTTTCGGTGAGACAAAAGCTAGGTCATAGTGACCTGAACAAAACATGGTGTTCCAAACTACTAGTCAGCCAAACATTTGAGCTGTCACAGTGACTTGACTCCAATGGAGGTTTCAGCCTGTGATGATTGAGGCATACTTTTCCAACAAAATTTGGATACTGAATGAAAAGGAAGGTGTATTGCTTCATGAATGCCTGAGCACTGTGAGAGACCCTTCTCTCAAAATCCCCTACAATCACTCTGATGATATGGTTGATGAAAGCATTGTTTACCCTACAATATTCCTTCTCGAAGTTCTAGTGCTGGAGCTAGGGGTACCTTTCATAGACCTTCAATTTTTGACCTTTCTCCCCATCGGGTGCCACAAATAGTCCACTATACTACCTTTGGTCTGCCAAGGAGTAGACCAGATAGGAGGTCATGTAGAACTTGGAGCTTTTCATCATATTCCTGAACTACTCATGGAAGCAATCGCTTATTATGCCCCCCAGTAGAATGAGGATTTTGTGGTGGTGTCTTCATTCCCATGAAGGATCTTCTCAACAAAGTACACCATCCATTCCTGAAAGAAGGCAGTAGTAGGGAGACCCATTACCCTGCTCAACATAGTGACTAAGTGATGGTAATATTCATGGAAATCACTACGGAAGAGTTCTTGAGGAACCATCATAGCGCTACCCTGTTTCTCTTTGAGCCAGTGTTGATTTATCAATTTCTTGCAGCCCATCAGGTTGTCATCCCATGCTACTTTGCATTCCTCTATGGTCAGCATCTCCATCTCGATGAAGGTGGGAATGTGGAAGGTCTTTGTAATTCCCTTAGTTGACATGTCAGCAAGAATGTGTGCATCTGGGGTTGATATGCCTGTTGGAAAGCCATGACCAACTCAGGGGCCACGAGGGATGGAGGGAAGCCTGTAGCTTTTTCAATTCCACTTTTCCTGATCAGCCTTGCATTCTTGGTTGTCGAGTTGACTCTAACCCTTTGCTTAAATTCATCAATATTGACGTGGCCGATATTGGTATTTGTGATTTCTTGCTAGTCGATGATAATCTTCGAGTGCAAGGGTTCACCCTAGAACTAGTACTTCATCTAGTCCTTGTCCTCTTTTCCACGAGGATTCTTGCCCGATTTCTTTCCTTTGTCCTTTTCCGCAGTTGCCCTTGAGGGTCCTACACCTGATTCCATATATCCTCTAAGCAAAGGCATAGTCAGTGCAACCAATCATGAAAGCTTTGTCGTTAGTTGAAATTCCATCGATGAAATCAAATTTAGACAATTTATCGTTCATAAGAGCATACTTTTACTTCTAGATGTCATTAGTCCTTCAATTGAGGGATTTCAGACAATCTGGGCCCAGAGGCCCGGACTTTCCCAACAAGGATGTTATTTTGAAAGGGAAAATGGGGTGGTGTGATCCGGGAGATTTCTCCCAACTAAATTTTGATGGTTAGAAAGGCTCGTATCAAAGAGAACTGAATTTGAGCACATGGGTCGAGATCATATTTCAATTTTGAGGTTGTTTGGATCAATTTGAGAGCATCCAAAGGTACATGGCCAGAAGGCCGTCTAGGGTTGGCTGTTTGAAACGGCTAGAAATAAAGGGAATTCTGGAGATGGAATTCGGGGTCCAGGACCCGGGGGATCTAGGGATGGCTGTGGTTTTCCTTCATATTTGAAGGCACTCGGGCCTAGAGAGCCGGGAAGTTTCCCTATTTTTGCTATTCAGAATGGCAATGACTAGACGGAAGTCCGGAGGGAGCAGCCTAGTGGACCGGACTCGGTAATGAGGTTGAGCGTCATATTTTCCATGTCATGTTCTCATTTGGTGAACAGGAGGGTGGGCCCCAGAGGTTAGAAAGGGGCATGTACTTTTCCCTTTTAGAAAGGTGGAGATGGGATGGAGTCCTGGTGGGCAGAGCCCGGCAAGGGCGAGGATGTCAAAATTGAGTGTTTTCTGGTCTTGCGGTGAATGGAGGCTCAGGGTCTGGGAGGCGGAAGGATGTTAGCGATCGATCATTTGAAATGGTGAATACCCCACATAAGTCTGCAGACAGAAGTCTATGGACTAGGACCGGGTGAGGTGACGAAGAGTTGGGTTTGCGTGCAACACCAGATGGCGAAGGGTGAGGCGGGCTCTGAAACTCCTATGGACAGAGTCCGTAAGCCATTCAGGAATGGCAAAAACCTCACGGAGTTCCAGACATGAAAGTCCGGAGGGTCGGGCCCGAGAAGTAGCAATGCAGGCCGGTTTCAAGGTCTTAAGCTTTTCAATCTCGGCAGTGAAATACTGATGGAGACCCGTGGTGGCGAGCCTGAGAGGGCATCCTGTCATTTTGGAAAAAAGAGATGGTTTGGTTTCTAAGTTGGATGGCCATTGGAAGACCAGGGCCTAGAGGGCGTAAATTCCGCTGGCAAAAAATGGCTGCAGCGAGGTGAAGTTCCATACCGATTCGGAGGACGTTTGGGAAGTTTTCCAAAAATTCTAAGTCATGATTTTTGTGCGTTATCTCAAGTTTTATTATTTAAATGTAATTTTAACCTGTGTTGTTCATATTTTTAGGCATTAAAATCATAAAAAAATCTTGGGAGGGCGAACAACAAACGTACCTCGGGAGTCCGATGAGAGAAGACATGCAATCCACTAAGGGTTGGCAAATAATGGCAATGGGTGTGAGGGTGATGATGGACGAAGGCAGTGATCTTCTCTGGAAAGCACTCTGATCTCTCTAGCAAACTTGACAATTGAAAATGACAGGGTGGGCAAGATATTTATACCCAAAAATTAATTTAATGCCCCCATTTAATGTAGGTATAGTCGGGCGGTTGGTTGGTGGATTTGAATTCATAAACGGTGGTGGGAGGTCCAAGGTCTGGGGTCCGAGGGCTAGAAAGATGCAAGTCAACAACCGTTTAAAGTTCATTTTGAAAACCTATGGCTGAGGGGATCTCAAGGCCCGGAGGGCGGAGTTCCATCGCAGGTTTTCCATTTTGCAAATTTATTTCGAAAACCACTGGCGACGAAGGGGAACTCAGTTCCCGAAGGACGGAGTTCTATCAGCGATTTTCCATCGAGAATGGTGAAGTCTGCACAGAGTTCTAGGAGCAGAAGTCTAGATGGTTGGGCCCGAAGGAGACGAAGGCAGGCCGAAATGTTCACAAATTTCATTGGATGAAAAACAAGGAGTCGGGTCCTGAGGCCCAGGAAAGCAGAAACCTTCTGCCATTCAGAACGAAAAACACAAGTGGGAAACCCGCCGGGGTGGGCCCGCCAGGCTCCAAGGCCACTGGCATAGGCAAATTGCCAAGGAGACTCTACAAGGCACCAAGACTTCACAAAATTGAAGGGGCGAAACATATTCAACTCAAGATGAGACTTTGGGGGTACGTTGAACACCCAAGACACTAAAACAGGGGCACACAAAATGAGGTGGTGATAAAAATGACCCAACAAGGAAAAAGAAAAAGAGGGTCCCCGTTCCGTACTGGGCATGTGTGTTGAGGGCACAATAGTTCCTCACAACATAACGTTCATCACTTGAAGGGGAAGTATTATCAACACATTCTGAACTGAGATGATCATTCAAGATGTTATTTGCATCCTTGCAACCTTCAATTGCTACATAAAATATTCTCTCTATTTTTTCACTATCAAAGGAGATAGAAGAAACTTCAAATGTTTCATTCATCTCATGATGTCCATCATCATTATGGCTGCAACTTTTAGCTGGGTATATCTCTTTTGTATGTTGTTCAAAGACAACTTCCTCATCACTTAACGATGCATCCTTCTTCTCTTCTACCTTCTCAACTATACATTTTCTTAAATTTGAAACTAAAGACATTTGATAATTTATGTTCACACAACTATTGGTTTCATCAATATGTTTACCCAAAACTGAAGACAACAAACTTAGCACATATTCATTCCTCTGTTTCTCCAAATTATCTAGAAATGTGTAAACCATTTGTATACTCACTATTTCAAAGTCTTTTAACAATGCACTAGATCCCTCCTCAAAGGCTTAAAAATACATATGAATACAATTTGGAGTACTAAGTCTGAAATTCTCTGTGATTAGTGATAGGTCACCAACAAATCTATCACTGAAATCAATGCTTGACTCTTCATTTTGCTTTCTAATCTCCTTAACCTTGTGACAAGGATAGAAGGATCTTTTGCAAATTCTTCTTTGTAAGCATTCACTAATTCATCATAGCAAGGAAATGACTTCTCAAGAAAACTTAAATACCAATCCTGAGCTCTTACTTCAAGGGATTTGACAAAAAATCTCATCCACATATCTTGATATCCAAATGAATGTTCCTCCATGAAGCTGGAATTTTTTTTGACATGTGCATCTCCTTCACACACATTATATCCATTAAATCTAGGCATCTTCTTATAGACTTGAGTTGGTATACTTTTAGTTTTGTAATCGACCCATGACAAATCTAATTGAGCATACAATGGATCAAAGAAATTGACAAAAGGTGCACTAACTTGACAAGTAGACACAATATTATTGTCTCTTAATTGGGCTTTTTGAAACATCTAGTGTCTTTTATCCATCTCTTTACTTGTCCCCTTTCAAATACAACTTTCCATTCTGGCCTTATCTTAGGCTTGTACACTCTTGGGTTCATGCACTTCGAGGTCTCAAATGTATGAGAATTATCATACTTTTGACACTTCTTGACAAGTTGTATCAAAGTGTCTAGTATGGCTATTTTATCTTAGTGATCCATGGATATATGCAAATCAAGGCTCAACTAATTGTGCATAATCTTAACCATGACTGAATGAGAGATTACTATGACAATTGCTGACATAATGACAACCTGAGCTTGAATCATATGATAATGCAAATGGATGGAAATACCTAGAATATGCAAATGCATTCTAACCATCCACACTAGAAAATATTTGAGCACTAGACAAAATTCTTTCAATGGAACTGCAATTACACCTAATATGACAAATCCAACAAATGGGAGTGTGTAAAATCAATTTATTACTATAATTTCCCTTTGTTAGTGCTAATTCACTAAATAGGGAACCAAATTTTTTCCTAAGAAGTTCAAATATGGTTTTCATATACAATTTTCTTGAAAACCAAGAGTAAATAATACCTGGAAATGTTGTAGCTACTACAAATTGTTCTAGAAATATTGTAGATCTGGAACTTTGTTCACCTCTTCAATGGGTTCTTCTGACAGAGTCACCACCTTTCTTCATAGAGGACTGAACTTCAAACAACATGAAGCTCTTTCACATGTAAACTTCTTTCTGAGTTCCTTTCACTAGGAGAGAACCACAAACCATGAAACTCTATGGTTATCTAAAACAAATTCCTCCTCTAGGTTTGAATTCCTCCAATATTTGAACTCAATTCAGAATGGAAAACAATAATATGACTCTATAACTAAGTAATCTACACTTGGAGATTCACATTTCTCCCCAGCAGAGTCTCCATCCTATTGGTGTTCCAAATTGATTAGTCCAATGAATCCTATAGACTAGCCACTTTCTATTGGCTAAATTATTTGTACATTATCACTTACTTAGAAATTGGGAAGCATAACACTAAACCTCAACCAAACAACAAGGATTTAAAATGATTTTAAATTTAAAATGTTTCTGAGAATGCACAAAGCTAAATGACATATTAGTGCCTAATTCTGGGCCATGGAGTCAAATTCATAAAGAGAATTCATCAACAAACAAACTTCAACTAGTGGATTTACAACTATTAATGTATTACACCAACAAATCCTCTCTCGTTATCAATCAAAATCTTCTTATCAAATCCAACCTATACACTTACAATCACAATTATATGCTCAAAGTATTTAACCATTTCATTGAAACAAACTATAAATAGATAAAAAAATCTCAAAAAATTGAGATGACAAATCCAAAGATACTCTGTATTATTGAATTCATATGACTTAAACTATACAAATCTATAGACAATTTGATGACATTCATGACTTTCATGATTTATTTGCACAAAATGGTTGATATTTACTCATGAAATCAAAATTTATAGCTTACAGACTCAAATTATGACTCAGATTCAACATGTTTCTATCTACCCAACCCCACACAAGAATTCAAAACCCCTTACAATGAGAGAAGAAGAGAAGATATAGAAGAAAAGAAAACTCCATAAGTTGATCTGCAGATGCCATCTGGAAGCTTAATTCCCGTTGATCAACATAATTGCAAAGCTTCTCTCATCTCTCTTCTTTACAACAAATTTTGCCTCCAATTTTTCCTTTGTCCAAGTTGCTCAGCAAAAGAAAATTTTCCCATGTGGACAATCTCCGTCATTTTCACCCAGCTGTGTAAAAATGCCTCTGCCCATGAAAATCTCATATTTCTATTCTTATTCTTTGTTGTAGCTACAAATATTTCTAGAAAATAATATTTGTTTTTAAAGTGAATAAGTTCACTTTATAAAATACCTCCATGCCCTCATTTTATATTCTTAATACCTATTGCTCGCTAGGGATTAAATATTTAATCCATCCCACTATGTACACCACTAGAATATTTTCCCAGAAAATTTCCACATAGTAAATAATTATTCACTTTTGACAAACATACCCCTTGTACCACTCACACTCATTTTCCAGCAACATTTGAAAGTCTTAGTGAATTTTTTATTCACTTTTCCCATGTTACAAGTTTTCACATTTATATTTGAACCTTTCACCCATGCACTTTACATTTAAAATATTTAAAATGTGAGGGCCTTTCATTTTACTTGTCAATGGAAACACTATTTAAAACAAAATTTAATCGAGCCTCTTCATAATTTCACATTTTATATTCCACACGGGCCCACCTTTTATATCTTCCCTTTCTTTTAAATTTAAAGCAATATGCTTAAAATGTGTTTTTAAAAACCCCAAACAACCCTTTATTGAAGATCATTGGGCACTTTACTATTTCAAATATTTTTCCTTATGTTTTAAAAGCAAAATAAAAGATTTTATAACCCAAATCCTTGGGAAAATCACACCACACCCTTTTAATTTCTCTCGGACCCCACACCTTCCATGTGTCACAAATTCACCAGCCCTATGGGAATTAAAGAGTGCATATTTTGTACTCGCGACCTAGCAAGGAAGGGTGCAGATTTCATTGCACTTCCATCTCCTTACTCACTGTTGATCTCGTTTCTTCCTGCATTGTGCCCTAATTTTCCTATTTTCTCATTCCTTTGTGCTCTACAACTTCTTTAGTTTTCTGTAAAAATCCAAAATCTAGTTTTCGAGCTTGGGTATGTGTAGGATCATGATGGGCCAAAAAGTGGCAATATGATGGGTATTTGTAGGGTATGTGGCTGATGAATTTTTGTTTACCCAAAATTGATGAAATGAAAAAGGGTTTTTAAAGGATATTCTCAACTTTCCACCAATATAAATTATGCTTTAATTTTAATTTAATAAATAATTATTATTCATTTTCTATTTGAATTACAATTAAAGTCCTAATTGATAGGCTGATCGAAAAACATCTATAGCTTTCCAAGGGTATCACATTTTTTGAATCCAAAACATGCATCACACTATCTATGCTTTGCATACTATAGGATTAATAAAAGAAAAATTAAATTTCATGAAGTTTTGACCAAGTTAAGGTGGTCAGACATACAAGTTTTTATATTTTTTAAAAGTTGTAATAAAAAATTCATAATTAATTATTTACTTGGAAAAAAATTACAAAAAAATATGCATCACATCTGGACATGAGTCCTCTACTTATGTCTAAAATCTTATAAAAAAATATTATTATTTTATTATGGCTAGGGTGGTCGAGACACACCTACTTCTTATTTTTTCCTGAAATTTAAGTACTACTACATTGAAATTTCAAATTTTCACCAAATAGAATTTTAAAAATAAATAAACCTAGTAGTTTAGAAACTACATTCAATTTGCTACAGATTCTATTTTACATATTTTTGAAATAATATAGATAACTTATTCAAATTTTTACATCAAGTTTCCTAACTCTGTTTTTTCTAAAAAAATTGTCACTTAAGGGCCTTTTTTTTCCATGATGATCCTACACATACCTGCTTCCTCTAGCAATATTATTTCCTTGCAATGACCACAACCCATCTTCACGATGCATTCGGGCAAAAACAAATACAACCTAGGTTCCAACACCTGTCATCACAGCTTGAAGCCATCTCATAGGTTGTTGTAGCGTATAAGAGATTCGCTATTTCAAATATGTCATAGCTTGCTTTACATTTTTGAAGTGGTCCTTTTGTAGCCATGTCACCCCCTTTGAGCCTATCATTAGTTTTGTATTTCCACACTCCAGTCACTACCCTCTATTTGAATGGTTTAAAAAATTAAAGACCCTTTTATGCTAGCACAAATTGCACCCCACTGACCTCACATACATTTCATTTTCTGATCACCATTTGCAGTGAGCATATCACCCCTATTGCAGGCTTGATGGTGCCTTGTGGCATCCCAAAAAGCACAAGCAAATGTATTTTCCTAATGGCTTCTTTGTTTTTGACAAATCTATTCAATTCACACTCTGCAAGTATGGGATGCTCTTTGCATTATGTAGCTTGTTGGGCACCTTCATTATTTGTTGGAGCCCCTTTGAAATGGTGCCCTGGGTTTACACATACCCGTTGTATTTGTTTAAAAGTTCCTGAGGAGTTTCAACAAAATCCAACAACTATGGTGTGGTTGTGTTTATTATAAAGGCATCCCATTTTTCTTCATCATGCGCTCATAATGCCAATAACTCCTTCCTCTCATTCTGGCCTAGGTAGGAAAGAGGGAATCCATTTTGAAGTTAGTTTTTGACCACTGCTAGATGTGTTTGCTAGAAAGTTTTTGAAAACTCTTTAACACCTTTATTTTGATGGTTGTCCATACCTTATCCAACTACATTCTCTACATCATTCTCACCTTAAAACCCGCACCTACCTCTCCCTCCACTCATGTTTTCTTCAAAATCTCTAAAGATCCTTGCAACGTAATCAACTTGTGCATGCCTTGCAATTGTTTGCAGGTATCCAAAATGTTTTGAACAAATACATTTTGATGCACCCAACATGCTATAATGCATTGCTTAAAATTTTCTAGAGTTTGGTCAACAGTCCATTTTGTTTATATCATGCAAAGATTCATATTGGAAACCCCCTGTATTTAGTTAAATATTGTTGAGGACTTTACAATAGTCCATTCGGTGCACTGGCTACATGCCTTTGTGGCATTCATGGCTTTACATTAAAAAACTCTTCAAAAAAACTTTGAAATCAATTTAGTGTTGATCTCTCCCTGCATGGTACGATGGACGCCTCCCTCCAGATGCATTTGGTTGAAAGTTTTAAAAGTCTTTTAAATAAAATCATTTTGTATATCCTACAGAATATAAACCCTCAATCGGCCTCTGTTAAGGTTTCATTCACAACATCAAAAAAATTCATTACCCTTTAAAGAAATTTTGTCCCATTGGCTTGAAAATTTCTAAAGTGGGTTCAAGTGGCACCCTTGTCAGTAGTGAGCATGATATGTGCAGCCAATGGAAATAGAATTTTCCTTAAGAAATGCACCAACATATTTCTCTTGGGCCTCCTTTTGATTATGCAGAGAGCTTGAACAAAGCTCATCTATCCTTTGTGCTTTGATGGACATCCATACCTTTTGAATATGGTTCGAGCCTCTTTGAAGAACCCACTTTGTGCGCCATCCATTTACAATCTACTCTCTAGCCTTTTATACTTGCTTTATCACTTGTTGAATCATTCACTTTAAGACTTATGAAGTATTTTCAATAAAATCATTTTGTGCGCTATGTTATTTTTATCATAACTCCATGGAACCATATTCAAGATTTATAGGTAGGCAAGAAGAGATACTTGTCTTGGTTATGAACTAATTCGGTGTCTAGTACAACACTTTTCAAAAGTTCCTAATAAATATTGTTTATCATACATAATCTTTGACCAAGAAGACCATAATAATGAAGGCATGTTCTCTCTTGGATGCAACACTCTAATAGCATGACACAGAACTCTATCTCTCAACCAAGTTCAACATGTATACCTTATTCAAAGAAACTTTGAATAATATTAACCCCTTAAAATGAGTTTCCCTTTTAGTATTATATAGTTGTTCATGCAACCAAGAAAAGTAAAGTAGTATTCTGACTCTATTCAATGGCAACCCAAGTGTGTTTATTCTTTGCACAAATAAAACCCCTCCTTTCATATCTTTTACTCCATTTAAACTATCCCCTTTATGATATGTCTACCTAAGAGTTCACATTGTTGGCTTTCAGATCATATTTCAACATGAGCTTTTTCTATCCTAACTCATAATATTACCATAGTAATGATATGAATGCCCTTACAAGCTAATAACTATGTGAAGCATGTCAGGTCCCCACATGGGCCTAATTAAAAAAAAATTGTTTTTTAACAAATTTCATTCTCAAATTGATATGAGGCAACTTCTGAATGCATCAGAGATGAAAAGATGAAGTGGATTTCCATTAAAATCTATTTTCTGACATTTTTGTAGAATGGTGAAAACTTTCTAAGTTGGCTCTAGAATCGACCTAGGAAACTAGGCAAATGACCTCCCGGAGCAATGAAAACTTGCAAGCATGTATACATTCGATCCAAGAATGGATTACATTACATGACTTGGAGAAATGGATCATGAGGTGAAATTTATTCACTGCCAAAGTTGATTACTTAGACTTTTTGCAACAACAGACTATTTAGAACCAATTAAAACTCACGAAATCACCTCGTTGAAAAAATACCAAATCAACTCCTAGTGAGATTCCACTGGACACAGTAGTTCATTTCGGTATAGTGAGCATGTTTGCAAGATGAAATTTATTGAATCAATAATCTTCACGAGATATTCAGGGTCAAAGTTGACCACCTTGAAACACTGTCAGAAATGCAGATGCAAAATTAAAGAAATTGAATTTGGTTTTGATCTATTAAAAATAGAAAATCAAATCACGGGGCTCTGAAACCTAACATGTGAGATTATCTTGGCATGGAGAATGGAGATAAAAAATCATTTTGACTTGATAGTCATCTGGTTGCAAAATGCAAGCTCGAATAGGAGGCTATTTTGCAAAAATGAAAGTTTGCAAACAACAAAAAATTGCCAAAACCCTCCAGCTTTGCTTTTCAAAAACCTATCAAAACTCATTATGGGAAGCTTAAAATTGACTTTCCTACTCACATAGGACACATGAGTGAGCTTGCAAATGGGTTCTGCATGAAAATCAACTTGCTACAAAATATGACCTTCTAATGTAGGTCACTTTTGCATATTTTTTAGGTGCACTTTTGAAAGTGCAGAGGCAAATTTTTTGAAATGGGCACTTTAAATTTGCAAAATTTGAGTTCCATCAGTGACTTGCTATTTTCACCATGGAAATTAAGTCATTAAGTCTTCAAGTTTTTGGAGAGAGTTGAAGTTCGTGTGTATACTTTCTTGTGCAAAAATGAGTAAGGTTGGCATCCCATCTGACCCAATGTGGAGGTCGGCTACACTAAATTTGTAGGAGTCTCACAGAATAGAACCAAAGCTTACACAAAGTGTTCGAAAGAGTGTCCATGGTGAGGAATCTTCACCTGTGATTACCATATGTAGTCACCGATTGAAGGGCCAAGCTGCCAACTCGGAGGTAATAGGAACTAAAGGGAAGGAAGTTGTTGGGCCATCCAACAGTGTGTAGAGGAAAATTAGGTATGGTTGTGGATCATTTGATCGTAGATCTCTCCTATTGATGTCTCTAATATTGAAATGGAGATGAACTCTAGTTACTATTGGTACCTCGCGACCTTAGGTCAAGCTCCATCCCTCCTTTGGCTGTTAGGACTACGAGTGGATGATATGGTATCATTTTGAAACATGACAAACATGAAGCTGAGGTTGAGGTTTCATCCCCAACTTGTTATAACATGAAGTGTTCGTGTGTACTGTGGTGTGCATGTTGCTAGTAAGAGGGCTTCTGGTTTGTGAAAAGGTGGCAATTAATGAAATTTTTGTGTTCATAAATGATGTATGTGGTTGTTGTTTTCTCTCTCTACATGTTTCACAAACTTTTTTGGGGCATTGGATGTTGACTGTGTGCTCTCGTGGTGGTTTGGGCATTGGTCTCACTACTTGCCTAGCGGTTGAGGAATATTTTGGAAGCACTTTGCTTCTTCCTCATGATGGTTGTGGCAATTTTGGTTTTCCCCATTTCAACAGAATTATCATGTGGGGAATTTTGGAAATGTAGTTGAAATGTGATATGAAATGAAATTTTTGTAATGTAACTGCATTTTGAGCCTGAAGCTTGTTGGCTCCCTTGTTCTATAAAAGGGAATTCAAGGCTCATTTTCAGGGGTTCTAAAATTTTTGAGTCTTCAAGCCTGATGTAAAAAGGGTAGATAATATAGGAATACCAAACAATAGGGTAGTAAGATTATCTTGGGTTTTGAACTTTACATATGAAAATCTTAAATAGTTATGTAGAAATTATTGATATCGAAAGTAAATTTCATGTATAGTTCATATGCTCTTCTCTGTAAACCACTCTGCAAATTTTGAATACAATATCAAGCATATTTGGTTCATCTTCAAATGTTTCATTTGAATGCAAGCCTTCGTTTTTTCTTTGATTCAATGAATCAACTAAATGGTTAAGTGAAGTCATTGATTTGTAGTGATTTACTAAGAATTTGGTAAGAAGTGATGAATTATATGTAGAGAGTTTCCATAATGCAAGTCCTTATGGAAATAGTCCATAATTATTAGTTTTAAATAATTTCTACATGACAGGTCATAATATGTATGACTCTATTGCCCAATCAATAAAGGCAATAGTCTATTTGTCTTGGTATTTACATTTTGAGTGATAATGAAGTATTGGACTATTGATTCAGGGTTAGAATACAAATCTCTTAAAAATTATCTACAATGAAGCATGTATGTGAGATATTTTCCCCATTCTTGGTAAATTGATGGATATTTACTTAAAGACTAGCCAACCTTTGAGTGAATTGTGTTGTTTACCTTTTTATAGGAGCTGATCTATGATTTTCTATGTTGTTTACTGATATAGTCAAATAAAATGTTAAAAGGAACACCCTCTTAGGTCCCACAGAGCCTGAAGTGTAGAAGATTGTAGTCTTTGGCTGAATCTTGTTAGTTGGCCATTCACTGTAGGGGTCTTGAACATAGGAATTGGCTACTCCTTAGAGATTCCTTAGGTGTAATGGAAAAGCACCAACAAAGCCACCTGAGATGTGTCAAGATATCATATCACCAAGATTGGTAAGGCCATGTGAAAGAAGTTGGGTTCACAAAATGTTCAAAAATTGGAAGAGTTTTTATTTATTTTTAGAATATGTCACATTTGGATTGAATATTTGAAGCACTTACACAATGAATCTTTAAAAAGTTCAATAATATGAAATTTAGTATTTTGATTTTTGTTTCTAAAATATGTATTTTTTTCTAATACCCAAATGATACAAATTAATTTTGAATACACACATGTATGAAAACCAATTTTTTAAAGTCACTTTTTAGGATGTACGGATATAATTTAAAAAGATTATTAAAGCTGCTATATATTATTGTATTATAAAAGGATAATTAAAAAAGATTCCAGTTAACCAAAATTTGGTCAACAAAATGTTCATCAACTTGCTATAGTTTAACATCTGACCAAGGACACACAATGGATGACACAAAAATTACATGCAAACTTTATATATAGAACCATACTATCATTTAAAATTTACATATACTAATACTTTCCAATGGATTATACATGGGCCTAGAGTGTATACCCAAAACTAGATTGGCCGGGGACCAAAATGCTATGCTTTATATACTATAAATTTACATTTGATATAAAATATTACATTTGTACATATGTAGATACTAAACATTGACCATCCTTGTAGTTACCAATGTTGCTCGCTAGCCCTCTGAATAGAAGTGTTGATGTCAGAAAGGGTAGTGGGAAAGTAGGGAGAGGTGCAACATGCTTGTTAAACCCTTACCATGCTTATTTTAAGATTATAGTATTTTGTCTCCTAGATTTTACCTTTGTAAATAAAGGGAACATTGACAAAAAAACTTCCCAAACAAGTATGCAGATGGATTTTGGGAAGCCTAAGACAATTGCCTACTAGCCCATTGGAGGCCAGTGTTGACATCAAAATAAAGAGTGGGGTAGCAAGAAGATGTTCCTCACACTTCATATAACTTTTTAAAAAATATTACCGCTTGCTGATACTTTCCAACTCTAGATTTTACTTGCAAAAGAAAATTGGAAGACCAAATTTATGCATCCCTTGCAACACTGCTTGTAGTTTCATTCATTGAGTTTTCATCTTGTCCTTCATTGAAGAAGAAGTCATTGTGAAAATAAGGATCCACCCTAGGAATATTTATGACATTCACATCACGGTGATTGTGATGAGTGAGGAGGAAAGAAACTATAAAATACCTTTCTAAATAATTCTATTCACCATTTCTAGACCTAACAAATTTGTTTGTTCAACTACAACATCCTATATAGCTCATGTGAAATCTTTTGTTTCAGGCCAATTTTTATGGCATCATAAACCTTTATGTATTCCCTTTCATGATTAAGGAAACACCTAGGGATTAATCCTCCACATAACCTTTACCTTTATCAAAGTTTTAATGTTGAACACAATGAAGTAATTCATTCTCACTTACAAACCCTAGGTGCACCACTTCCTAAGCCATAGTTTCCAGCATCTCATATGATTGCACCAGGTCCAAAGTGTAGAATAAGAATACTAAAAGGATTCAAGATGGATATATCAATCTAGGTGTATTAGGACATAATATCTCTTTCCCCATAATAAATTCACATAGTTAACAATGCTAGGGAAAATAACATTGAAAACTTGAGATAACTCACAATTGGTTAATTATTTTGAGAAAGGATGCTCCCATTTGCGAATACGAAGGAGGATTCTAAAATTTTTAGGCAAATATTCTATTTGCAAGAGTAAATAATCAACCTCTACTACAAAAACCATGGCACAACACCACCCCCAAACCCAAAAGAGAATAACTACCATGATTCCTAGAGGAATAGGCAAGAACAAACAAATTTCACCCCAACTTTAAACAATTAAAACCAACCCACAAAAACTCTAGCTGCCTTGGGACTCAAGCTATTAGAATTGATAACCACACCAAATAGCCAACAAACAAAGCACTGCACTTCAAAAAAGAAATGAGATAAATAGTGAAACACAGTGATAGAGAAGTTCTGAATACTAAGAATATTTCCCCCCATAGAAAATAGAAAAATTGGTGAGGACATTGAAGAAGACTATTGATACTTATAGATAATTTCTTGACATTGACCCAAAATAGAAGTGCTTACAATTTTGATCAAGAGACTAAACATGAACCCAAATCTATCTAGAGTAACTGTACAACACAACCTTATTGCAACTACAAGAAGCAAAAAACATAATATGATCCCATATATAGCCACATTTTTCTTATTTAGAATTCACTTTGCATCTATGTACACCATTGTGAGGTAACAATGAGCCATTATAGATAATAATGGCTATGTATTTTCACCACATAGGCAGGTGAATTAACATGCACAAGCATTAAATTTGCTTCAAAATTCCAAAGAGAAAACCTACAAAATGCATTAGCATTTAAAACCAACGTCACCATTTCCATGGGAGTAGCCATTGTTCATCCTTCCAACCTGATTGTAAATATTGTACACTATATCCTATATATTTTTGGCACAAATTGATATCAATGCCCACACACTTTGAATGCATTTCATACTTGATGTGACTATAACATAACCTGCTTTGTTTAGTTATTTACAAAATGAAGTGATCCTTTCCTTTTGAATAATATCATCTAAAGCTTTTATGATATTATTTGAATTTTTTTCATAGATGATCTCAACTTGTTCTTGGTCACAAACAAGATTTGCTAACAAGTCTATTGCTTGATCTCCCTCTCTATATGAGTGTTTAACCTATAAAAGCACTGACTTTTCAATAAGCTTCCAAGCTTTCTCAAGTACATATTTAATTTTCTAGAATTAATCACTTTTCTCTCCTTACAGGCATTAATAATAATTAATGAATCCCCTTCAATCTACAAATTAGTGATCTTCAAAAGCATTGCCAATTTCAAACCATGCAAAAGAGCTTGAGATTTAGCAATATTGTATGTGCCATTGAGAAGGTCAGTTTATTTGGTTGAAATGAGAAGACCTTTATGATCACTTATTACCACACCAGCCCCTGAGACTCCTAGGTTACCATGTGAAGCACCATCAAAATTCAACTTATAGAAATATATGGGAGGAGGTATTCATGCTATTTTACTTCTATCAATATTTTTTTTCTGATATTGGTGTAAACTTCCTTTGAAAGGAAGGGAAATCTTCTACCATTGTTCTAATAGTTTAGAGTCCTAGTCTGCAAATATGGAACTAGTTTTTTTTTTCTTTTTGGATATATGCATTTGTGACCTCAGCTATTGAATATTATTACTTAAAACTTGAACCAATTTCATTTTCTCCTACCAAAAATTCTTCCTATTTCTCTCCCACCAAATGCACCATAATATAGTTGATGGGACCACTTTCCAAATGCATTCAAAAAGGATTGACTTGTATAGGTCTAACCAACTTGTAAAAATTTCCCACAAATTGTTTGGAAATGGTGAATGCCAGTTTAATTTTTTTCTAACAAATGACCAACAAGCATATGCAAAAGGAAAGTAAATGAATAAACGATTTACCTCCTTCATCACCTCATCACATAGCACATATTTGAATTGATCTGCAATCCTGAGCTTAGCAATTCTTTCACTTTTCATAACCCTATTTTTATAACCAACAAAGAGAAGCAACTTGCCTTAGGTAACACTATTGAATTCCAATAGAAATATAGAGCTCTTTGAGATCTATCACATACACCTTTACTCATTATTTCAATATAGATCATTTTAACTATATAGCTACCTAATTAAGGTGGATCCCATAAAATCCTATATTCTTCCTCTAAAAGGTACATATGTATTACTCTTAATATGGTACTTAGATCCTTTATATGCTCAAATGGGAAAGGAATGGAAGATAGATATTTCCAAACCACTGTCCATGTTTGATCATCTATGTTTTGAAAGTAATCTTTGACTTTTTTCCTCCAATTTGAACCAAGGAAAGCTTTTATGTCTTTTAGATTTTGGTTTGTGTTTAAGGGTGGATTTCCATTCCAATAATATTTCCAAAATATTTCTTGTTTCCCATTATGAATCTCCAAAGTTAGGTAAGGGGTGATAATTGATCAATAAGATAGTATAAAGTTCCACATTGTAGAACCTTCTGATGGGTTTAAAATTGTGAATATTCTTTGTGGATATGAAACATCCAAATATTTTTCTTGCATGATCCTGTACCACTTTGCTTGGGACTTAGAATATAAATTCCACACTAACTTGGCACCTAAGGAATGGTTTCTAATTGAAAAATTATGAATGCTAGGAACCCCTTTCAACTTTTCTTCACATATGTTTTCTAATGAAATTAGTGGAATCATTTTTTTTTTATTATCTAAATTTCCCTTCCACAAGAATTTTCTAATTAGTTTTTAAGTTTTAGAAATTACCAATTGAGGAGCTTTCAAAACTAACATATAGTAATTTGGAATAACATAGAGAAGTGATTTTACCAACAAGATTCGTCCTAACAATGATAACCATCGACCCTTCTAGCTAGCAATCCTTGAATAAATGATATGGGTTATCTTATCCTAATAAGATATCCTATTTGCACCCATAAAAAATGAAATACCAAGGTACTTACAAGGGAGTACTCCAGTTTGAAAACCTAGAAAGTTCACAATATGTCTTTGTAAACCTGCCTTGATATTGAAAGTATAAATCTTTGATTTCTATGCATTTATTTTCTAACCTATGGAAAATGAATACTTATCCAAAATAGTTTTGATATATTTAGCTTCCTGGAGTATTGATTTTCCAAATAAATTACTTCATCTTGAAAGAGAGATTTTGTAATAGATATATTAGTTGAGGGGATAGCTATTCCTTTCCACATTCCTTGAATTTGAGATCTTTTAACAAATCTACTAAGATCCTCTACTAAGATTACAAAAAGAAAAGGTGAGAGAGAATTACCTTTTCTTACACCATGAGTATAACTAAAGAAACCTACTAGTGATACATTAATGAGAATTGATAATTTATCTTGTGAGAGGAAAGACAATATCCATTTACACCATTTATTGTAAAAACCAAATTTCTTCAATACTTGCACCAAGAAGGTCTAATCCACTTTGTCATAATATTTCATCATTTCTAGCTTGATGATGAAGGATGAAATTTTTGTGATGAAATGGAATGGATAACCTCATGTGAAACCAAATATCCTTCCATTGTCTCCCTACCAAGCAAAAAATTACCTTGTTATGATTTTAGGAATTAATGGAAACAATCAAAGATATATGGCTTTAGTGAATATCTTGTAAACAATGTTACAAAGAGAAATGGGGAGAAAATCTATAAATTTTTTGGATTGTTGACCTTTGGAATTAAAGAAATATGAGTTAGATTGAATTGATTTAACATGGAACACAAAGATCTATATTCTTCTTGATCTATATGCAGATCATTACCAACAAAATCCTAGCATTTTAAAAAAAAGACTACTATAAAACCATTTGGACCTGAAGCCTTGTCCTATGATAGCAAGAAAACTACTGATTTCATTTCTTTCAATGTGAAGGGCTTAATAAGACTTGCATTTTTTTCTTTAGTGATTAAGGATGGAATTGTTTGCAACATCTCTTCCCTTTCCTCAACAATACGAGGAGGTTATCCTGCTGGTGCTGATAACAAATTTGAAAAGAAGTTAACCCCTTCTTTTTGTATATCTTCTTGATTTGTAAACCATTTCCCTGTCGCATTTTCCTAAATTTTGAAAATTGCAAGCTTTCCTTTCTTAATTTGGGCATATATATGGAATTTTTTTGTATTTTTGTCCCCTTTTTTTAGCCAAAGCTCTCGATATTTTTGGCTCCAATAAATTTATTCTCACAACACCAACTCTTCCCATACTATTTGTAGCTTTTTTCCTACACATAGGATTATGGTGTTAAACCTTGAGATATACTTTGTCATTTATATTTGCTAGTTGTTTTGATATAAATTCCTTTTGTTGAAAAATGTTTTTGAATAAGCATACATTCCAATATTTAACTTGTTGCAAGGTGTGACCCTTGGTCTTCCTTGCAACACTAGCACTTGGGTTTGTGACATGGTCTAACCGCCTCCTATGGTTCTTAACTAAAGCTTGTATCTGACATTAATAGGTCCATCTTTTGGTGCAACAAAAATTCCAACAATTGGTATCAAAGCTGGTCACAGGTTCAAACCCCTTGCTTGTGTTGGGGGGGATTGTTGCAAGGTGTGACCCTTGGTCTTCCTTGCAGCACTAACACTTGGGTTTGTGATATGGTCTAACTACCTCCTATGGTTCTTAACCAAATCTTGTATTGGTGATTAACAGGTCGATCTTTTAGTGCAACGACAAGTCCAACATAACTATCTTCTTAACATACATCAACTTTCTACAAAATATAAACATGATTGAGCCTATTTCATACAAATCTTGTAGCCACCAATTCTTTATTAAATGTAGAAACTCATGGTGCCTAAACCACACCAAGGTAGAAATATAATATGGTTGTATGAGATTATTATCCAAACCAACCTTATCTAAAAGATCAATGCTAAAAACATTAAGAACTAATCCATTATCAATAAGGGTACATCTAATCCTAGTTTTGTTAAACAACACAAATATAATTAAAGCCTCATGTTTATTTTGGACCTCAAACATAGGTAGATCATGTTGAGGGAATGTAATATCCAAATTTTTTGGTTGCATACAATTTGGTGGAGCCCATAATTTTTTTGTGTTCCCCTAAATAATTCTACAAATTTGGCTATCTCCTTGACCATGGGCTGAGGGTTTTGTCTATTATCATGCCTTAGGGTTTGTATTGCTAAAACTTTTCTAAAAATTTGTAAGTCGGAGTCCTTTTATAAATGCTATAATTTTTCGTTGACCTCTTATCGTCAGCTCCTAGTCATTCATGTTGTCACTTATGCATTTTAACTCATTCTATTGATCAACCCCTTAGTCCTAGAAATCCCATCGCTACCCGTTATTTTATTAAGAACATTTTCTTTATACTATGTAGGTGATAAGTCATCAAAATATTTATCAAGTCTAAGGTTTCATTGTTGGGTTTTATATCCTCGCCCATCATTTACCTAGTAATGGGCCCTTTTTGAGAACTAACATTTGGCATGCACAGATTTCCTATTTTATGAGGATCATTCGATCATCACAAGCACATCCTAGCCCCTCCCCACACCCCCGTTTGATTTCATTTTGCATTAAAATAATCTCACGAGCCATTGGGTGAGTGTTGCATTTCTTCTACACAAGTAGGCCCGACATCTTTTAAAATTAGTTGGCATAAGATGGAACACATCAGCAGTGGAGATGAAATGACACAGCTACATCTGGATCATTCCTTGCTTCCCTGTCTAATTTCTTCTTGCATTGAAATAAATTATCATGGAGCAGCGAGCGGATGACATTTGTCCATGGAACACATAGGGTGATGAAGGAAGCAAACACCCCATTAAGAAGAGATCGATGATCGATGGCAGATGATGTGGTTCAATCCTGACCACTCCTCACCATCTCATTGGGGACCCACCTCTACCTCATGTCTCTCAATGGGGAAGCAGATGAATGCCATGTGGTGTCACCTAAGTGATAGAGGAAGCATTAGAGAATGGAATGAAATTATTGAAATATTTTTCCATTATTAAAGTTCATGTTACAAAAAGAAATTTTAGAGGCATGTGTTGTAATAATAAACAAATCTTTTAATCATGGCCATCAGTTGTGCCAGAGGATTATGTGCATAGGTAAGTGATCTCATGTTAAGATATGCACATGTTGAAGGTGTGAGATCTAATATCAGCCCTTTCCCATCTCCCCATTGCTAAGAGTTGCAATTAGGTTGAGATTCACGGGGGAGTGGAGAAGCTGACACGTGGTCTATTTCTTCAGTGATAGTGAGATGGTGGAGTCTACAGATTACTAGGAAGTGACCCCAGATGGTTTGTTTTGAATGGATAACAGTAATGACTGCTCATAGTCAATTTTTTCAAACTAAGTTGACTCAATCTTGACTGATGGTAATTTCATTTTTTTGCAAGATCAACGGACAACATTCAAAGTTCAGATCAAGGGAAAGTGATCTATTTCGGTTCGTGCAAGTGAGCCATAATGGTGGATAGGATGCCAAGCTACCAAATTAAGAGTTGTAAAGCTTTTAAAACTTGTTTTAAAGCACAATTGAGAACTAATAAAAAAATTCCACACATCTAGAGAGCTTGTGTTGCATTTTTCAAGCCTATTTGATGCTAGAGTAAGGTTTCCAACTCATCCTAAAATAGTAAGTTGAATTGCTTCCTTGCCATTGAAATTGTTTGGTACTTGCTAAATTGTGGTTTTCCAATCCTTCTATCATTATGGTGTTCTAGTTTATACATTTATTTTAAGGTTTGACATTCATTTAAAATAATTAGATGGTCTTGCCTTGCTATTGTTCATATCAAATTCTTGCTCAAGCCGTATGTTTTATTTTGTGAAACCAGAAACCATATTTTACAAAAAAACCTCAAGTCATGGCTCCTAAAATGAAAGTGTCTTCATCAAAAGGGGAGGCTTCTGGCTCCAAAGTTCCCATTTTCAATTTTTTTTTACTCCATATGTCATATTATTGGCTATGACCTAGTCACTGGAATTCCCATGGCATGGATCTATATGGCGGCCCATATCTAGTACCCCCATTATTGCACAATATATTATTATGGAGGGTTTCTTGTAGAGATAATTCATGAAGGTTTGGTGAAGTTGAAGAAGGGTGATGTTGGAGTAAACTTTAGTTGGTACTCATTGTTCATGCATATGTTTTTGTTCAAGGGTGCAACTTATTTTGGAAAAAACATGACATTGGAGAGGATGAAGGATGATTTGGAATTTCCTCTCCAATGTTGGACCACTATCTTGGACAAGGACAATAGGAAATTTGACTATGTGATTTTTCAAAATTTGTTTTCCTCCTAATTGAGAAGAGCTATAGTTGTGAGAATTTGAAGGATCCCAAAGGCATTGCATGATCTCTTAAGACCCAATGATAGGAGGCTTGCATTGGGGGTTGATCATAATTGGGGATACATTATCCCCTATCTCACATATACTATTTTGAGAGTGTATGGTGCTACTGTCTCACCTCACTTATTTCCAAAATATGTGCTAGAAAGAAATGGGTTTCTTGAAGTGATGTGGTAGCTGTGAAGTGTGGAAAACAAGCATTTGAAAGATCAGGGAAAGGAACATTCTTCCCTTCATACACAATTTTCTCCAATTTTGTGATGATTAAAGAATGTTGAGATAATATAAGTGATATACTCAAGAATCTTAGCATGTGAAGAGTGGGAATAAGGGACCATCATGATCCTAGAGGTTTCATAGCCTAGCTAAAGATAAGGAACAAGAGTTCCAAGTTTTCCTACATTTTCTAATATCTTGAGGATGTAATAAGGAATATTTTTTTATCTTTTAAATCAAGAGGATAGAAAAGAAAAATGGATTAATTTTGATAAAATTCAAAGGAAAAGGACCCTGAATTCACTACTTTTGGAGAAATTTCCAATATAATGCAAAGAATGGAACATATGTTCTAGAATTTTGAGACAGTGATTGGTTACCTTGAAGGTGAGAGGATGATTCGAGATAAAGGGAAAGATCCTATGGAAAAGGAATAGAGTGGAGGAGAAATCCATGTTTTGGAGGATAGGCCTACATATCAGCCTCCTAAGGAAAAAAAATAAAGCTTTCACAAGGAGAAAGAATAAAGCAAAGAAAGACGATGCAGTTGTTTCTTCCTCTCAACAATAGGAGTAAAGAGCTCTTTCTCCAGTGCCACAAATGCCACTACCATCTCACCCAAGGTCAATTGGACCTGAAAATGTTGATGTTGATTCCCCACCACAACATGCATCACCACCAAAAGAGCCACCAATGAAGAAGCAAAAGGTAAAATCAATAGGTTTGGTGGATTATGATGATGATGAATCTGATGAAGAAATTTGGGTGTCAGAAGAGGAAATACAATAGGGAATTCCTTATGCACCGGCAGTGATTGTGCCACAACAATTGGGTTTAAGGTTAAGTAAGGTTGACCTTATTGGGATTAATAATACCAATGATGTCATAATTGAAGCATGCACAAGATTCATGGATGATGATTCGTTTGTAAGGTCTAAGATTTCATGGACTTTTCTTACAAGACTAAGAAGGATGAATATGTAAATAATGTGGATAAGAAAAGAATTCTTAATCCAAAGTTACCTAATGCAACTGTTCAAGCATAGGTCTTAGAATAAATGAAAGCTAAATTTCATGGAATGACTATAGCTATAGAAAGGGAGCTGGTAAGGAATAGTAGTGTCTTGTTATTACCAAAATGGGGTCTAGCCTCTACCATTACTTTTGATACAATAAAAAGATTTGGTAGAACTCTCTATAATTAAGAGGAAGAAGCTAAAATTGCACTACAAGGATCTACATTTAGTGAGTAGTGGGATACACCATCCATCTGGTTCTTAGCCCCTAACACAAAGAAGCCTAAGGTTGTAGAGCCTACTTCAAATTATAGGGGAGGTTTGATAATAAAGAGAGTGTTAGAAACATCAGGTATTGAGGCGAAAACAACATCAGTAAATGTTGCTCAGTTTACAAAAGCTATAGTGGAGTCAATAACTATAGAAAATGAGCAATTTGGAAAGCAATACAATGATTGGTTGATAATGAAAATAATCAACAACAAAAAATGCAGCTACAAATAGAGTTAGCACTATTAAAAGAGAAATTGCAAAATTTACAATTAGGAGAACAAACACAGACTGGTGCTACTTCTCCAACTACTTCACGTGAGGAAACACCTACTAATTATACCTCTTCAACAAGTTCCTCATGGTAAATTGTGCCTTACAATATGGGAACTGTACCTATTTCAATGGTGGAGCTAGACACATCAGAGCCACCACAGACTGAGGAAGGTGCCAACAAAGAAGAGTTGCTTGAACTACTAAGGAACTACAAAGAAAAATGTGGCAATCACAATAGGGAGATCTTTGTCAATAATATGAAGATTGTCACTATAGTCTTGGAGCATTTAAATAGAGGGGTTAATAATAGAATAAATAACATTCATGCTAACTATTCTTCCATGAAGTTTGTTATAAACAATTTTAACAATGTCAAAGAGATAGCCATTCCTCTTATGGAGACATGGATCCCTAGGCTATAGGAATTGAGAATTATGTCTATTAGATCTAAGAATGATGTTAAAAATCATAAAAAAACTTAAGACCACCATTCAAAATTTAAATGAAATTTAAGAGCTTAGGGGGAATATAGAGCCTTTGGAGACCAAGATAAGGGAATTAATGAATAATTTTCATGAAACACGTCATGGTCTCCTTCCATCCATTTTAAAGGATGATGGTAACATCAAAACCTTGAGGTATTGGAGAAAGAAACCATTGATATCATTTTGAATCAAGTTGCTTTGATTTTTCAAGGGTACGATATGGGTATACTAAAGAATAACATGGACATGCTGTGCCATGTAGAAATTGTTCTAGCAAAGTTTGTTAAATAAGAAAAATAGGTTGTTACCAAGTATTCACCTTATAGGAAAAATGTTGATAAATTCATGAGCTTTTGTTGGCCCACTGAGGATGAATTCCAAGTCTGGAAGAACAAGTACTTAGATGTACTTGATGATTGAGTTGCGATTGTGGGGTGGTGAGTGCAATTTTGGTCTTGAATTAGTAACCATGGTCAATAATGGATGAGAGAATCACAATGCATAGCCTAGAACTAGTGCAAATTAGGATTTCGTTGAAGTATTGCAAAATATTGTTCTCTCCCAAACATGAAGATTGGTGGCACAAATGTTGACTTGGATGGGTTGGTTTTCTCTCTTTTTATTGATTTTCATGCTTTAGAGTTTTTGTTGATTGGGAACACACGTGGATAACACTTTTGTCTTGTGAGGAAGATATTTTAATGTTGTTGCAATGAATGAAAGATGCATTTTGGAAGGTGGGTATATCTTCTTCATTATCTAAAAATGATTTTTGTCTTATATGTTTTCCCCCCACTTTCAAAGGTACAAATATAACTGTCTAGGGAATTTTGAAATTGAAATGAAATGTATGTCAAATGTGAAGTGTAAATTTAATTGTAAACTAGCCCAATGCTTGTTTCCCCCATGTTTCTATAAATGGGAATTCAAGGCCAATTACATGGTTCTTTTGATGGTTAAGCTGTTTTGAGCTCATGTAAGAGCAATTTTGTAATTCAAGCAAAAATAAGTAGAGTAGTGTTGAGTCTTAGGAATGCATTCATATTTGTAATAAGCTTAATGGTTTTATAGTAGAAATGGTGTATGAATGATAATTGCATATTCTAGATTAGTTTCTCTCCTTTGTGTATGAATAAAGGGATCAAAGATCTTTTATTTGTCTTCAATCAGTCTAGTTGAATGTGTGATTTTATTTCTACTTTAGTTCAAAGAGCTAATTAAATCCTTAAATGAGATCATAGGTTTGTGAGATGAAATTCAAGGATTACTAAGTAGTTTCTATTTTTAGATACATAGAGTTGTGTGTTGCAAAGAAGTATATCAATAGTCTATAAATGCTTGTTTATGTTGCTAATGTATTAATATTTATTACAAATATGAGTCTATCACCCATAGATAAAGCACTGGTCTATTATTCTAGTTATCCTAGATGTAAGTGAGCCTACCTATACCTAACAAAGAACAAAAATCTTAATGGCAATATTTGACACACCTATAATTTCAATAAAGTGGTAGGAAGTACCTCTCATTCCTTGCTTTAGCTAACAATTCATTAAAGGTTCAGCCAAATCCTTAAAATAATTTTGTCTATTTGTATCTAGTAGGAATGCATCTGTTTGTTTCAATGTTCATGGTCAAATGGCACAAGAATGCCATCTAAGCATTGTTAGGATCACCCTCCTAGGTTTCAAAGAGCTTGAAGAGTAGAAGTAAGGGCCTAGTAATCCTTTACTTGTTTTTTGGCCAATCCTTACCTTTGCTAGTTATTGAATTATGGAAAATTCATAGGTACAATGGTGAGATCAAGTTTGTCTCTAAAAAAATAACCAACACAATCCAACAATGCCATTACATCTGTTAGTTTGACATAAGGGGAGATTTCAATTTTATGCAAATACTCTTGGAGAATCTTGTGGTATGTAGGTGATGTTTGAAGCAAGTTCCAAAGGGATATATTACCTAAAGTATTCTAAAATTTCTCAACAAGATCATATTCTTTAATACTATCTTGAGGAAGGCTGGGTGGGGTGGATGATATGGTTGAGGAAATGGAATGGATGTTAAAAAAAAAATATTTCTTATTATTTTTAGTGTTATATGTGTGAGCCACTACATAATAAATGGTATTTTGCAACACATCTTGGTGCACATGATTACTTTGAGTGAGTTGTTTTACAAATTTTAAGATGTGTCCATGAGGTTTTAGAGGTCCTATAATGAGAGGAGGTTTAAAGGGAGGTACAATAATGGGAGGAGTTTCAATCAATTGTGGGTTTATATTTTAACTAAGTTAACTACTTGTTAATGATCTTCTATTAGTGGAGGACCTAATTTCAATTTTGAACTTTTACTTATGCAAGCCAATTAACTATCACCTGAAGGAGGATATTAATCAATAGTTTCATCCTCTTGTGCCATGATATCTTCCCAAGTAGGAGAGGTATTGGGAGAGGAACAAACATGATTATCCTGATTCCCAATGATTGGATCATCTTGCACCAAGATACCATCACAAGTATGGGAGATATTGGGAAAATAACAAATATAATTACACCATGATACTCAATGATTGTGTCATCTTACACCAATATACCCTCACAATTAAGAGAGATAGTCAAAGAGGTTATTGAAAATAATAAAAGAGGAGAGAGAAACTCATTTCCATATGCGTGTAGGAAAAATTATTTAAATTTCTTAATAAAGTTTGAAAACAAGATCTCACTTATGATGAAACAAGATTTTTGCAAGGAAAAAATTATGCTATATTACCTAGATTTAAATAGTGTTGGCTAACATATTTACACTTCTATGAATTGATAAGTAGACACCCCACGAAGTGCAAGAAACTAACCAACAACTTTGAATATCTACCTTTAAACAAGATTGATATCCTCTAAATTTTTCCCAAGGTACAACTCCCTCACAAAATTTTCAATGAATTTAAAGAACAGGAAAAGTAAACACCATGTATGCTTTTAACTAGAAAGGAGGAAAGGGTAAACCCGATATCAGAAAATTCCAACTACCAGGTGCTTGAGTAGTAACATAAAATATTAGTGCAAAGACTAATCAATTAGTAGAGATAAAGCATATACTCAATACCATATGTTGTGTGGTCTCACAACATGCCCCATTTTTCCCCTTGGAAAAATGTAGACCCCCTTTTTCTTTTTTCCTTTCTCTATTGTTTTGTTGTTTTTGCTCGCTTTGGCATTGTTTTGATGCTCAGCTAGTTGATGGTTTTCTTTCTCATTTTCACTTCACCTCTTTTTTGTTATAGCCTTTTATTTTCCCAGTTTTGGTGTTTTGGTATGCTCTTAATGTTTAGTTTATTTCCAGAAACCAAAATCTTGAAATCTTGCATTGAGCCAAAAGAGTTCATATCTTCAAAAGATCCTAGCTCTACCCAGTATTTCATTGATCAAAATTATAATCCTTGTAATATCCTCTTTTACTGGAGTTCGGTGTTTTATTGTTTCTCTTTTGTAAAAGTAAAAAACTAGAATTTTTTCTTTGAATTTTCGTCAAGTTTATCTTTCAGTTTGGTTTCCTATCTTCCTCTTGTTTTGGTTTTCTCTTTCTCCAAAAGATATTTCCCGAATCCTGGTGTTGTTTGATCTTTTTGAGAGCAATACCAAAATCCTCAACCCTAGTGATCATCAATTGATCACACATTTTCTTAATGTCATATACCTTGGAAAGAATTAGTGTGACATACAATTTCCATGTATAATCACTACACCGTCTTTCTTCCCAAATAGCAAGCCAGTGCAGAAATCTAGGTGTTCATGATTTGAACCATAATCCGTAATGATTGCACCTTTATTCTAGGAATTAATGTGAAATAACATGTAATTAATGAAGGTGGTGAACTACCTATGTACTTGGCACCACCTCAAGCATGCAATTGCTTTTACAACACTCCACTTCATGTCATATTGCAAATTTACTAAGGACACTGAATTAATGAAATGACATTGGCGCACAAAGAGTGGTAAAATTTTGAGAAAATAAGTCACAACTACCAAGGTTTTTGAAGTTGCATTATGAATAATCACCATTTTTAACCAGAACCAGGTATGTTCTAAATAATTGATACTTTTCTAAGAGTTTCTCAAGCTAGGAAATCTCGATAATGGTAATTTCCTATTTTGAAATTGAAATGTTTTTTTCTCTTAGTTGTTAAATTTTAATCGAAAAGTGAATTGAAAATTTTATGAGATATATATATATATTTTTGGTTAAATTTAACCCTAACTCGCACACAAGAAACATGTTCTAAAAATTACAGAGCAAATTATATCAAAATGGGCACTTTTGACACAAGAGCAGAAGATGAATTCAAGTATTGCAATTCACAAGCAGTACTCATTAATGTAGTGGTTACAGACACCCACATGGGATGGTCTTCTGACACTGAAATCCATTCACAGCTATTGCAAGAGAATGCTACCCAATGTACCAAAAGTATTGTATCAAATGGGTTACTTCCTGCAAGAGGGTTTCCGCCAGCAATGGAAGCTCCTAAATTAGTTATGCAATGCATAAATCATTACAACCCAGTGAAGATGATTGTTGAGAAAGAGGGAAGAATTTACATAGACTTGTCACAAAAAGGAATCATGTATACATTTGGTCTCCCCTCCTACACACAGATGTTCAATGTTGACCTAAAAGCCAAGGCCAAGACATATCAGAGCACTGAGGAGCGTAATAGATAAATTATGAGTACTCGATGGTGCCAACAACCAATAACACTATTGACCAAGGTAATTCAGAGGTCTATGTTTAAACAATAAATAAAAGACATTATAACTTTGTTGAGCAAAGTAGCTAGTTTGAGAGATGCAAGCAATTCAAATCCTAGATGTTCGTGATAATATCCCACATGATAGAGGGTCTTATGGAGTTGCATTGGGGGAAATTAATAAGTGACAGGTTACATGAATAGATTACTACATTCCCCAAAACCAGATGTTTCTACATGTCATCATATGTTATTTACTCATGTCTTATGAGAGCCAATAAACAAGGGTTAAAATGGATTGGTACTGTATACACTCAAAATCATTCTGGAGAATATTAATTAAATATCGATTATTTAATTAATAAATTTTTATTCCTCTACTATATAAATAAATAAAATTTATTTACATAGTTCTTTTCCTCTAAATTATTCTATTCCAATTCACCGCTTTCATGATTTAATTAAAATAATTTATTTGTTTTAATTAACTTCCCTCTCATTACCCCACATTTCTACATACTTTTCTCTAACCACCTTCCACCTCTTCCTCCAACTCACCATGTGTCACATGAAAATGATTATTATTAGTTTTTAATTTGGATAATTATTCTCAACAATTTAACAACCTTGAGGACACATGGTTGCTTCATCCAAACGATTCCATCTTGCACTTGGAAAATTGGTTTTATTAAAGGGAACATTTACCTTGTTTTCTCCATCTTCTCCATCGGATTCTCCATAGTAAATCTTAATCACTCATCGCTTCCAACTCACCCTAGGCCTTAGAAAAATATATAAATTGATCTCAATTTACAGCTTTGAACAAGGAGCAATTGCATAATCTTACTCTGCAAAATTTTACTTGAGTCTTTAGAGCTTCATTCACATTTGTATCTTAGCAATTAGATTAGTTTGTAAATTTTGTTTAGATCATGGCTCCTTCATGTATTTCATAGCTTAATTCAACATGTAGAATCTATTACAATTCCATTATCATTAGCATATTTTTCATTGTCTTTCATCGTATATCATTGGGTACACATTAGCTCATTTCACCATCTCCATTTACCATTTTATACAACTGAGTCTTTCAATCATATAGATGTAGGTTTATAATCTACATTATAAATGGATAGGCTACTCATTTCTTAGATGACATCTCAGGGATTTGTGCACGAATAAGTTCTAAGAGCACAAATTTCTAGGACATTTAAGACTAGAGGAGGATGTGAAGTTCTTAAAGAATTCTATTATTAAAATGTGTTTTATTTAGATAGATTCTTTAATATAATACTTCTCATCTATGTGTGTTTGTCTTAATAGTGATTCATGCATATTTTTACACCACACATTAATTGGCACCCACCATGGGGCCTAGCCCCTATTGTTTTAACATTTTCTGGAAGTTATGTTTTGCAGGCTCAGACGTATAGTTTTCTAGTGCAACTGTGTATATTTTTGATGCTTACAAAAGATTCTTTAGTGCCTACTTCTGTTCTAGCACTTTTTAACAGTTTTCTGGTGCTTCCAAGCCATCCTATGGTGCTTCAGGGGGTTTCTATGGTTCTTTCACCATTTTTAGTGGCGCTTTGACTAAAATTTGTCACACTTTCAATTAATTCTATTGTGCTTCTATTGTTTTGGTGTTTTTGCTTACTGTTCTGGCACTTTCATCTATTTCTGTGATTTTTTCTGAGAATGAAATCTAATGTTGGCTTTTTTGTTTTGCAGGTTGCATAAAATGTAGTCAAAGATCATTGTTGAAACTACAGAATGCTTGTTAAAGATAATCTATGAGAAACTACTAATGAATTGATGCAGGGGCATGATTTTATATCTTTCCTTCTTGCTTAAATTAGGAACATAGATTAATTAATCGAGGAAAGAACACCATGTTTACTACTTATTTGAAAGGGTAGGCATATGCTCTCCCCTTAACTAGGCAACCAAAAAGCTAGGCCCCTTCCATTATCATTCATTTATGGTGTGTTTTGAGTGGTAGGCATATGCTCTCCCCTTAACTAGGTGACCAAAAAGCCAAACCTGTTCTTTGTTATTCTATGAGTGTGAGTAGGGTATACGGTGAGGGTTCTCTCTTTATTCATGCAGAATAAAGAGGATTAAACTATGAGTATACTCTCTCACTTTTTTTATCCTAGAGGGTCTGCCTTGGGGAAAAAGTACTTACCCAAGGGAACGACTCAACTGGTAACACTTTAAAGCCAAGAGTATTTCTAGCCAGGATATAAATGTGGATATTGGAGTAAATGCCAATATCACACGATTGGCTCCAATAAGAAGGGCAACAATTGTCTCTCACCATGTTGGGTGTACTACGAATAGAAAGTCCTTACTAGAACCCTTGTTTTAGAATTGGCCAGATCCTTTATCTATTTTCTTGGTATAGCATCGGTCAGTGTGAAGGCATCCACATTCTCACAATATTTAGTAGAGATGATCAATCTACCATGGGCATTTCATGGAGGCTGGAAGCTTGGTTGACCTGAGAAGAGAGTGCAATGTAAGGAGGAGCTCGCGTGGCCAATCTTCTGAATTCATCTGCTAAAGATAAGTGTGGTTGGGGTAAAACCCATGTGGAATCCAAGAAAATATAGTTCATCATAACCCTAGGGAATGTACGTTTTGCTTGATTGTGCTTGTCAAATTGTTCTCAAAATAAACCTCAAACAAAACTTTGCACACTAGAAAAATTATAGACACTGTGATTCAAAATACATCATCTGGAACAAAACATCTTTTGACCAAAAACTAGAAAAATCAAACAAACTGGAAACACCTTGTTGCATACTCTGTTCAACGCTTCTGCTAATTTATATAGTGCTTTCATGAAATTTTTTAGTGCTTTCACCCTTTGTTTCAGTGCTTCTACCATATTTACCGGCGCATTTTCCCAAAAATTTGGCGCCTGCTAGTAATTTTGTAGTGCTTTGACCTTTTTCTTGTGGCACATCTGCCTGTTTTTGTGGAAGCTCCAAGCTATTCAGTGGTGCCTCCAACTTTTTCTATAGCGCTTCTTTCCTTTTCGCACTTTCTCCCACTATAACAACACTTCCACTGAAAACCCAAAAATAGAGACCTGAATGTAATTCCCATCCACCACTTTGAAACTAGAATTCAATCATTTTTCCAGTCCACAGTCATTTCCAGCCTTGACAATAGTCTAAACATGGTTTTTATCCAACGGCTTCATGAAAAATCAAGATTCGAAAACCAAAACGCATAGCTCTTAGTTTAGAAGACCATCAAAAATGTCTTTCCATGCTTTATGATTTTAGGGATAGATTGCTCTTCAATTTTTACATAAAAGGTTCCAAGAACAACCCTAGTTTGTATTCGTTTTATTATTTCCAAAACCTAAGACTCTTCTAAAGATTCAAACATCTTTTTTAGGAAAGAAAAAGTCATCTCCCTTTCACAAATTGGAGCCAAAATTTCAAAATATTCTCAAATTCAAAATTGTCCTTTGAGGTCCACAACTTTGTTAAAATTGACCTATCCAAGTGAAACATTTTTACCTAAAATTTGATCAACTATCTAAAAGTTCCAACCACCATCAACACACAAATTTGATCATCAAAGTTGAGTTTCCCCATCAAGGGTTTATTATCCTTCATCATTGAAACAATATACTTTGTATCAAATTTCATCACCTTGGTTATATCAATAGAATCCATCACTCTATTCAATGTAGGTATTTCCTTGGCACTCTCAAATAACAATCAAATTTTAGTAAACATTCATCATTTGTATTCCAATTTTAACAAGGTCCCAAAAACAAGAACGCAAGGGTAAAGAAAGTGAACCTCCAAATATCATGGGAGAACCAGAAGTGAACCCCTTTCACCAATTTTCCCAAAATGATACGAAAGAGATAACAAAAGAAGAACTTGAACAAGAAAACCAAGACCCAAAATTCCATAAATTCCTAGAAAAAGTCTTTGAAAAGGATGGGGAGAAATACCTTTTGATGTTATCCAACCAAGGAGCTAGGTTACCAAATGACTTTGATGTTAACAAATTGAAGAATGTCCCAAAGAAAGCTAAAATTGAAATGCCCACTATTGATCAAATGACTACCTTGATGAATCAAATGCAAAACCTTCAACAAAAACTCCAAGATATGCAAGGTGGGACTCTAAAAATATACTTTTTACAAGATATTTGTCCCTATCCCTTTGATATAAGGTTAAACATGATACCATTTCCTCAAAATTGTGAATTACCAAAATACGACAAATATAACGGGAAATCAGACCCTATAGACCACGTGCGAGAATTTTGAACAATGAGTCTTGAATTATCCCATGAGGACACATACTTAATGAGACTCTTTCCTCATAGTTTAGGGGGTCATTGCATGGAATGGTTCTCGAAGTTATAACTAGGCATAACATCCTTCCAAGAACTGGTCAATAGATTCATCACAAAATATTCTTTTAACATTACACATGATATAACCATGAAGGACCTTTGTAATACCAAAAAAAAGCAAGGAGAATCCTTTCTCATATTCCTTCAAAGATGGAGAAGGTTTTTCTCTCATTATGCTTTCCCCATACCCAAACAAGAAAAGATGGAAATCTTTATTGATAACCTTGATAGTGACATGAGCTATAGATTGCAATTACAATGTCCTCCTAGCTTTGAGAAGATGGAAGAAAATGGTGTTAAAATTGAGGAAGCCTTAGACAAAAGAGGGTTGTTGAAAATCCACAATGAAGGATCAAACAATGCTAGTTCATCTAACCATCATAACAATGAAAAACCCAAATTTTGGACAAGGAACAAAAATGGCAATGATGGTAATGCCAAAACACATAATGCCAAACCCATGTTTAACTTGTTAGGAACTACAACCTAGTTAGATCAAAACATCAATCAAGGAACAAATCACAATATCCCCTCGTCCAACAATTAAAGTGGTCACAATCAAGGTAACACCCGATCAAAATTTCCACCATATCAAACACAATCAAATCACAGAAAATTCACTCCTTTGGCTTAATCACATGAATCTGCATTGAGGGAACTTCTTGAAAATAACCTCATAACACTACCTGACACTTGAGGCTTTGAACCCAAAGTAAAATCATCATGGTGGAATGATGCCCATTACTGTGAATTTCATCGATGCAAGGGCCACCTAACAAATAGTTGCATGCAATTGAAACATAAAATACAAACTTGATAGATGCCAAAATCATATGAATAGAGAGACTTCAAACAAATGCAGATCACAAAGCATTCAAAAATCCCTTACCAAATTACAAAAAAGGGGAATCCTATATGACAAATAACAAGGAAAAGAACATAAACTATGCCCATGATAGTATCATAAACCATATTTCACCGACAAAAAACCAAATGAATACCATCGAAACTAATGATCACTATGAAATTACCATGAATGATGATCCGATTTATGATGTTCCAATTGAACCAAAACAAGACATCGTTATCCTTGAAAATCAAATCAAGGACATCCAACCAAACATGAATGTGAATGATACTCAAATCAGTGTCATCAAAATCAATGGGAAACAAGACAACGTACCAGTGAATGTCACCACCCGAGCATAAGCCAAATATGTCGTAAAAGGAGGTTCATCTAAAACATCTGTAACATCACCTAATTAATACAACATAGTGGACCAATTACAAAATATCCCTACACAAATATCAATATTGGAATTGCTCAATATTTCTCCCGCTCACAAAGAGATCTTGGATAAAGCCCTAGTGGACACAACAGTGCTTATGAATTTGGAAGTTTGTAAATTTGAAGCCATGGTGGGACATTTAACTGTGCCGCATTGCCTATCCTTTTCTAAAAATGATGACACATCCATTTCTCATCCCCATAATTTTTCTCTCCATATTGAAGTACTAATCCATAAACATCATGTCAAACACCTCCTAATAGATGGAGGAGCTGGCCTGAATATATGTACTTTAAAGCTTGTTTGTGCCTTGGAATTTTTTGAGAATGCAATTGATTCAAAGAAAAAGATTATGATAAAATCATATGATGATGAGGAAAGAGCTTCATAGGGGTTAATCATCTTGCCCATACAAGTGGGACTAATCTAGAAATATGTAATTTGTCAATTTTTAGTTAAGTATCTAACCTATAACATACTATTGGGTTGGCCATGCATCCATGAAATGCAAGCAGTCCCTTCAACATATCACCAATGTCTAAAGTTTCCTTGTGGTGGCCAAGAAATCACTATTTCGGCTGATTCAAATAGTCCTCAGTATTGCAATACCCTGAAATCCATCCAAGATATCTGTGTACCTCATAATAGAGAAGCTTTCATTTCCACTACTTCCAATGAGCAGAGCCAGTCAAGTTCCTCATCTAAACTGTTAGTCATCTCCAAAAATCATGAAATTCAATCCATTTCCACATCTAAATAGTCTGAGAAGAAAGAAGAAGTTGCTCCATCCACATCTTCAAATCTTGAAGCCCAATTAAATTCCTTGTCAAAGCAATTTGATGAAAAGGTTTAGGTCAAAGACAAAGGTGTTGGTGAATACTTCTTTGAACGATCCCTGTTTCTTTCACACTTTTCTTCTTTGAAGATCTATAGACAACCTTCCACATCAGCACAAAAAATCCCACAACCAGTCACCAAATTTGATGGACGGTTCATAAAAGAAAGCGCCAGATTTGATGAAGCAGAAGACAATGATGTTCTAAAATGGCTTTATAAAGATGAGGAAGAATCCCAAGTAGCAATTGCCATTTTACAAACAAATAATTATGGAAAAGGTTTCACTATCTTGGAAAAGATGGGATACGAAGGGAAAGGTCCTATGGGTAAAAGAAAGGAGGGAATTATAGAGCCAATTCAACCACTTTTTATCAATCCAAAAGATAAGACTAGACTGGGCTATAAAGAGGACACATAAGAAAAGATGTTTGAAAGAATCCTACAATTACAAGCCAATGAAGAGCATGAAACTAATTCCAATGAATATGAGTGGGATTCACTATTCGAAGAGTCCTCTCATGACAAAGACATTGATGTGGTACATAAATATGCACCCCTACTTGAAGAAGGAAAAGGGTTAGGTGTTAGACCGTTTGAATTTGGGTCGCAACATCTTGATGACTATAGTGAAGATGATTCAACTCGGAGTGAAACAAATAATTCGAAAGAGAGTTACCTACTAGATGTCAATTTTGCTATTGGATTAATAGAAGACACTGATATCTGAACCCTAACCATTTCTGACCTTAACCCATCAGGTGATTGTTTACCCTTGGTACATCCTAAACTTATAGACTGGGACCTAGCTATTGGATTAATAGAATGCTTTGTGGATGATTTATTAGCCAAATCATATTCCAGGGAAGGACATTTGGAGATCTTGGTTAAAATCTTCACCAGATTGGAGAAATTCAACGTAAGGCTAAATCCCAAGAAATGTGTGTTTGGGGTGATGTCAGCGAAACTCTTGGGTTACATAGTATCAAAAAAAGGGATTGAGGTAGATCCGGCCAAAGTCAAAGCTATTATGGAAATGCCACCACCAAAGAACATTAGACAACTTCGTTCTCTACAAGGGAGGTTTCAATCAACTCGTAGATTAATTTCACAGCTAGAAAACAAGACACGTTCCTTCACTCACTTGCTACATAAAAATGTTTCCTTCTGATGGGATGAGAAATGCGAAGAAGCATTCAACCATTTGAGACAATATTTAATGAATCTGCCTATCCTAGTACCACCATCAGAAGGGAAGCTACTACTGCTATATATTACCACAATAGAGAAATCATTGGGAGCCTTATTAGCACAAGAAGATTCAATAGGAAAAGAACAAGTAGTCAATTACATTAGCAGGATGCTAAATGGTTATGAAATCAACTATACCTCCATTGAAAAGGCCTATCTAGCAGTAGTATTTGCTACTTTATAGCTGCGACGCTACATGCTAACCCACACCATCAAGTTGTTAGCTAAAATTGATCCTCTCAAATATCTCCTTAGCAAAGCTAACTTAACAGGGAGATTGGCTAAATGGGTCATGACACTCAGTGAATTTGATATCCAATATGTAGATAGGAAGGCCATAAAAGGACAAGCGATTGTTGATCAGTTAGAAGAGACATCATTACCAGATAATCATCCTTTACATATTGAATTTCTAGATGTTGATGTTCTTGTTGTGGTTACAAAACAATGGACACTGTACTTTGATGGATCACATACACAACACAGATCAAAAGTTGGAATACTATTTGTCACACAACAAGGACATACTATACCAAAATCATACAGACTGATGTTTCCTTGTACCAACAACATGGAAAAATATGAAGCATTAATCATTGGTATCAAAACAACAATGGTGTGGAAGATCTTGGAATTGCAAGTGTATGGGGATTCTCAGTTAGTCATTAATCAAGTCAATGATGATTATCAAACAAAATATGACAAATTGATTCCTTACAAGAGAATATTAGATTATTTCAAGAAATAATTTGTGGATATCAAATTTGAAAATATCTCAAGAGTGGACAATAAAGTTGCTGACGCCATGGCTACTATTGCTTCCTTGTTGAAAATTCCAGAGAAAAGAAGTCACTACAAGTTCTTGGTGGAACAACTATTTTCCCCTGCATATGATGGTACTGAATCCCATGTCATCTATCACCTAGCCGATACCAACACCTCAATCTATAGTGAGATTTATGCCTACTTGAAAGATAACACTCTTCCACCTAACTTGTCAGGAAACCAAAAACACAATCTCATTCACCGAGCCACCCAACATCTACTTATAGCAAATGTACTATACTGATGAGGTCTTGACAGAACTCTCTTATGATGTCTAGAATGTGACGAGTCTGAATTGGATTTACGAGAAGTCCATGAGGGTGTCTATGGAACACATTCAAGTGGCCTAACCTTAGCCAAGAAACTTCTTTGTTTGGGATATTATTGGCCAAATTTATGGAAAAAGAGTCTTTCCAGTTTGTGAAGAAATGTCAGAAATGTTAGAAATGTCTGATTCGTGGCAACCCCATCCATGCACCAGCACAAGAACTTCAACCTTTTGCATCCACATGGCCATTTTGCCAGTGGGGACTAGATCTTGTTGGTAAAATTCATCCATCTTCATCAAATGAAGACAAATTTATCATCACAACTACAAAATACTTCACAAAGTGGATTGAGGTTGTTCCTTTAACCAACAACCTAGGAAAGCATATTTCATCCTACATCCTCAACTACATCTTTTGTAGATATGGCATTCCTTAGTCCATAGTCACTAACAATGGAAGACCATTCAAAAATCAAGACATGCAAGAATTTTGTGAGAAGTTCAATATACAACACCGCTTCTCTACACCATATTATCCCCAGGGGAATGGTCAGGCAGAGGCTTCTAACAAGACTATTCTGAAGATTTTGAAAACAACTATCAATGATGCAGGACGTGACTGGCATATCTAGTTAAACCCTTCCTTGTGGGTGTATCGCATCAGTATTCACACACAAATAGGAGCTACAACATATATGTTGGTATATGGATCTGAGGCCATTGTACCTATTTAAGTTGAAATACCATTGCTCTGAGTTTCCTTGAAAGGGATCATCTCTAATGAAGACTATCGGGTTTCAAGATTGCAAGAACTAGAACTGTTAGATGAGTGATGACAACATGTAGTGAACCACCTGAAGGCCTACCAACAACGTATGTCCAAAAGTTACAATAAAAAGGTCAAACCTAGAACTTTCCAAGTTGGTGACTTAGTGTTGAAGGAGAACCCTTGCAATCAACAAGACAGAGAAAAGAAAGGAAAATTTGAACCTAATTGGTTGGGGCCTTTTGCCATTGTGTCAGTCTATGGTTTAGGAGCATATCAACTATCCACACCAGAAGGAGATCAGTTTGAGGAACCTATGAATAGTCTTCATCTCAAGAAATTCTATGCATAATTCAGTCATTGCATCAGTAAAAAGTCCTGAAAAGAATCCAAAAACATTGGAAAAAGTCTTGAAAAATTCCAAAAACATTAGAAAAAGTCCTGAAAAAATCCAAAAACATAGAAAAAGTCCTAAAGAAATCCAAAAACATCGAAAAAAGTCCTAAAAAAATCCAAAACATCAGAAAAAGTCTTGAAAAAATGGTTACCCTGGTGAAAACCTGGCAAACAGGCATCTTGGTAATGAAAAAAAAGAAGAAGTCAAAAATGCAAAAAAGTACAAAACAATTAAAAAAATGCAAAAAGATCAAAAAAATCATAAAATCTAAAAAAAGTGCAATAAAAGCAAGTGGTGAAAACCTAACAATAGGTGCTATTTGTGATAGGTTGACTTCTTCCTCTATGGGAACATATGATGATCACTGGCTTGGTATTATTACCATTTGTATCCTTCATCTTAGCTACATATGCATACATTGCCATGTTGGTCATGTCTCACCATGGCTTCTTGATCATTGTACATGTTTATAATAAACTGGCTTGTGTCCACTGGGGGAAAAATCCTAACCTCACTCGGGGCAACAAATCTTGAGCTTAAACGAATAGACAAACAGAGGAGAACAAACATGATGAAAACATTAATCATAAGGGAATCAGATGGAACATCAATCACTATCGGAAACACATCGAACATCATTGTCTTGTCAAAAAATCCCAGAAAGGTCAAAAATCCAAAAAATCCAAAAATAAGGTCACCTTGTTGAATTGCATCATTGCAGTTCGTTGTAATTAAGTGTTTGTTCATATCCTAGTCCTATAAATTGGTCAAGTTGGTCAAACTACATGGTCTTTGCATATATAACATAGGAAAGGATTATCTTTGAACAACCCTCGAGACCCCTAGGATAGGTCTTTAGGTTAGTTCCTTGGTCAAAATCTTAGAAAACACCTAAAAAATAAAAAAATAAAAAAATCCCAAAAAATAGCAAAAAATCACGGTTACAAGGATGATGCTATTCTGAATCACGATTTACCACTAATCACATGAATGTTCAAATTGTTTGCATTATGATTGATGTTATCATTTCTCAAGAGAAATTCAAGGATGTCAAAGGACTAGAAATGCTATGATTGAGAATGATATTTTATTTGTCTGCTCCCTGTGAGTTAGTCATTATTACTATGAGATTCATCACAGGAAGTGCTCTACAAAGTATCACTAATGATATTTCAGATTCACATAGGAAAATGGTTAACTCTTGTCTTTTTACGCAAGGAATGCTCAGGTCATCATGGTCTAATTATACTGATGCTTGTGTTAACTTGCACTATCAAAACATCATGAAAGAAGTACTTAGGTCATCATGGTTCAATTTTACCATTGATGTTTGTACTAACTTTCAACATTTTTTAGGGCTCAATGATGACAATAAGCACAATAAATCACTAAGATGTCATTATTAGGATTGCATAGCTAGGTTGCATTCATGTTTGGTCCCTGTAATAGAATTTATAGATTTTTATAAGGTTGGTGTTTTTTTTATCACTAACAGATTGAGTACATTTGACATAACCAAAAATATCATTTGGAAGCATGAGCATTAGGACATCAATCATGGCATTATCATATCATCTAGGCATTCAATTAGGTCATTAACCATATAGTTGCATCACAAAATATCCAAAAATAAATGCATTGATCAATCATTTTCATCGATATGTATCTAGTCATATATCCTAAGCATGAATAATCATTCATTCATTATGAACATGCACTAGATCATGATATTTGCATCAAAAATACAAAAAAATAAGTTGCCATGCATATCATAGGACTATATAAATTCATTCATTATCAGAATCATTCCTCTTTGTATTAACATCATCTTGCATATCATACATCATACATCATTGAACCAGATAAATACAAAAACAATATGTGGACATTTGCATAAAAACCATAGGATCATAACACATATTACATCCATAACATATAATATCATCATCATAAAAAATTACATAACATGCATGATATAGAAATTAAGTGCATCCATCATAAATCAACATGAACACATAGGATCATCATCATCACTACATATATATCTCAAAAATATGTCAAATATACAAGGATATCAGAATGAAAATAAATACAACATCAAAGGGGTGATATCATCAAAAATCAATGTATACATCATGGCATAGCATAAAACAACTGAAACTATGTGGTGCTCCTTCCTGAAGCTACCAGCATCACTGGACCTGTACCCCCTGCTGCACTTGAGGGACCTGAACCTGGATCCCTCTGATCCCCTGGTAATGGTTGTGTCATGCCCATGCTCATAGTCTGAGACTGAGGTCTGCTAGTATGAGATCGGGTGAAGCTTCATTGTTGCTCAACTGAGATCAACTCATGATATCAATCCCTATAAAACTGCAAGTCCTGGGAGGTATGGTAGATCTCTCTTAAATAATCTACAACTCTTGTGGACATGGAAACCTACTGTAATCTCTCTGTGATGGCCTCTTCCTACTCAACTCACCGTCTTAGGGCATCTCTCTATGCAGTTTGTGTTGTAACCTGTTCCTGTGCCTGTCCCTGACCCTGTAGATCTACCAACTACCATTAGGAAGCTTCTCTCTCGGTGGTCAAAGTCTGAATCTGACCCTGTGCCTGTAGGAGCAACTCTTGCACCTGGGTCAATAGTTGGGTCTATGTCTGCAACTGTCCCTGTAAATGCATAAGCTATCCCTGAATAGTCTGGACCTGTGTATGCAAGAAATAATCTGTGACTACTGCTACTGTGAGGGAAAGCATATGTGCACATGCTAATGTGACGCTACCACCAAGGATCACCTCTTGTGAGGCACTTTGACGTCTAAACTGGGATGTGCTTTGCCTCCTCCATCTCCTCCATCTCCACCACCCTCACCTCTGTCGTCCCCTTTGTCATCATCATCACCCCCATCATCACCCTCTCCCTCCTCCTCATCCTCACCATCTCTGCCTTGCCTTTGTCTGACTAGTCTATCCTCGTCATCCTCAAAAGGTGGCATAGGCTTGTTAGGTCTTGAAATATTTGGAAATGGATGTTAGCCATAGTATATCATGTAATCCTCACTCATGTATCCCTTAACTATCTCTGGATGATAGTCCCAGAGCACTGGTTGTAAATTCATATACTCCTCACATACAGCATCGTAGGACAACGTCGATCCCCACTTTGTGACATCCTACTCCCTGCGTGCATATAGGGTTGATCCCTGCAGCATCCCCTACACTTGACCATACTGCTGCAACACTCTCAATAGCAAAAATATCTCGATAATAAACCGAGTCTGTCCAATCAAGTACCTGACAGTCATGAAATATGGAACCTCCAAGTGGTCCTCTACCCACTTCTCGCAATCCACATATGGTCGCCAGATGACTGCATCCAAATCATCAAGAACTTGATGCCAATACTCTATTTTTCCCAACTTATGCTGGACAACTATGTCGGTATAGTAGTAAATATATGGCCTCCCGAATGGTCGGAATCTATCAGTCTTAGGTCGTGTAACCACAATATGCTCCCAGGCTCAAACCTAGAGCCATGTGATTCCTGCAGACAGGCTAGCTCCTCCTTGGTATAACACCTAATGCAAATCATGATATAGATGAGAAAGCATACATGATCCCCAAGCAAAGCAAGTCCCATACTGAACCATCTAATCCAGTGTGTGCCCCCAACCAACAGAAAATCCCTTTGCCCTCTTTTCGAGACGTAAGAAGCCACTGAAAAATCCCACAAGAATGGAAGGCAAAGGTACATCACTAGTGAAAATCTCCAACCAGGTGTTGTCACAATAGTGGTTTACAATTCCTGAGAGGAACTAATTTTAGCTGAAATCACATATTTTTAGAAAATATAATGATTTAAGCCTTAAAAAGTTTTGTTTTAAGGATTCCAATTGAAAAGGGTTTGATCAAATCACCTTAGATCAAACCCCCTTGGATAGAACCTCTCTAGTTTTAAACCATACCTATAAATGCGTCTCCTTTACACCTATCAAAATGTTGATAAAAAATAACTTTTGATTTAGCTTTTGGGGGATCAAATGAATTCATTTAAAATTTATTTTAAATTATTATAGTATTCTCAGAACAAGCTATCCAATGAATATAATTTTAATATGTTTTGGTTTTGTTATGTATTTTTATTTTAAGTTTTATTAAACATGGGTTTTTCATCGAAAATGAATTTCTTTGTTCTTCACATGTGGAAAAATAAAATATTATCAAAGAAAAAATTAAAATATAGTGCACTAGATATTGAAGTCCTTGATCCAACAAAAAAATTAAATTAAATTTTGACATATACAAAAAGTTCGCGTTATACGGTGCGTGTACGAATTGTAATTGTTTGACTTTGAAACTTGATTAAGGAAAAATATTCAATAAAAACTATCTAACCAAGTGGAAGCACTAGATATCAGAGTTACAAATCTAAATTTGAAAGAATTAAAATTTTATCCTTCATGGAAAAAAGTTATGCGATTGTGCATCACTTTTTAAAAATGTTGTTTTTTGAAAAAAATCAATTTTTGTGGGAGATGGAAAAAGAAGTACAATTTGATTCCAAAAAATTAAAAAAAAAAAAATTTAGAATCTACAAACAAAATTTGATGAGACTCTAGTTTGCACCATCTTCAAATTCCTCATGGTTTAGCCGCTATAGGTGCCCGCATGTGAAGATTTAGTTAAAAATAATAATTTCAATGTCCAGTTTGGCCAAAAATTGTAAACCACTATTATGGGATCACCTAACCACGACATCCAACATCTAGCAATCTATTCATCATGAAATAGTATGCATAGTGCATCTATCCCTCCCTGTTCAATTGAATCATAAGTGACAATATCACCAACCACAAGAATCTGGAAAATCCTGTACACATCCTCTCGTGTGACAGTCATCTCTCCAGTGGGTAACATATTGTGGTCACTATTCCACCTCTCTGCTAGTGTTGTCAACAATCCTCAGTTAATCCTAACTAGCGGTATATCAATCCAAGTGGACAAACCACATCTCTCAACAACATCTCTCTCAGCATGGGATAGCTATGGTATCATCTCCCATGTCAGCGGAAATCGCTCCTGAGACTAAAGATTATCTAAATCTATCTCCTATCATTTTGAAAACATCACAAATCAGCATATGAATCAAATCAAAATCATCAAATCAATCAACCTATCAGTCCTACTGATATTTTCATCAAATCTCGTCAACATTTTGTTTTGATTCTCGCCTATCATGAGATTGAGACGACATCATCATTAGTGCATCTCACCTATCATGAGGTCATTAAGTCATATGTCCTATCATCAAAACCTAATCAACTGTTGAAAGCAATTAAACGTCAAAATTTAGGAGAAAATAGCAAAAAAATCTTCATTCTGTATTTGAAGCACCAAAATAGATCGTGGAGGTGCCACTTTGATTGAAAGCACCATTTTATTGCTTGGAGGTGCCATTTCTATCTGATGTACAAGAGAATCAAGTCGGAGCACCATTTTTCTTGAAAGCACCAGAGAAAGGGGCATGAGTGCCATTTCACCTAGAAGCACTAAAACAAGGCGTCAAAGCGCTAAAAACCTAAAACTTAAATTGTAACAGCTTAAAAGTGCCATTTTGGACCTTGGATGCGCCAAAAAAAAAATCAAAGCACCATTACAGAATTTAGAGGGACTAGAGAAGTCCTCTAAAGTGCAAAAACATTTGGCAAAAGCGCCGAAAAATCTATCATAGGTGCCACTAAAATTTTTGGAAGCGCTAAAATAATTTTGAAATTTGAAAATCAGAATTACAATGTGCAATTAAATCCATTTCAAAATCACAAAGAAAGGTTTTGAATCTTACCAGAGGTTCGTATCCCACTGGCTGATTGTGCCATCGTACCCGCTCAAATCGATGTTGCTGTAGAGGGATCACCATCTTGCTCAGAAACTCCAAAAATGACTTCCCCCTCTAAACAATTTTTAAAATCACAATTTGCACAAAAGAATTAGCTTTTCACTTTTTACCTCTTCATAAAGGTAATTAAAGGAGGTTATTTTTGGTGGCACTATTTAAATTTTTTGAGAGGAAACTAAATGGGGCAACTTGAAAATCTTTCATATCAGGAGATAAATTGTTGGAATATCAGTCAAATAGGATTATATCATCATCATCATCATCATCACAAATCAATTGAAAATTTTAAAAATCATCAAAAATCCTTTTTCATCATAAAGATCTTGATTTATCTCTCGAGGGGGCATACAGTTGTAAATCATCTGAGAACATTATTTGGGGCATCATTTAAAATTTTTGGCAACACTGATAAAATTTTCTTTGAAGTAATGCATAAACACATCACTTCAAAGAGGGTAAAAATGTATACACTCAAAATCGGACTAGAAAATATTAATTAAATATCGATTGTTTAATTAATAAATTTTTATTCCTCTACTATATAAATAAATCAAATTTATTTACATAGTTCTTTTCCTCTGAATTCTTCTATTCCAATTCACCGCTTTCATGATTTAATTAAAATAATTTGTTTATTTTAATTAGCTTCCCTCTCATTTAATTCAAATTTTTAAATTTGAATTACCCCACATTTCTACATACTTTTCTCTAGCCACCTTCCACCTCTTCCTCCAACTCACCATGTGTCACATGAAAATGATTATTCTTATTTTCTAATTTGGATAATTATTCTCAACAATTTAACAACCTTGAGGACACATGGATCCTTCGTCCAAATGATTCCCTCTTGCACTTGGAAAATTGGTTTTATTAAAGGGAAAATTTACCTTTTTTTCTCCATCTTCTCCATTCTTCTTTGTCAGATTCTCTAGATTAAATCTTGATCACTCATGGCTGCCAACTCACTGCAGGCCTTGGAAAAATCTATAAATTGATCTCAATTTACAACTTTGAACAAGGAGCAATTGCATAATCTTACTCTGCAGAATTTTACTTAAGTCTTCTGAGCTTCATTCGCATTTGTAGCTTAGCAATTAGATTAGTTTTTCAATTTTATTTAGATCATGGCTCCTTCATGCATTTCATATCTTAATTCAACATGTAGAATCTATTACAATTCCATTATCATTAGAATATTTTGCATTTTTTTCATCTTATATCATTGGGTACACATTAGCTCATTTCACCATGTCCATTTACCATTTTATATACCTGAGTCTTTCAATCATATAGATGTAGGTTTATAATCTGCATTGCAAATGGATAGGCTACTCATTTCTTAGATGACATCTTAGGGATTTTTGCACAAATAAGTTCTCATAGCACAAATTGCTAGGACATTTAAGACTATAGGAATATGCAAAGTTCTTAAAGAATTCTGCTATTAAACTATGTTTGATTTAGATAGATTCTTTAATATAATACTTCTCATCTATGTGTGTTTGTTTTGATAGTGATTCACACATATTTTTACACCACACAAGTACTATAGGTGCACAAGTGGGCAATAGTTTGATATATGCACATTTACCCCAAATCACTATCCACAGGTAGAAAGTTGATTATAGAAAAGTTATTGATTTGTTCTCAATGAAATTGGTGAGAATAATGGAAGGTGATAAATCTAAAAATTATCCTTAGAAGCACAAAGTGTCATTTGGCCTATGGGAGGCTGGTACATATAGTTCCCAACTTACTCCTACATCAAAGTGGAGGGATTTGATGGACACCCATTCATGATGCCCAGGTATCCTACATACAAAATTATTTTATTGGAATTAGTGAGACAATTAAAACCATCTTAGGCTATTTATAGTCATGCTCACAAAAATATCTCTTTCAAATTTCCCATCACAATAGGAAATTATAAGTGCAGTGTAATTAGAGTAACTAATTTGTGTGAAGAAGAGCTAAGGACCTACCATTTTGAAGAATTTTCACTCTAGAGAGTGTATTATGATATTGAAGGAAATATTGCTAAAAATATAGCTAGTTTTCATGCTCATGTGCCTCATTTAGAAGATTATTGGCTTAACTATGAAGATGAGCATGTGGTAAGAAGAAGAAAGTATGAAAGAATGACTTTAGGGTTTGCTCGAATGCTCAAGCTTTATGACATCCCAGACCAATTGGAAGAAGGTGATGGTTAGGTGTTGAACCAGTTTTATAATGATGATAGGGTATATGATGAACCCATTCCAGACCCATGCATTGATGATGAAGACATGACATTGATTGATGACTTTACTAGGCCAGTCCTAAGATTTACTCAACACTGGATTAATAATTTATGTAAAAGTTTGAGAGAAAGAGGAATTGAACCAATGTTCTCAGAAGATAAAAGAAGAAAACAAAGAGATGAAACTACTTTTGAAATTGGAGAGCCTACCAAGAAGAAAAGAAAGACTAGTAAGGCTACTCCATGTGTTAGAATTGAAGAAAGAACCCCTAAAGCAATAAGATAGGAAGTCCCCATAAAACCATCTAATAAACAAAAAGATGCAGAGACAAGTAAAGATAAATCAAAAGAAAGACCTAAAGGTGCATCTTCCTCTACAGCTAGACCCATAACAAGAGTAACTAATGATGAAGGAACAAGAGCAATAGGGAATGTTGGTATGCAAACTAGGTCTGCATCTCAGAGGGCTGCATAATTATTTACCTCTCCCCCTTCTGTTAATATGGCTAGTATGAAGCAAGCATTGGGTGGGACTCCTATAGCATTGGAGGAAATTTCTGAAGAAGATGAAGCTAGAATCAAGGAACAAGTAGATAAATGGGGTACTATGTCAGATAAAGTGCAAGAAAAGAAGTCTAAACAAAAACCCATGATACACCCGATGATAGAAGAAATTCAGGATACAAGCTCTAACCCCATAAATGTTGAAGAAGAAGAGTTTATTCAAGGAATGTGTGCCTCAAAGGTAGGAAACCCTAGCATACTTGAAATGGAAATAGGGGAAACTACAGAGCATAATCCTATTGATGAAAGAATTGTTGAAGATACTCTCGATTCCCATCCTTCTCTTGGGAATGTGAAAAATGTTAATAAACACTCACAGGTCCTTGAAGAATCAAAGAAAGGCCATGTTGAAACTGAAATTGAAACTAAAATTCCAAAAGAAGAATTTACACAGTTTGCAGGAGATGGAATTGAAAATGAAGAGAATCCTAGTGTAGCAATAATTGAAGAAGATAATGTTCAGAGAGATGAATTAGAAAATTTGGATAGATACAAAAATATAAGCCCCCCAACAGAGGAGGCAGTGTCAGATCCTATTAATCCTGGATCTATACCAGATGCTGCTAAAGAAATCCCCATTTCAGTGTTGAGATTAATGGATGTATAGCCCTTGAAGCTTCAATAAAGGAATTTAACCATGAAAGATAATCAACCACAAAAGAAGTGTTGCAACAATGGAATGCTGATTAAAGATTTTATTGATATGATGATTGATATGATATGTTACAAATGAACAAAATGCCTAATTATATAGGCAAGAGGTAAACCCTAATATGCATGAGATGTTGCCATGTGTCTTGATCTAACAACATGTGACAACATGTGAACCCTATCGTGATGATCATTAAATGATGAGATAAGTTCTAGAAGGAATCTTATCCCACAAACTAGGAAGGGAATATTATCCCATTTATTAAATGATGCAACCTAGGACTAAATGATTTATGACCTAAGTTAACTTATGCTAGTGTAATAATTAATTAATTAATTACACCAACACCCCCCCATAAGTGCAACTTAGGGAGGAAAATGTAATGATTATGCAAGATGATGATTGGCCCTGGCTATGAGGCCATGTTAGGTACCCATGTACATGAAGATGCAGAACAATCTCCCACAACCGGAGAAAAGGGGAAAACCCAGTGGGAACAAAACCCCTCTCCAAAAAGAGATGAAAAAGAAAGAATGTGAGAATGGAAAGGATGGAGGACTCCCAAATACCCTCCAAGTACACCATCTGTACAATAGAGAGACTATATAGCCCCCCCAAAAGATAAGATCACCTGCAAGAAAGGTAAGTGTCTGAAGACAAAACAAGATCCAATACCGACAAACAACTTGTCTCACTTTCAGAAGAAACAAAACCAATTGCAAGTGAAAAGATGCTTCCCATTCTGGATAGGAATTGAAGGAAGGAAGGATGAAAATGGATGATGATGTCTCGAAACTCTGCTCAAATGTCTCCTTGCCTGATGAAGAAAATGCCATAGTCCCAAACAATGAAGAGGGTGACAAACTAGGATGATGCAGAAACTGATACTGAACAATATCCAAAGACAAAGATAGAATGGATATGATGGATGTGATGGAGACTTGATATACCCCCTTGAATGAAGTGTCCTCAAAACCACTAAAAGAAGTCTAAAGAAAATCCAATGGTGGATGCTGAAGAAACTACAAATCCTGAAAGGAGTGACAGGGAAGAAGTCTCGGATATGAAATATCTAAAGAGAAACCAAGTGCCTCCAAGATGGTCTTTGGATCCCCAATCAAGGTCAAGATAAAGGAATGAGGAGACTCAAAAAAACTCTCCAAAGCCAAATATAAATAGAGGAGTGATACCCCCTCAAGAATTGTCTTCAAACCTATAGAAGTAGCCAAGGCAATGATACCTAAAACAAAGCCATCCTATGATGTCAAGTCTGGAAAGCGAAATGTGTCCTGATGGATGATGATAGTGGAAGCCTCAATCAATGATTCTAGACAAGGAATCATTGAATGTGAAGGGATACTAACTGTCTCAAATGAAGAATAAGCACTGAAAGGTACCTTGTCAACCTCTTCAGAAAGATCAAGGTAATCAACTTCTTGCACAACAATAGCATCATGGGGTACTTGATCTGAAGAATGACATTCTAAAGCATGATCATCGGGGAATGGTGGAGTATCTGAATCTCCATAGATCTCCCAAAGTTTAATCCAAAGAAGGTGAGGAAAATGACAATGATCAATAGATCTCAAAACATCGCAATCAACTTACATCTCAAGAATCTCCAAAACAGTGTACTTGGTACAACTCCAAGCAAGTTCATGAATAACTTCACTCAGATGAGGTACTATACCAAATAGATGTGGCAAAAAATCAAGTGAATGAAGATGGTGGCAGATCCCATCTCGCCATTGCAGATTGTTACCCTTGTGCAACATAATCAAAGAAGGAGAGTAATATGCAAGCCCCATAATGAAATTTCTCCACAAAATACAAAGACACTGACCTTCAACAATAAATAGAAGACTTCCAAATAGATATGCAACTGAGAATATCCTTTGAGATCAAGAAATTCTTCTTCAAGCTTCAGGATGTCTTAGGAATGAAAAAATTAATAAAAGATACCTGGATCTAAAACCAAAGAAGATGACTAGACTGATGAAAAAATGCACTGAAATATCTCTCGAATGCCGCTGGAATCTCTAAAATCTGACAATCTGATGCAAAGATATGTGCTTCTGAGTCCAGAAAGGAGGGTTGACTTCAGTTGACTATAGAAATTTATAGCAAAAAAATCCTACAAAATGGATGGCACCACTGGATAGTGCTCTGAATTCTCTTTCCGTCGATATCTCGTTTGCAAATTTTTGATATCGTGGCGCGAAGATATGGCCCTCGGAAAAAAATTGCAATTTGATTAGAACAGGCTAAATAGGTGCAAAATTATGGCACCTTAGGGCAAAAAAAATTGGCCCCCGGTTGCTGATATGACTGAGGGGTTATCGGCAGTTAAAAAATCACCTGCCACTGGATAGGGTGGCAACGGAGTGGCTGGTAGGTGGAGACCGGTGGCACAGTCGGGATGGATGGTGGCGCCGCTGCAGAGATCGGTGGAGCCCCTAGTTTCACACATGACCAGGTACTAGTGGCGGGGGCTATAGACTGCGGTTGGTGGCCATGACGGTGAATAGGCGATCACCGGTGGCCTCCACGGATGGTCGCCAATTGTCGGGAACTAACTATGAGACGGTGACGGGAGCGGGGTCTGGAGGATGTCGGGCGACCAGATGACACAGAGGTGTCAGGTATGGTGATGTGACCGATCGACAAGATTCTGCAAAGGTCAAATGAATGCCGACTACCTTCTTTTTTAAAATTTGAATATCACAATTTTATTTGCAATTCAAATTTAAATAAAAAAGGCCGATAGAAATATGTATGCCGGCGGAGGAAAAAAACTATAGCCTCTGGATTTAATTTTTCTGCCGACTGTATATTAAATACCAGGTCGCCCTACCATGAAATTTATGCCAAACTATAGAGAAAAATGCCCAATAATAGCTAGAAAAATAATTTGATTTTTCTAAAAAAAAATTTCCTTGATGGAGGACTGAAAAGGGGGATTTTTTTCTGCAAAATTGTACGGATAGTACAAAAAATTGCAAACCCTAGATAATACCTCAAGGCTCCCGAATGAATCTACTTCGATTTTGGAAAATGAGCAGGCGATCTATGGGTTTTGAGGCCTTCTAGACACAATGGAGAGGACGGAGAGAGCCTGATCTACACCAAAAATCAGCTTGGCTCCCAGGTAGAACCAACTAGCCTGCAACATAAAACTCCATGCCTGCATGAATCTTGCACTCCAACTTCCTGGATCTAGGGTTGATGTTTCAATGGACTTGCTCTGATACCTTATTGAGATTAATGGATGTGCAGCCCCTGAAGCTTCAATAAAGGACTTTAGCCATGAAAGATAATCAACCACAAAAGAAGTGTTGCAACAATGGAATGCTGATTGAAGATTCTATTGATATGATGATTGATATGATATGTTACAAATGAACAAAATGTCTGATTATATAGGCAAGAGATAAACCCTAATATGCATGAGATGTTGCCATGTGTCTTGATCTAACAACATGTGACAACATGTGAACCCTATCGTGATGATCATTAAATGATGAGATAAGTTCTAGAAGGAATCTTATCCCACAAACTAGGAAGGGAATATTATCCCATTTATTAAATGATGCAACCTAGGACTAAATGATTTATGACCTAAGTTAACTTATGCTAGTGTAATAATTAATTAATTAATTACACCAACATTCAGAAAATGTGGCAATTCAAAGGGAAGAAGTTCCTGAAACAAGCAATAAATAGGGACAAGGAAAGGTTACAGAGGTACAACAAGATGATGATACACCTAATTGGTTAATCAAGGAATTGGCTTCTCCAATGGTAGTGGAAATATTTCCTTTGAATTTCAATATTTTTATGCAAGAATTAAGTACTCCTAAACCTAGGCACAGAGCAAAGACAAAGAATGTCATACAGAGGAATGCAGATGGCAATAAAACTATTTAGATAGCCACTCCAACAATTGATAAGGACATGCATGTAATAACACCTAAGGAGTATAGGATTACAAGTGTTAATCTTGGACACTCATCTTGGCAGGAAGAATTGGAGGAAATAAAAATAAATTTAAATGCTATGGTTTCCAGAGTACAAAAATATAAATAAAAGAAGAGAGAATTGAAGGAACAAGTTTCTACCTTGGAACACTTTACTAATTCATTGACTTTATCTGGTTGAGAACAAGCTAAACTTCCCCAACATCTGGTGTTGATGTCACAAGAGCAAGTGGATTCCATTGCTCCAATTCATCATAAGATGAATGTATTTGAATAATGGATTGAATACTAGGTAAAACAGGGAGATGAATTTATTATAGATGCAATAAGAAAGTATAAGGAAGCATACCATCATTTAGAGAAATTGAAAATATTTGGAGATGAATGTAAATTTCGCCAAGAGTGGGTCATTGATGAAAAGGAAAACATTGAAATTCTCATACAGTCAGATATCTAAGAGTTAATATAGAATAATGTATTATTAGAACATGAAATCTCATTGCAAGGAAAATGGAAGAAACAGCTGAAATGAGAGGGTGACATGATAATACAATGTATTGAAGGATTTGAAAAATTCACTGTTGAGTACAAAAGATTGATTAGTGAAAATCAAGTATTTATTGAAATATTGACACGTCAAGGATTTGATCCTCAAACATTAGGAAAGGAGGGAAAGGAAGCTAAAGCTTTCAAGGAATGGATAGAAAAGATAAATAAAGATCCTGTTTAATTGCTGATGCGAGAGGTTATTGACAAGATAATACAGTGCAAAAATGTTATAGTCAAATATGAAGTAGACAAAGCACAAAAAAATAACATCATACTTTGAGTAACTGAAGAATATACTAGGTTTAAGTTCACTTGGAGAGCAATACAAAGAATTTCAAAAGATCGAATACATTAAGTATTAAGGGCTTTCCAAGATTATCAGTTAAAGAAAGAAGGAAGAATCGCGAAGCCCGAGTCATAAGCAAAAAATGGAAAGAACTGGATATCGGATACCTGAAATATAATGAAGTTCACTTGTTTTAATTTTAAATTTGCATTTTGATTCCAGTCCTGGTAGATGTTTCTCATTTCATTACTATGGAAGGAATCTGGTAGTCTTGATGGATACAGAGTGTTCATGTTGAAGTACGAAGAGAAGAGTTGCTACAGAAAAAGTCAAAGCTTTGACTTATTCTAGAATGTTCTTCATGACAGTTGGTAGATACCACGTGATGAATTTTAATTTGTGTTTCTAATTCTCTGGATAAACTCTTAAGTTGAAATTTTGGGTGCCTTGTTTGTATAAAAGGCCATCTCCTCCCACATTTTTATTTTAAGTTCAAAATTTGTGGATGTTGGAGGAGCAAAAACTTCTTTTAATTTTTGTTCCTTTTTCCTTCTTTTTGAACCATTCTAGTGTAAAACTTTGTATGCACATAGACATTAATTGATATTAGAGCTTTATGATAGCTACCTATCTCGGTATCTTTTGTACCTGGTTTTGTAAGTTTGGCCAAACAAGACTGTATGCTAAGACATTTAAGGGTGCATATAGAACCTACTCCATGTCCATAAACGAAACCCTCTCTTTGAAAGCTTGCCCCATTTTATATGTAGTTGTGAAGCAATCTGGTGAAATATAAAGTGGTTTTCTCTATTTTGATTAATTCTTTGGGGCATCCATGGAGAATAACTAGGAGAAACTTTTATTTTTCAGTGCTTTTATACTTTATTTTAGAATAGATGTTTAATATTTTTGAAAATGTTCCAAAAAATATAAGTGAATGGAAATGGTTTTGTTGAAAATCTTTTATTTTCCATGAAATTTTTGAATGCTTAATTCTAAATCTACTTAAGTGATAGCAAATAATTTGTGATATTCTTGAAATATTATGTTGAATCTTTTGATTTCATGATGTTATTGAAGTTTTATGTGAAATGTTTGTAATTATTAGCAAAGCTAGAAATAGCCATAGTCCCTTTGAGATTAACAAAAAATATCACATCATTACCTAAGAGTGACCCTAGTGCAACCATGACTTGGTTATCAAAGACTTGGGATTGAATGGAAGTCAATATTTTCTTTGTGAATGCAAAATTTTCCCTTAGGTTGTCTTTGTTCCATATCTTTCAAGAAGGACAGGTTATTCACGGTCTTGTCTATGGAGATTTTATTTGACCTGTTTAGTACGAGTAAAACCATCATCAACAAGAACTAGCATTAGAAGGAGGGCCTTATTATTGTTATTTTTTTTATTAGGGTTTAAACTAGATTTTCATAGAACCACTAGATCTCAGTCTAGTTATCCTTGAGTGGCCTTAGTTGAGCTTAGTGGTCAAACATCATCTAGACCTCAAAAGTCTGCAAGTTTAAGTGCAAGTCCAAATATTCCAACCATTGCTGCCCCATCACCTCCTATAGTGATGGAATTCTTTAATATGGAGTCACCGATTAAATTTTCCATATATAATGATTTACCGAAAAATCCTGACAAGTTGTGTCCTAAGTATTATTTCCACAAAGATGCTAAAGAACATATCAGTATATTCAAAGATGCATGTTTTCAAGCAAGAATTTAACACGAAGATGTTGTGTGTCGATTATTCCCATATACATTGAGTGGTGAATTTTACCAATGGTATATCAATTTCCCTCGTAATTCCATAAGATCATGGCAGGACATAGAAACTCAATTTTTAACTAGATTTAGAAAACTGATTGATCCTACCTTGTTATATCATCAATTCGCTCAAACTAAGAGGTTCGAAGGAGAACCTATAACTGCATTTAATGATAGATTTCAAAAGGATTATTCTAGGTTACAAGCACCTTATGTAGTGGATAATTTTTTAGTTATCACAGTTTATTATACAATAGTAGATCCTTTGACTCCTATGTTTGTGAAGCGAAGAGCCAATCCTCCCACTACTTTACCAGAAGCCTATGCTGAAGTTGAAAGTGTAAATTTAGAAATGAAACATCTTGGAAATGGATCGTCCATGAATGGCAGAAACAAATTGAATATTTACCTTACCTCGAATGCAAATGGAGTCCTTATAGGTCATCCTATAACTCCTAATGTTTATCCTGCAGTGGTCTAGAATGGGACATTTCCTCAAAATACTTACTTTCAACCAAGAAATAGTCAAGCTTTAGTCCCTCACCTTGCTCCAACTATTACAGAGCTACGTCGTAATGGAATTTTTTTTTCTCGCAAACTCAAGAAAATCAAAATGTCAAAATTTATGAGGAAAAAGAAAACATGAAAGAAGTTACAAGTCAACTCAAAAGATTGACCAAAAAGGTTACACAATTAAGAAATCAAAATTTCTACTCTCAGAATAACAATCAGAATTCTCAAAATCAAATGTATAATGCTCTGAGGCCACCTAGACCATGGAATACAGACCATAATAATAGGGGAGTATCAACACCTTTAGACAATCCTGATTCAACTGATGAAAATTTTACATAAAAAGTGAACTTAGCTGACCTTGCAATGAACAATTGGTGTAGAATTCATAATACAAATGCTCATGCTAAAGTGGATTGTTAACAATTTAAAATTGCTTCAGATATTTTCCTTGCTACTACTCATTACAATGAGCATTGTGATTCTCATCCTCCTAAAGGAAATGAATTAGTTCCAGTAGGATATGAATCTTCTCTAGTCCTGGAGTATTATGAACATTTCAAATTACCTTCAACTATCACAATTCATGCTCATGAATATGTAGGTGATAATTCAACTATGGCTTTAGAGACATACACTTTTCCTTATTAGGATGAAAATGAGCCTCAAGAATAAATGGATGAAATACATGCCTTTCAATAGTATCAAAAGGGACATAATTACAACACAAGGAATAATGCTAACAGTGGAGGTAGATTCAACAGGCCTTTAACAACATCCATCCCACCTAATAAATTTAACACTCCACCTAATAAAAAATCAAGCAATAATCTTGGGTTACCTAAGGTGACCTTTTACTACAATTCATCAAATGTTTCAAAAGGTGAAAAGATAAATTCCATTGATCAAAACAATTTAACCAATTATTTAGCAAAAGAAATTAAGAAATTAAATATTAGCCTCTCTCTATTAGCATTGCTTAAGACACCTGTGATCAAGAAAGATTTCTTAAATACTTTAGAAGATTTTCCTAAAGAAATCAAATCCAAGGACATTGAAGTGAAAGATAGCCAGGCTAAATGATGAGGGTGCAACACGAGACACAGAAAATAACCCACAAATAAGAGACTAAATTTATTATTCAGAAAATGGAACTTCTTACATGCAGAGGATCTCAAATCCCCAAGTTCTACAACATATGCAAGTTACAGAAAGCTACAGAGTAACCCTTTCCCAATATGCGAGCTTGTCCCCCAAAAAGTTACCCAAAAATTAGAAAATCTGCCCATAAATAGAGCTCCTCCTTAGTTTGGAGCCAAAACAACATTCAAATTGAGTTTAGGCGGTTTGGCACAGAAAATTACAACATGAAGTTCAAATTTCAAAAGAGCATTTGCAATGGTAACTTCTAGAAAGTGTGCCAACTTCATGGGGCCATAACTTTTGATCCAGGACTCTGATTCGTGAACCGTTCAAACAATTGGAAAGGTCTCGAAGTGAAGAACGCGCTTGAAATTCTCTACGCTAATTTTGGCAAGTTTTGGGGCTGATCCAAAAGCTCTAAGTGCCTCAAATCCCACTCGGAAGGTTTTTAGGTGCAAATCTAGGAAACTAAAACTGCAATAACTTTCCACCCAGGAACCGAAAATAAAAACCGTAAATTGGGAATTTCATTATGACAAAAAGGGTATCCATAAATATAAAAACATCTAAAAACTAAGAAACTTGAAATTTAACTATTTTTGGGTGATGCAAGGTTGCCCTTACACCACTGGATGCTCCTGCATCAGACACCCAGGGTAGTTTGAGAAGTGACCCCGTCACGTCTCGGATGGTTGAGGAAAACCCAACCGGTCAACCGCTACCTTAGATAGCCAGGATGAATCTTCCATAGGCCGTCCTCTCCATTTCACCCGGATATTCTTCATCTTGCCCTATTTAAGGTACTCCTTCCCACCGCGACTATCCAAGATTGCTTCAATCTCCTCCTTTTCTGAAGTAGGTGTTGGAATCCTACACTGTTCCATCATTGGTACTTCCTCTGCACCACCTTCATGATACTCTGTCAAATCTAAAATGTTGAACACAGGGGAAATGTTGATTCCATCAGGCAACTCTACCTCATAGG
>VDFB02270651.1:728367761-728471194 GCA_007258455.2 Sequoia sempervirens | reverse complement strand
ATCCGTGATCTTTTAACTTTTCCTTCTTCACTTTTTTCCAATCGACCTCTTTCCACCAAATACTGGCATGGCCCTTTAGCTTCATTTTTGCAAACTTAACCCGATCTGGGTCCTCTATTTCCTCATACTCAAAATATTCTTCTAGCTTGTTGATCCAATCAATCAACTCTTCCGGGTTCAGACTTCCAGAATAACTGGGGACTTCTGCTCTGGGTCTTTTCCCGATCTTCGAAATGGCCCTTATTAGCAGCATTCGGTCTTGATCAATTGCTTCTTCTTCCTCTTCTACATCTGAACCTTCTTCCTCTCCTTCATCCTCACTTTCCTCCCTCAGGTTTAACCCTCTTCTCAACTGCTCTTGTAACACATCAACCTGTCTCTGGAGCGTTGCTAGTGCATCTCTCCCACCAGCATCTCTACCGCCTCGACCACCTCTGGCACCACCACGCCTACCAGGAATCACTCTTGGAGGCATCTTTCTTGACCACGACCCACAACCACGGTCCTGGTGCGAACTGCCTCACGATCGGTGATCTTTCCACACGCTCAAGAAAACTTGCTCTGATACCACTTGATGAGGGCGCAACCCAAGACACAAAAAATAAGCACAAATAAGAGACTAAATTTATTATTCATAGAATGGAACTTCTTACATGTAGAGTATCTCAAATCCCCAAGTTCTACAGCATATGCAAGTTACAGAAAGCTACAGAGTAACCCTTTCGCAATATGCGAGCTTGTCCCCCAAAAAGTTACCCAAAAATTAGAAAACCTACCCATAAATAGAGCTCCTCCTTAGTTTGGAGCCAAAACAACATTCAAATTGAGTTTAGCTGGTTTGGCGCCAAAAAGTACAACATGAAGTTCAAATTTCAAAAGAGCATTTGCAATGGTAACTTCTAGAAAGTGCGCCAACTTCGTGGGGCCATAACTTTTGATCCAGGACTCTGATTCGCGAACCGTTCAAACCATTGGAAAGGTCTCAAAGTCAAGAACGCGCTTGAAATTTGCTACGCCAATTTTGGAAAGTTTTGGGGCCGATCCAGAAGCTCTAAGTGCCTCAAATCCCACTCGGAAGGTTTTTAGGTGCAAATCTGGGAAACTAAAACTGCAATAACTTTCCACCCAGGAACCGAAAATAAAAACCATAAATTGGGAATTTCATTATGACGAAAAGGGTATCCAAAAATATAAAAACATCTAAAAACCGAGAAACTTGAAATTTAACTATTTTTGGGTGATGCAAGATTGCCCTTACACCACTGGATGCTCCTGCATCACTAAAGCAAAATATAAGAACATCATTCCCATAGCGGATGCGCAAGTATCCTTTTATAAAAGAAAATTAGAGTCCCTACTATTTTTTCTCACTTTGAGAATATTTGGTAAGAATCTTCATAATTTATTAGTAGACTTTGGAGCTTCTACTAACGTGATTTTGTTAGCCATATGTCAAACATTGGGGTTAACTCCTACAAATCCTTTAAATAAAGTCACTAAAATTGATAAGACAAAAGTAAACGTAGTAGGAGAGTTGACTAATATTCACATGCAATTGGATTCTAATCCTAGAATCCAATACTATATTAGCATTCAAGTAGTGGAGATACCTAATACTTATGGTATGCTTCTAAGTAGAGATTGGTCTAAAACATTAAATGGATACATGGCTACCAACTTCTTACACATGTGGTTACCATGGAAAGGAGTGCCTAATAAAATTAGGATTGAAAGAGAGCCTCACATGAAATACATGATCATAGATTATAATCAGAAAAATGAAGTTCTATATATTGATGTAGAACCAAGAGTTTATAAAATACGTAGTTCAGGAGTTAAAATTGAGGAAGTTTTCACTTGTGATGATAGGAAATCTAATGAACTAACTCTTGAAATAGATGTTTTAATTGAATCGGATTGTGATTCTTCTAAGGAAGATAGTAGTCCTTATGATAAATTTTAGAATACTATTATTGCAAATGCTCAGGAGAGCAATAAAAGTAAAATTTCACAAAAAAAATTATTGCAAGACTTCTGCAGATTGCATAATGCTACACATTTAGAAAATAGTTGTATGATGTGTCTAGAGGTAATCCATAGAATTGAGAGTTGATATTGTTTAGAACACCATGATGCCAAAAGAACTAAACTAGAAATGTGTAAAAATGAAGATCAAAACATACAAAATGAAAAGATTTGTACGATGATGTCAAAAAATGGTAAATTTTGGATATAGATGATCAAGCTTGGATTCTCAAATTTAATGGATCAAAATCAAAACAAGGAATTGGAGTTGGAGTGGAACTTATCAACCTACAAGGTAAGTCTTTCCTTGTTGCATATCGATTGCAATTTCAATGTACTAACAATGTGGCAGAATATGAAGCCCTTATACATGGCTTGATCTTGGCAATCAAGAAGAAAATTAGAATACTTAAAGTGTTTGGTGATTCATAATTGATAGTTAAACAAGTTTGAAAGAAATATATTTGCCATTAAAACATATTATCCAATTATTGACACAGAGTATAGGATTTAATTGAAGAATTCAACACATTCAACATTACTCATATCCCTAGAAGATTCAATCAAAGAGTTGATGCTCTAGCTATTGCTGCTAGTACTTTGGAACTTTTAGAGACTTCAGATCTGAAAAGATTCATAGTTGAATTAGTACAATTACCCTCGGTTCCTAATAATGTCATTAACTTACAAGTGTTTGAAGACATGACCAACACATATTGGAATTCATTAATAATGTTGGTATTTTCAAAGCACAAATCATTGAAGATATTTATCACCCTGATACCAAAATTCAAGATGAAAATTTGACTCGAGCCAGAGATAATAATATCCTGAAAGGAATAATTGAGTTAGAACAACTGTTCGGTATTGAACAGATAGTGAAATAGAAACATTTACCTCAAAGTGATAGAGGACTATCTAAGTTATATAATTTGCATACTAAAGAAGACCCTAAAAATGTACTCATAGGGAAGGTTTGCATTGAAGAAGAGAAGACAAATATTGCTTAAGCACTTAAAGATTACTAGAAAGTCATAGCATGGACATATGAAGACTTAAAGATGTATGAAACTTCCATCATTACACATACTATACCATTGAAGCCTAATGTGAAACCTTTTCGACAAAAAAAAATGTCTAGTGAATGCACTCTTAGAGCCTTTAATTCAAAAGGAAGTTCAAAAATTGTTGTTAGCCAAGATAATTTTTCCAATCATACATTGTACTTGGGTGGAAAATTTAGTGCTTGTAAGGAAAAAGAATGGAGATATACGATTGTGTGTAGATTTCCAAAATCTCAACAGAGCATATGAAAAAGACAATTATCCACTACCCTCACTCTAAGAAGTGTTACAGATAGTTAATGGTTCGCAAATAATGTCCTTTTTGGATGGATTTTCTGGATATAACCAAGTAATCGTAGTGAGGGAAGATTGGATTAAAACAACTTTCACCATGAAGTGGGGAACTTTTTCTTATAGAAGGATGCCATTTGGATTGATAAATGTTGGAGCTACATTCTAGAGAGCCATGGACTATGCTTTTCGAGAATTGATAGGAAAATATATCATTATTTACATGGATGACCTTACAATATTTTCTAAAGACAAAAGAGATCATGTTTGAGATCTTAGAGCGATATTACAGAAGTGCAAAACTTATGGAGTTTCACTAAATCCTAAAAAATGTATTTTTGGGGTGACAGAAGGAAAGTTACTGGGACATCATTTCTAAACATGGTATTTCAATCAACCTAGATTGAGTGAACGCATTACTCAAATTACAACCCCCGAGAAGTAGAAAAGAATTGAAGTCATATTTCGAGAAGATTAACTTTGTTTGAAAATTTATTACAAGATTCACTGAAATAGTGAAGCCACTCAATGATATGTTAAAGAAAGATTCCAAAATAGAGTGGACGAATGAAGCTATGATCCCCTTCAATACTATAAAGACTGCAATCACAGAAGCACCGGTACTGGTAAGTCTAGATTATATTAAACCTTTTTATATTTACTCGTTCACTTCCAGTCACACTTGTGTAGTAGTATTAACATAGAAAGGTGAAAATAAAGAAGAAAAACCAATTGCTTTTATGATCGCTCTATTCAAGGAAGTGGAATTGAGATACACATATGTTGAAAAACAAGCCTTTTCTTTGGTCAAAGTTGTACACAGGTTCAAACATTACATCCTCAAAAGTATAATTAAAGTCATTGTCCTAGATTCGGCGGCCAAAATGTTGTTAACATAGAGTGAGCTTGGAGAAAAGAGAGTTAAATGGGTCACCATTTTACAATAATATGATTTATACAGCATACCCATGAGGTTCGTCTAGAGACAAGCTTTGGTTAAATCTATTGCAGAAATAGATCCCCAAATCTCAAGTCAGCAATACACATTGGATGAAAAAGATCAAGAAGATTGGTATTTAGACATTTGGCATTGTTTGGTCAACCACACTTGCCCTGATCATATGCAAAGGAATCAAAGAAGAGCCCTCAAGATAAAATAACAGAGTTACATGATTAAGGGGGGGTTTTGTTCAAAAGAAATCATGAAGGAATCTATTTAATATGCTTAAATAGAACATAAGCCGATAAAGTGTTGCAAGAACTGCATTATAGATTTGGAATAGCTCATGGAGCACCTTTAGCTACTGTACACCTCATTTCAAGAGTGGGCTACTGTTGGATGCACTGGTTGTGTTGCTAATATGTGGTTTTCATTGATGTCAACACTATTAGCATTATTGTATTGAAGGTTGTATATGTCGAGGATATTGAGAAAATTGTTAAAGAAAGTGTTCCAGGTTCCTAGTGGAACAGTGAAGGTCATGAAGGTGTTTTTTTTCTGTACGTTGAAGATCAGTTGTTGTGGACTAATGGGTTTATTGTTGGGTGTATCTAGTCCATCCATTAGATGTTTTAGAGGTCAGCGTGAAGCTTTGTTTGATTTGCAAAGATCTATATTCTGACAGTGTCTTTGTGGTCTCTATCAGTGTTCTTGATTAAAGTTAGTATAATTCTAGAAATTCTAGTTGATGTGGATGTTTCTATGTTGTTTCTTGGTGTTTTTGGATGTTTCTAGATCATGCTCTATCTTTGTTGCATGTCTGCATTGATCGGTGCGCTCATGGTCGAATATTTTTCTTGGTATGTTCAGGTTTTCATGTTCTTGGCCAACATGATGGTTGTGGCATGTTGTGGATCCTTGAAGATTTAATTTTGAATGTTTGGTGTACTTGAGGATATTGTTTTGGGTCTCATCATAATATTAGCCGATTATGTTTGATCCAAATTGAAAATTTGGGCCAACATTGAAAATATGTTTTATATTTATGGCCGACTAGGTTGTTGATTTAATTCCATGGTGCGGATATATATAAGAGCAATTATTTAAGTGAAGTTAGTGTGTGCATTAGAGCGAATGTATGCTAGAGAAAGTGTGGAGGTGTGAATAGTGTCCAAATCATTCGATTGCATAGCAAAGTGAGAAGAAGTTTGAGAGAAGTGTGAAGAAGGTTTTTTTGTGCTTAACTAGAACTATAATCAGGCTTGTGAAGAAGCTATTTCCTCATTTCATACCCTATGAATCTGATCCGTATTACTGTGTATTTTTGGGTAGTGAGCCCTCTTTTATTTCAGCAGTGAGCTCTTGGTAGTGTGCCTGAATGCATGCTCATTCCCATTATTTTTCTTATACTTTTAATAGGGTATAATATTGTGGACTAACATCCACTGTGTTTTTTCCCCTAACAGGGTTTCCACTTAAAAAAATCTTGGCATTCTTTGTGCTTCTGATGTGTTTATTGTTCATTGTTTACTATTCATTCATCATATCTAAGATTAAGTTAAGTTTGAAAAAAATTAAATATTTTGTGACAACTGATTCACCCTCCCCCCTCTCAGTTGTATGTCCTTGTTTTTCCAACCATTGGTATCATAACAGGTTCCTTTGAAGAAGTTTAAAGCTTGAGGTGATCAAAGATGGCATCATACAAGAAGGACAGTCCTAGATTTGATGGAACAAACTTCTCATCGTGGAAAAATAGGATGGAGTGTCATTTGAGGTGTATTGGTGGGCCCTTCTGGAAGATTACAAAGAAAAAATATGTTATTCCTTAGAATGGTCCTTCCACTACTGATGAGATTAAAGAGGCTGAGAATAATGTTAGGGCTATGGAAGCTTTGTTGAGTGCTCTATCAGATTCATAAATGACAAATGTGATAGGTCTAAAGATAGCTCATGAGATGTGGATGAATCTAGAAACTTTGTATGAAGGATATGTACATGTGAAGATGGCTAAGCTACAAAGTTTGAAAGGCGAGTATGAAAATTTGAAGATGGGTGAAGATGAAAATATTTCTTCTTTTATGCAAAGAGTAAATGAAATAGTGTTGGGTATTAGATGTGCTGGTGGTACCCTAGAAGAGGAAGAAATTGTGGCTAAAGTGCTCAGATCATTTCCTCCCTCCTACAAAGCGAAGGCTCATGCTATTGAAGAAACCAGATCATTGAAAAATGTGACAAGAGGTACACTGATTGGTAAACTTATTGCCTTTGAGTTGAGCAAATTTGGTGAATCTACTCCTAAGACTAAAATTGGATTCAAGGTTACTATACCCGGAAGAAACAAGAAAATATATGATCTAGGAGAGAGTTCTAGAAAGATATTCAAGTATGAGGAAGAAATGAAACAACTTGAAGATGAAGAAAGAGAGGTAGAAGAATTGGAAGCACTGATTGTGAAGAAAGAAGGTAGAGGACAAGGTAAGTATAAAGGAAAGCTTCCTATTAAATGTTTTTCTTGCAGTAAAATAGGTCATTTTGCATAAAGGTGCCCTAAAAGAGTTCCTAGATCTAAGCCTTACAAATCTAGATTCCAAAAGAAATTCTATTTTACTGAAGAAGCTGTGACAGATGAAGAGTCTAATAAAGAAAATGGAAATGAAGATGATTGGGTTTTCATTGCTATCAAGGAAAATAGACCTATGGCCATTGAATCTACCAAAGTTGAGAAAGCTCTTGCAGCCTGAATTGAAGAAAAGGATGAGTGGGTCATTGACAATGGATGCTCACATCATATGACTGGTGAAAAAAATAAATTTGTAAGTCTAGAGAAGTATGATGGTGGGATTGTAAGATTTGGAGATAACAATACTTGTGTGATTCGTGGCAGAGGATCTATTTTTCTTGGTGGTAAACATAACACTGACGATGTTCTTTATGTTGAAGGATTGAAGCACAATGTATTGAGTGTTGGATAGATGGTGGAAAAGGGTTATGATCTTCAGTTCAAAGATGGAAGATGCAAGATATATGGAAGTTCTAGAAATGTAATTGCTTCAAGTAAATAGACAAAAGGTAATGTTTTTCACCTGAATGCTACCGGTGAAAGTTGTTTGATTTCTCAAGTAGATGAAAGTTGGGTATGGCATAGATGGTTGTGTCATGTGAATTTTCATAGCATAGTCAAGGGTATGTGCAGGATCATCATGGAAAAAATAGGCCCTTAAGTGGCAGAAAATTCAAAAAAATCAGAGTTAGGAAACTTGACGTAAAAATTTGAATAAGCTATCTATATTATTTCAAAAATATGTAAGAATAGAATCTGTAGAAAATTGAATGTAGTTTCTAAACTACTAGGTTTGTTTAAAATAAAAAATTATTTGGTGAAATTTTGAAATTTCAATGCAAATGGTACTTAAATTTCATGGAAAAATAAGAAGTGGTATCTGCCACCCTAACCACAATAAAATGATAATATTTTTTATAATATTTTAGATATAAGTAGAGGACTCATGCCCGATGTGATGCATATTTTTTGTAATTTTTTTCCAAGTAAATAATTAATTATTATTTTTTATTACAACTTTTTAAAAATATAAAAACTCGTATGTCCTGACCACCTTAACTTGGTCAAAACTTCATGAAATTCAATTTTTATTTTTAATCCTATAGTATGCAAAGCATAGAATGTGACACATATTTTGAATTTAAAAAATGTGATATTGTTTGAAAGCTATAGATATTTTTCAATCAGCCTATTAATCAGGACTTTAGTCGTAATTTGAATAGAAAATGAATAATAATGACTTATTAACTTCAAAGTAAAGCATAATTTATAGCGGTGGAAAGCTAAGAATCTCCTTTAAAAACCCTTTTCATTTCATCAATTTTGGGTAAAAAAATAGTCGTCAGCCACATACCCATCATATTGCCACTTTTTGGCCCATCATGATCCTGCACATACCCTCAAAGTAAGTTCCACTCAAGCAGTAAGAGATTTACCTAATCTAGTGAAGCCTGCTAACACAATTTGCAAGTAGTGTCAGATGGGAAAACAAACAAGAGTCTCTTTTTAGAAAAAAACACCATCATTCAAATGGATTATTGGAGTTGGTGCATACTGATCTATGTGGTCCTTCCATAGTCAGAAGTCTCCATGGTGAAAGGTACTTTATGTTGCTTATTGATGATTATTCTAGAATGATATTGGTTTCTTTCTTAAGAGAAAAATGTGAAGCATTAGAAAAGTTCAAAAGTTTCAAAGCTATGGCAGAAAATGAGAAAGGCCTAAAAATAAAATGGTTAAGGTTAGACAGAGGTGGTGAGTTCACCTCCAGGGAGTTTAATTCTTTATGTGAAGAGCATGGAATTAGAAGATAGTTATCTGATCCCCGAACCCCTAAACAAAATGGTGTTGTAGAAAGGAAGAACAAAACAATTCTGGATGCTGCTACAACAATGATAATTGAAGGAAATGTGGCTAACATCTACTAGAGTGAAATTGTAAGCACTGCTATGTACACTTTGAACCAGGTAAATGTAAATGGTAATTCTAGTAAGAATCCTTTTAAACTATTATTTGGTTATAAGCCTACTGTTAAATACTTCAAGATCTTTGGAAGCAAGTGTTACATCAAGGAGATGACGTTTGATGCAAGAAGTGATGAAGGAATCTTTCTAGGTTACTCTACTAGAAGCAAGGCCTACTGGAGCTATAACAGAAGACTGAGAAAAGTGGTTGAGAGTGAAAATTTCAAAGTTGATGAGGATTTTGCTAGATCATCCAAATATTGTGCATATGATTTAGATGAAGACAATACAAACAAAGGGAAGAATGTTCAGACACAAAATAAACTTCAAATTGTGCCATATGTTTCCGGTAAGACAACTTCAATTTGTTCCTGTAAATCAAGATAGTCAGGAAGTAGATACATGTGCAAGTGCAAAAGAAAGAATAGAAGAATTAGAAGTTTGAGAGAATCCTAAAACTCTGAGGTATGTTAAGTTAAATCATTCTGAAAATCAAATTATAGGAGATAAGAATAAAGGAGTGCAAACTAGAAGAAAGATTGCAGAAGAGTATTGCCTGATTTCCAAGATTGAACCTAAAGATGTCAAAGAAGCCTACAATGATGAACACTGGATGGAAGCTATGAAGGAAGAACCGATGTAGATTGAAAAGAATGATACATTGATAGTTGTTCCTAGACCTAAATATAAGAATGTGATTGGTACTAAATGGGTCTTTCAGAATAAGCTGAATGAACAAGGTGAAGTGGTCCAGAATAAAGAAATATTGGTATGTAAAGGGTATTCACAAATGGAAGGTATTGATTTTGAAGAAACCTTTGCCCCTATTGCCAGAATTGAAGTTGTAAGTGTAGACACTGAAATTTGGTCTAAGCCTGCAACTTCCATTTCTTCATAATTTGTATCTTCATGGTCATGATTAAATAATGTTAATTATTTAATTATTCTCTAAAGTCCTTAATTCTTCTATTAATTAAACAAACTTAATTATTTAGTTAATTCACTTTAACATTTATTCAACTATTAGTTAAATAATCTTAATTATTTAATTAATTCACTTTAACATTTATTCAACTATTAATTAAACAATCTTAATCATTTAATTAATTCACTTTATCTTTATTCTATCCTGATTAATTAAATAAACATTCTTTATTTAATTATGTCACTAATTAACTTTATCGTCCTTGAATTAAATAAATTCTTATTTAATTTATCTTTATCATATTTATGACTATAATTAAATAAATAATTTAATTATTTAATTATTCATTTAACCTTTTTACCATGCAATTAAATAAATCTTATTTATTTAATTAATCCTTAAATGTTGGATCTTGAATTAAATAAATCATTTAATTCATAAAAGTCTATTTCAAACACATTCTTCTATATTTGGATAAATGCTTAAGTTATCTAAGTATTCATTTTTACTCAACTCAAGATCTATTTAAATCAATCAATTATCTCTTGATTTAATGTTTGAGTGTCATTCATGAATAAACTCTCTGTCACAATCAATCAGTAATCTAGTTCTAACTCATATGCATGTACATGCTTATTAATTAAATATCTTTATTTAATTAATTAAAACTTGTGTGTTTGTTTGAACAGAGCATTGCTTTAATCCTATCTTTATCTTTGTCATGCAAAGGCTATTCTTTTGTTTTTGAATACCAAACTCAAAGATTAAATCATTTATTTAATCTTTATTTCTATTTTTAATTTTATCACTCATGTCACTACTAACAGTCATCATAATGCATGTCTAATCCTTTGATCTCAACTGTTCGTTGATCTTTCAATCCTGGCTTGTCATTTGAATGATCAATTTTCTATAAATTGATTGGTCTTTCATCATTTCGACCTCTCCCAAAATCTTGTGACTTTTGGAGCAATTATCTTGAATCTTCGATATTTCATTATTATCATAATCCTTAGGCTATGTTTGCTCAATCATTGAAAATATGAGGGACAGTACACTATAAAAGACAAAATGGAGAAGGACAACAAAGGTTATTAATGGAGTTGCATTCGATCTTTGGTGAGATTGTTTTGTGTTTTATCTTAGTTTCCTTTGTTGTTTGTTGTTTGACATTAGATTACTTTAGAGCTTGATTGAATTGAGTTGTTTTCTTTTAACCTTTGCTATTTTCTTGATAGTTAAATTGGTGAACCTGACATGAAGACACCGTATTTGCGTATCCATAGACTTTTATTTTATTTTTGTAGGTTTTTTGATGGAATGATGGGTCTATTTGGCGAAATGATGCAACTGACATTCAGAGATGCGTCTGCTTGAAGAAACAATGCAATTGACATATTGGACCACATCTGGTATCAAAAATGACGCATTTGACTAATACTTATGCATCTGTTAATTTCCAAACTGCAACTAACTAATAAAATTCCTGCAACACATCTGACAACGAAAATGACGCATCTAACTAGTAAATTTTTAGGTTTAGATTTTCAATTGACAACTTTCAATCGTGTTTTTATTTTCACTAATATTCTATTTTCAGCATGTGTCTTGAGGAGTTAACAAAGTTTTTACAAATCAATAGTCGAAGACCAATATCAAAAATCTTTCTGCAGAATGCATGTCAAAGACCCTAGTTAAATTTTTGAAACAGATTGTTTGGTAGTGTAGCAAATATTTCATTTGGATTAAATTTAACAAGCGTTTAAAATGTTTGGTGCGAAAGTACAACTGTGTTATTACCCTTTACGATTTGGTATATCGAAGCATCCTCTCCCATTGCACATTCATGCAATCCTGGGTGTAAGAGAACCAGTTACCGACCCTTGAACTTGGGACTGTTTTGGTGGGAAAAAGTACTCACCCCAGGATGACTCAAACCAGTAACACCCTAAACTTGAGGGACTTCTAGCCTGTATATAAAAGTGGGTTCTTGGGGAAACCCCAAGAATCACGCGTATCATTCTAACGAGATGGATTGAAAGAGACCCCTTCCGTATGGATGGTGCCCCACAAATGGAATGCCCAAATTAAACACCTTTGTTTGTAGTGTTGAAAATCCCTCTATTTACTGGTGCAATAGGTCAGACCTATGAGGTTGTCTTATATTTTTACGGTTCATGTGTAGAGATGAAAGTATGCCATGGGAGTTTCATAGGTACTATAGCTTGGATGCCCCAAAAGAAGTGTTAAGCCATGGAGGGGAGCCAATGGGATCAAGCAACTACTCATCCGCCTTGAATAAGCATAGCTGGGGTAAAACACAAGTGAGAACTTAGTAAATACTATCCATCATAGCCTAGGATGTACTTGTTTGATTAAACATTATTTGTGTCACAATCAAACTGAAAATACATTGTCTTTTGATTATCTTTGTTTGCCAAAATTTGATCACAACATAGAGTTAGTTTACATTCTCATTCACCGAAAAGATCAGAACTGCTAACCAAAGTCACACAATTGAGTTTCTGAGTCACAACTATTTAATATAGAGTTGCATCTATAGGAAAACCACATTTGATTTGGAAAAACTGCACTTGTCTTATTCTGTGATGCATCTGACTAGGTGAGCCACATCTGTAGTCTGGAATGACGTAGTTGTCCTTGTCATAGAAACATTACTAGTGCACAGTCTAACAGAAACCCACATCTATCCAGTTCTAAGTTGCAGTTGTTATCCTGAGTTGCATTTGTTAGAAACTAAACCGCAACTATTTGATTCCCGAATTAAACTTTACCAAAACACCACAACTGAGCAGCAAAAAACCACAATTGAAAAACAAGACCGCAACTGTGAAATTCTATGATTCATTTTCCTGAGAATTAGGAAACTAGAGTTGAGTGTCATAGATTCACAACAAACCAGTCAAACTAGTATCTAGTTTTACCTTTCTCACTGATCTTGGATAGAAACCTAAACGTTTGCTCAAAATTTGCATAAACTACATTCTTTAGGCATCACTTAGTCATAGCAATAGGCACCATAGTTACATAGCTTACTCTCAATTTAGAGGTATTTAATACCCTTAGAGAGATCATCTTTTATAGATTCTAGGATAGGCACCCTTTCATACTGTGGTTAAACCCTTGTTCAACAAAACTTCATCACTGAACCTAGTCGTCATAGCCTTTACGTGAATCCTTCCTGCTCATCAATCTAGCCTAGAAGTTCACTTTGTCTTTAATTCCTAGCTCTATCAAGGTTCCTTGTCAAAAAAAAATTGAAACTTGGGTTAAACTGTAGATGATAAATACCTCTTTTAGAGTCCTCCAATTTGGTCACCTAGATTTTGCATTTCTAGACACGGTCATCCTAGAATAATATCATTCTTAGACATACCTAATTTTCAAATAAAATCCCAAAAACATAGATTAGACTCATATTATACATATGATTATCTTTTGCATTACTTGCATTTTGAGCTCAAATCACATGGTTGAAACTAGATCGAAAAGGAAAACAAGAGAAAAAATGGTTATCCTAACAAATTTATCAATTTGTTCTCGTCTAGACCTCACAAATAGTTGTTAGACAAATACCTTACCAAAGATGCACAAGGGAGTATCATAGTTGAAGAACTAGATGTTGTAGCACAAGACCCCAAGTTTTCCATGTTCGTAGATGATTATCTAGCAAATGACCCTCAACATCACTTAGCCAAATTGCTAGCAGAAGGTGCTAAACTACATCCTGGTTTTGACATTAATACCCTACTAACTACATCAACTCAAGGAACAAACAAAACTACCACTAGTGCAACCATAGCTTAGGTAACCACATCCATACCATTTGGAGGACCTACACCAAGTACCACAATACATACATCTCCATTTGATACACCTACATTGACACAGGGGTTAAACTTTATTGTGGGTGCGTCCTCGTCCAATCCCTTCGGTCCTCATGTTGGGAAAAAAAAATCTAGAACATCCACACTTACACGAAGTGCCAACATCACTAGCATGACCCCATAGAAAGCAGATATACCTAGTCATATCATCACTAGTACAAAACCACAAATTGGAGTCTCACAAACAAGAGGTATACCCTCCTTTCAGTATGGAAACTGACCTCACAGTTCACAAATTTTGACACAAAACCCATTTACACAAATTTCAACTCAAAACCCATTTACACAAATCTCTAGTCAGAATCCATTCACCAACATCCTAAATTCCAATCCACTATACATACCAACATTCAATCATAACCCCTCACAAAACTTTAGATATCATAACACATACATTGATCTGAATAATCGAACCACCACCTTGTTAACTCAAGTCGACATCCTACAGACACAAATGTAGGAACTCCAAACACAAATGGATAACATGATAGTGTCAACTAAGAAATCCTTTTCATTAAAGGATCTTTTTCCATTTCCCTTTGACAAATCATTGTACATGACACCTTTCCCTCATGGGTATGTCATACCAAATCTGCCTAAGTACAATGGAAAACTAAATCTGATAGAACATATAAGGTAATTTTCTACCATGTGCATCGATGTCACTTATGACCCCACTTATCTTATGAGACAATTTCCAAGAAGTCTTGTAGGAATTGCACTTGAGTGGTTTTTCAGGTCTAGACTATGGCATCAAATCATGGGGAAAACTAGCTAAGAAATTCATTGAGCAATTCTCCTTCAACATAGACCATGAGATAAGTATAGCGACCTTATGTCACACAACACAAGAGAAAGGAGAAAATTTCATCTCTTTCTTCTAGAGATGGTGATGTAAGTGTACCGAGGCTTGCTTGCACAATCAACTAAGAAGACCTTCTCCCTGTCTTCTTCCTAGAACCTGATAGCTTCTAGGCTCTAGTTAGGCTTAGGTCATTAACTAAGCTTTGTTTCAACTCCTCTCCAAGAGTTTCTCAACTTTGTGCTTCACCTTGGAAGAATAACACCAACTTGATTTAGCAACTTTCTCCTACACTTAGAACTCTCTAAGTGCCAACATCACAAAACACCTTGAACTGATTGCAGGGGTGCTAGAGATACTAGAAACATGCATTTCACATCCAATTAGGTCCATATTTGATGGTCTTCAATCTTCACATTTACCGATTTCAAGAATTTTCCTAGAGAAGGCCTAATTCCTTGTAGCCCTTGACAGTGTCCTTTTTGGCTTTCTTGCTCAAATTCTCCAAACAACCTGGCAAAAAAATTGCACTTTCAAACACCCTTTTTGATCCTTTAAAATATTTACAAGGTTTCAATTCTCTGTGCCCTCTGTACACTAGTCTCCTAGAACCTAGGGCAAATAGGGCTAATAGGCCTAATTCCTAGGAACCTATTGATTTCTTGTTCCTTTTCACAACAAATGGATTGACAAACCTTCAATCCTCTTAGTATGTTGTGGTGTGACTGCACTCTACCTAGAACTGTACCTATTTCATACGGTACCTCCTCCCCCTGCCTATGTTCTTCTATTTTCCACTTTCAAACCTCTAACCGGACTTCCCAAGCTTGCCTAGGGTTTGATTTTAAAAATACTTACTCAACTCCACATGAATACTACTACTAGATATATATAGATACATGGCTCCCCTAACAAATCCATCTACTCTCAGGAAAACTTCGTGGCTAAATTTCATGGGGGAGCCATTAAAGGACTGACTATTCAAAACAGATCCAACAAACCCTCTAGACCCTAATCTATGAATTCAAAACACCAATTTAACTCGGATTAACTTGCTTATAGAATGAAAAAGACTTAAAACTACACTATGAACATGAATACAATGCCAAATATATATATACCATGCATTTGATATCACTGTCAGTCAAGATATTCAGGAAAACATAGAAATTGCAGACTTGTCTTCTATTCACACAAACCAAAAACTTGATTACAATTCACTAACTGCTTTCCTTCGAGGCATTACCTTACATATATGCCTTTTTCCATGTTTCAAGGGATGTTGGTCAATCCCACACTCCTACCTTTTAGGGGATCTGAGATAACTAAGTTGCATGCAACCTAACAAATGTTGTCATGCAACTTTGCAACAATTTTTTGCAACTTGTCCCTATGCCACCATCCTAAATCTTAGGACCTCTACCTCCTTGATTTTGAGCATCCAACTCCCTTAACTGCCTCTTGGAATCTTCTAACAACATAGATGTGTTTAGAACACATTTATGGCTCAACTTTCAATCCAACTACTAAGCTAATTAAAGCAAAAGATAATTAACAAAACTATGCTATGGTGACCTTAGTCCTAATGACTAATTCACCTATTCCACACACAAGCAAGACCTTCTAAGGTCCAAAATAAACACACTATTACCCTGACTTGGCTAAGGTTAGGTACGAGCCAAAATTGACAATTAACAAAATGGAGGTTAGCCTAGGTGCTCCTGCACCATCCTCCCCAAAACAAAAGACTTCAATCGACCCTTGGATTGAGTAAGTTGAGATCAATGCACAACTTCTTGAACTCTGACTCTTTGATCCACACTGCATCAGCAACAGATTGACCATGTCTTTTAATCAGATGTTCCTTGTATTCCTTGGTTCTAGTCTTCTTATAAACCCTAGTATCTAGTATACTGTAAGCTTGTTTTACTGTAGCAGAAGGTAACTTGAGCTCTTCCACATCATGGATAACTTCCTTGAGACTTTTTTCCATGTCTAGTGATGGTCCTTTATAATGAACTAAGTCTGTAATATTGAAAACAGTGGATAGTCCACTGTCTTCCGGTAGCTCCACCCTAAAAGCATTTTTTCCATACTTTGCTAAGATAGGACAGGGACCTATCCTCTTCATCTGCAACTTGTGAGGAACTCCTTTTGGCAACCCAGACTTGTTTAAATTCACCATCACCAAGTCTCCAACATTGAGTTGCACTTCTCTTCTATGCTCATCCACCTTGGTCTTATGCTTCATGGTATTTTCTGCCAATGTCTTCCTGACTGTATCATGAATCTCCTACATTACATAAGAAAAATCATCAGCATATCCACTTCCCTTTACTCCATCCTTTAAGTCTCTCAGCTCATAGACTCCTCTAGGATGTAATCCATAGACAATTTCAAAGGGACTCTTCCCTGTTGACATGTTCACAGTGTCATAAGCATATTCAACTTGTCCAATCAACTGATCCCATTGTTGACCATACTCCTTGGTCAATCACCTTAATAGATTTCCAAGACTTCTATTTACAACTTTGGTCTGACCATCAGTTTGGGGATGGTATGCAGATCCAAAAGATAAATTAGTGCCCAATCTTTGCCAAACTGTCTTCCAAAAATGGCTCATGAACTTAGTGTCTTTGTCTGATACAATGTTGATTGGTAATCCATGTATCCTTACTATCTCTTTGAAGAAGAGAGAGGCTATTTGACTGGCATCATTGGTTGTTTTACATGGCACAAAGTGAGCCATCTTGCTGAATCTATCTACAACCACATAAACACTATCCATGCCTTGTCTTGTCTTGGGTAACCCAACTACAAAATCCATACTCAAGCATTCCCATGGCCTGGTAGGGATAGGCAGTGGTTGGTATAGGCCTGCATTTGAAGAAGTACCCTTGGCCTTTTGACACACTATACAACTTTCCACATACCTCCTAACATCTAGGTTCATTTTTGGCCAATAGTAGAACCTTTGAACAAGTTCTTGAGTCTTTGTGATCCCAAAGTGACCACTCAATGCACTATTATGCTTTTCTTGTATCAAATTCTCTCTAATAGAGCCTCTAGGGACACATAGTTGATTCCCTTTAAACAAGAGATCACTTTGCAAAGTATATTCAACATATTTACTATGAAAACGATTGTTGTATTCATCACATACCTTATAAATGTCTGCAAAATCTTCATCATTTGCATAGAGATCCTTGAAGTGTTCTATTCCCATGCTCTTCAACTGAATTTCTTGTATGGTGAGGACTCTCCTACTCAAGGCATCTGCCACCTTATTGAGTACTCCTTTCTTGTGCTTGATATTGAAGGTGTAAGCTTGGAGTTATTCCACCCACTTCATGTGTCTGTGACTCAACTTCTCTTGTCAATTCAAGAAACTAAGTGCTTGGTTGTCTGAATACACTATGAATTCCTTGGGAAGCAAGTAGTGCCTCCATTTCCTTAAAGCCTGGACCAGTGTATACATCTCAAGGTCATAAGAAGAATAATTCTTCTTGGCTTCACTTAACTTCTCTGAATGAAAAGCCACTGGTCTGCCCTCTTGGCTGAGAATAGCTCCAATAGCCACATTGCTTGCATCACATTCAATAGTGAATAGCTTCTCAAAGCTTGGTAACACCAAAATAGGTTGGGTAGCTATCTTTTCTTTCAACAACTCAAAGCTTTTATTAGCTTGCTCATTCCATACAAACTTAGTCTTCATTTCTCCTTTAATGGTGTCCAACATAGGAGCACAAATAGAACTAAATTGTCTTATGAACTTCCTATAGTATTGAGCAAGACCATGAAAACTTCTTACCTCTGTTGCTGTCTTTAGAGTAGACCAATTGAGGATGGCTTCCACTTTGCTGCTGTCCATTTTCAAATTTCCCTGTGATAGCACAAATCCAAGGTACACTAGCTCTGTTTTGATGAATTAACACTTTTCCAAATTGACCATCAACTTCTCCTCCTGTAGCTTCTTGAAAATCAACTCTATCTGTTTGAGGTGCTCTTCTCTTGTTTTGCTATAAATCAGTATATCATCAAGATACACTACTACAAATTTTCCAATGTAGTCTTTGAGGATTTCATTCATGAGTCTCATGAATGTGGATGGGGCATTAGACAATCCAAATGGCATAATCAGCCACTCATATAGACCCTCATTGGTTTTGAAGGTTGTTTTCCACTCATCTCCCTCATGTATTCTAATTTGGTGATAACCACTCTTTAGGTCTATCTTTGTATAGTACCTATCTTCACCTAGACAATCCATGATGTCTTCAATCCTAGGGATAGGGAACCTATACCTAATGGTTATCTTATTTATGGCCCTGGAGTCATTACAAAGCCTCCATTCTCCTCCCTTTTTAGGTGCTAAGACAGTGGGTACTACACATGGACTGATACTTTTCCTAATGAGACCTTGGTTTAGGAGTTCTTGAATTTTCCTGGCTATTTCCTCATTTTGTTGAGGAGTCATCTTGTATGCTACTTTATTTGGTAAGGTATCCCCTGGTATCAAGTCTATCCTATGACTTATGGCTCTTTTAGGGGGTAATGCTGCTGGTTGTCCACTACTCACAATGCCTTCATAGGTCTGCAGCATTTTCTGTATTTCTTTAGGTAACTCTGGCTTTTCAGCCACTTTCTCATCACTTACCTCTCTTGGCCTTAGCATCACTGCATAGCCAACTCCTTCTCCTTCTTCCAAGGCTTCTAAGAACTCTTTTTCACCAACCATGAGCAATTTTGGACCTGTTGTATGCACCTCTGCATCTTCTAACAGTGACTGAATTCTAAATGTTACCTTATCCTTCTTGAAAGTATAGAAGTTCTTTGCCCCATCATGCATAGCTTGGTGATCAAATTGCCATGGTCTACCTAGGAGCAAGTGGCATGCGTCCATAGGTAACACATCACACAAGACTTTGTCTTTGTACCTTCCAATTGAGAACTCCACCCATGCTTGTTCATTCACCAAGACATGTTGACCTTTATTGAGCCATGTGACCTTGTAAGGATTGGTGTGGGGTATCCTTGTCAACTTCAGCTTGCTGATTGTCTCCTCTAACACAATATTGTTAGTGGACCCCGAGTCAATGATGACTCTACACACTTTCCCCATCATCTTACACTTTATCCTAAACAGGGACCTCCTTTGGCTTGGTTCTTCTTTAACCAACTCCTTGATCAAAGTTCTCCTCATCATGAGGTTCTCACCTTCCTCAGAATTCAATGGTACTTAAGAATATTTCTCTGCTACAGTTGTCTCATCATGAACTAGATTGGTTCTCTTGTCACCTCCATGAGAAGTACTACCTTTCTCTGGACATCTATAGGCCGGGTGTCCCATTTGATTGCAGTGGTAACACTTCATGTTGGTAAAGTAACTACCTCTTCCTTGTCCACCACTTCTTCCTCTAGAGCTAGAGCCTCTTCCTCTGCCACCTCTACTAGAGCTTCCTTCTTGCTATTCAGAGTATCTGACTTCAACTTGGGCCCTTGGTTCTGAACTCCTTCCACCATAGCCACCTCTTTGTCCTCTGTCGTCTTTTCCTTTACCTCTACTTTTGGAGGTTTGATCTTGCTTCTCTTTTCCTTTCTCCTCTATCTTTAATGCCATTTGATAACATTGGAAGATGGTTTTGAAGTTCACTAGGCTCATGTCTTCTTGGATAGACCATTTAAGCCCATTCAAATACCTTGCTAGCTTGATGCTTTCATCTTCAACCACCTTTGATCTGAGGCACAATTTTTGGAACTCCTCGGTGTATGTTTGGAAATGCATATCTTTTTGCCTAAGGTTATGTATCCTCCTATGCAACTGGACTTCATAGTCATCAGGTAGATAGGTCTACCTTATTTTGGTTACCATGCCTCTCCATGTAACTATAGGACCCTTTCCTTCTTTCTCTCTTTCAACTTGTACAAATTTCCACCATGTGAGAGCTGCACCTCTCAACCTTGACTTGGCCACTTTTACTTTTTGGGCCTCTGTTATACCATCACATTCAAAGTGATTCTCTATACTTTCAATCCAGTCCACAACTGAATCATGGTCCATTTGTCCACTGAATAGTGGCATACCTTCCAAAGCTTTGCCACTTAAGGCCTGCAGTTCCTTTAAGAAGGGTTCTTAAGCAAGGACAGGGTCAGGTTTTGGAGCTTCCTCCTCTAAGTCCAATTCCTTTTCCTTTGCTTCCTGCTCTTCCTTCTCTTTTATTTTATCCTTTACCTGGTCTGCCTTTTCCTCGACTTCATCCAAGAGCTTCTCCATTTGAGACAACCTTTCTCTTAGCAGCCGGTTATCCTCTTCTTGCTCTTCTACCTTCTTGGCTAACTTAACATTAGTCACCATGGTTCTTTCTTCCTCTAGTGTATTCTCTCCTACTGATTCAGTGGGTTGCAACATCAATCACAAGCCTGATCAAACAAAGGCTCTGATACCAATATGATGTAAGTGTACCAAGGCTTGCTTGCACAATCAACTAAGAAAACCTTCTCCCTGTCTTCTTCCTGGAACCTAATAGCTTCTAGGCTCTAGTTAGGCTTAGGTCATTAACTAAGCTTTGTTTCAACTCCTCTCCAAGAGTTTCTCAACTTTGTGCTTCACCTTGGAAGAATAACACCAACTTGATTTAGCAACTTTCTCCTACACTTAGAACTCTCTAAGTGCCAACATCACAAAAAACCTTGAACTGATTGCAGGGGTGCTAGAGATATTGGAAACATGCATTTCACATCCAATTAGATCCATATTGGATGGTCTTCAATCTTCACATTTACCGATTTCAAGAATTTTCCTAGAGAAGGCCTAATTCCTTGTAGCCCTTGATAGTGTCCTTTTTGGCTTTCTTGCTCAAATTCTCCAAACAACCTGGCAAAAAAATTGCACTTTCAAACACCCTTTTTGATCCTTTAAAAGATTTATAAGGTTTCAATTCTTTGTGCCCTCCGTACACTAGTATCCTAGAACCTAGGGAAAATAGGGCTAATAGGCCTAATTCCTAGGAACCTATTGATTTCTTGTTCCTTTTCACAACAAATGGATTGAAAAACCTTCAATCCTCTAAGTATGTTGTGGTGTGACTGTACTCTACTTGGAACTATACCTATTTCGTACGGTACCTCCTCCCCCTGCCTATGTTCTTCAATTTTCCACTTTCAAACCTCTAACCGGACTTCCCAACCTCGCCTAGGGTTTGATTTTAAAAATAATTACTCAACTCCACATGAATCCTACTACTAGATATATATAGATACATGGCTCCCCTAACAAATCCATCTACTCTCAGGAAAACCCCGTGGCTAGATTTCATGGGGGAGACATTAAAGGACTGACTGTTCAAAAAAAATCCAACAAACCCTCTAGACCCTAATCTATTAATTCACAACACCAATTTAATTTAGATTAACTTGCTTACAGAATGAAAAAGACTTAAAAATACACTATGAACATGAATACAATGCCAAATCAGTATATACAATGCATTTGATATCACTGTCACTCAAGATATTTGGGAAAACACAGAAATTGCAGACTTGTCTTCTATTCACACAAACCAAAAACTTGATTACAATTCACTAACTGCTTTCCTTCGAGCCATTACCTTACATAGATGCCTTTTTCCATGTTTCAAGGGATGTTGGTCAATCCCACACTCCTACCTTTTAGGGGATCCGAGATAACTAAGTTGCATGCAACTTGACAAATGTTGTCATGCAACTTTGCAACAAGTTTTTGCAACTTGTCCCTATGCCACCATCCTAAATCTGAGGACCTCTACCTCATTGATTTCAAGCATCCAACTCCCTTAACTGCCTCTTGGAATATTCTAACAACATAGATGTGTTTAGAACACATTTAAGGCTCAACTTTCAATCCAACTACTAAGCTAATTAAAGAAAAAGATAATTAACAAAACTAAGCTATGGTGACCTTAGTCCTAATGACTAATTCACCTATTCCACACACAAGAAAGACCTTCTAAGGTCCAAAATAAACACACTATTACCCTGACTTGGCTAAGGTCAGGTACGAGCCAAAATTGACAATTAACAAAATGGAGGTTAGCCTAGGTGCTCCTGCACCAGATGGCGGACTATAGCCAGTCAATGTCCTATCGAGATAACTAAAAACCAAAAAGTCACTATGTTCCAGGAAAACCTCAACCCAAAATTGAGGAGTGACTTAAGGGTACATTGTTGCACATCCTTTACGAAACTAGTGGAAAGGGGTCTTATCCTAGAAAAAACACTTATTGACAAAGGAGAACTAAATACATAGACACTTAATAGAAATCCAAATGTGAAAAACACCCCCAACGATAGAAACAAGTTTTGTTCTTAGAACAAAAACATTGCCAACAATGGGGTAGTGGATGCTAAAACTTTACAAGAAGGATCAGTCATCACCCTTAGAGGAAACAACCCCTCTACCAACATACTAAACACCATCAACTAAACACCAAAAACCACTCAAAATACCCAATGGCCACAACAATAGATATAGTTTCCTAAACGTGAGTTCACTCCCCTTAGAGAACCCATAGAGTTAGTTTTCAAGCAACTATTAGAAAACAAGCTCATACAATGACAGGATCCAAGATAGTATGATCTAGGACAATTTAAGAAATCTTGGTGGGATGACAATGCCTTTTATGACTATCATGAAACTAAAGGACATACCCTCTAGAATTGTTGACAACTGAAAAATATCATACAAGACTATGTCAACAACAGAACTATCAAAGTTATTGGACAAAAAATGACATCCACAAACACTGACTACAAGGTTTTTTCAGACCCACTACACAACCATGGGAAAGGAAAAGCCCCCAGTTCAGGTAACAAGACCAATACTTCTTCCAACTATGCTAGTGTCAAACATGATTATAGTGGCCCCATCATAAATCACCTCTGAGCAGATGATGAACATGTTGATACCATAACCATAAAGAAAACTCTTGAGTGTGTTGCTAACACTCGTCGAACCAAAATCACTATCCAAGGCCCTTCAACACAACAAGTACCGCAAACTTCCAAGTCACATTATAACCTACTTGATCAGTTGAGGAAGACCCCAACTCAAATCTCTATCTTGGAACTCTTGCGTATTTCACCTGAACACTACTCCATTCTGGACAAGGCCCTACAAAGTGTGATGGTACCAAATGATCTTGATGTCAATCGATTTGAGGAAATGGTAGGCTACTTGACTAATAAACATCATGCCACATTCTTCAAACAAGACTATGCGACTGAAAAGACCAATCATAATGACCCATTACACCTTGAAGTCCTTGTTCACAAAACCAAAGTTAGACGAGTCCTAGTAAATGGTGGAGCAGGGTTAAATTTTTGCACTTTGAAATTGGTTAATGCACTAGGTTTCTCAGAAGCATGTGTAGATACTGTAGATAGGGAGATAATCAAAGGTTTAAATGCATTGAAGACAATAAACACATTAAATCCTATCAAGCACCATGAAGTACAAACTAGAATGAAAAATAAACACGAAAATCACAATAAGAATCATAAATAACATGCAAACCGATTTTCAAACTAGTGTTGATTGATCTCCATGGCTCTTCTCCACCTACACAAGGATGCAAGATTTTGAAGGTTGATAATAGAGGAATGTTGGTTACTCAATTCTGCAACATAACAACTTGATGAAGATGATAGATGGCGATTGAAGAATTATTTTGACAGAGTGAAGATGCTAGAAGAAGATTCGATCCAAATGGCTTGTGAAAGGTTAGATTTATAGATTTTTGATTTGAACAGAGATAAGATTTGACAAGATTCGATAAGGATTTGATTTTTGACAAAAGAGGAAATATGACGAGATGAGACAAGATTTCAAAAAGATAGAAAGATTTTGATTTATTGTTTTAAAGGAATTAAAACAAGATAAGATAAGATGTGAAAAGATAGAAAGATTTTGATTCTCTTTTAAAGGAAATAAATCCTAAAAAAGATGAGAAAGATAATTTATGAATTATCTAATTAAATTAATTAATTAGATACACATGAGTTCAAATTTGGAAAGCGGGAAGATATTTTTAAGATTTTATTAATTAAATAAATATTTGATTTATTTAATTAATGTTGGATTTATGATTTCATTAATTAAATAATATAAATTATTTAATTAACATTAGAAGAATTAATAGAAATGATTTAATTAATTAAATAATATAAATTATTTAATTAACATTAGAGAAATGGATGGAAATGATTTAATTAATTAAATCATATAAATTATTTAATTAACATTAGAGGAATTGATGAATTATGCATAGGAAGGGAATAAATGAAATTAGTCAAATAAATAAGATTTATTTAACTAATTAGATGATGACATGGGTACCTGGGGAAAAACATGATACAAGGTGTCTAAATGATGCAATCTTGTGACAAGGTATCGTAAGATGACAATTTTTTGATGTCTACATTTTGCCCCTCTTTGAGATGATGTTCGAGATGATTAGATTTGTGTCGAGTAACATCATTTCAAATAAGTTAAGATACAGGTAAAATAAAATGGATGGTGAATGAAAGATAGGATAATGGAAAGAGATAAGATGAGATAAATAGCCAAATTATGAGATAAAACCTAGGCCCAAGCTCATATTTCAAGGAGTCCCTTTCTATAGTTCAAAAAATGAAACAAAACCAAAAATCGTACTGCAAGGGGCTCCTCCTACCACCTCTAATGATGACATGAACTATGTTGCATACTTTGAAGAACAAAACAATATGCAAGAGCTTACACACATGTGTGACACCATGCCCACATTTGAACACAAAGCCCTAGCATCCAAACTTCAAAACCTCCTTCAAACACTTCACCAAATACCTCAACCCCTAGACCACCATACCATACAAAGCCTTCAAACCATCTTTGAAGATTTTCAACAAATTAAATCACCTCAAATCCAACACCTCCTAGCTCAAGCCAATCATTTCATTGCCACATGTCAAATTTAACAACCACAACATCGTCCCCTATCCATTCATTATCAACCAATGCCACCTCAACCTAATGTGTCATATGCTTCTACCTCATACCAATCTTATCCATCCACTTATTCATTTGTTAATGCCACATCAACCTATCAAGCCACATCACGACAAACACATGTGAATTTAAGTCCACCTGGGCAACAAAATCGAGAGCCTTTAAGTCTTAATGCAACCATTGACAAGGGGAATACCAATCTAGCACATTCACCCTATAACTTTATCATACCATCATCTAATCAAAACCAAAACCATAAGCCAACACCTTCAACCCATACACCTACAAAGGATTTGACCCAAGGGTTACTAGCAAGGAATCAATTGTCACCATGTCATTCAACACATATACTTGAAAATACAAAAGAGTCCTCAAACATCAGGCCAAGTCCTTCAAGCCAACCATATCATCCACAACCATTTGATCCAATTCAAAAGTCTTCCCCATTAAGTCCAAGTCGCCCTCTATCATGCTCCTATGTTGTTGACCATCAAGAACATGACAAGTCTCTCCATGAGAAATCTCCTTCCACCTCCATTCAAATAAGTCATGAGGTATTTCAAGAGCACAATCCTGAACACATGGAAACATTACCCCCTCATCCACATAAAGATCAACACCCTCCCAATGATTCCATTCATAACTTACCTAATACTATTCATGATCAATCTTCCATCTTTGATCAAGACCCCTTTTATGATCAAGAAGACCATGATGATCCTCTTAGCCAACTTTATGCATTCCATGGTCAAGATCCTTCCACCTCACCCATCCATGATGCGCAAACATCCACTTCCCTTGATGAGACATATGCCTCCCAAGCACACATAGAAGATCAAACAAATAACTTGGATCTAAGTGAACACAATGCTAATCAAGATCCTAATGATCCTCCATCACCCACAATTGACCCCATTGAAAGTCCTCCATCCTATCCTATTAGTCTTTCCACCCTCATTCATGAATGTTCCTCCTTAGAACAACAATAACCATTATCTTCTCCATCCAATAAGGAACTTGTGTCTAGTGTTTCACTTACACCTAGTCCCATTTTCCATTGCACACCCCAAAACATGAACCACCAAGATAAAGGTTTAGACCTTCATGAACAAGGTATTTTGGAGCCCATCCATGTCAAAGTCCCTCCACGCTCTTATGGCCTTGGACCTACACCCCAAGGACAATGACCTAAAGATGTTGGTATTTCCTCCATGCCTCCTAAGTCCACTTTCCATCATGAATCCTATCATACACCTAAAACATATGTTGCCATTCCACCTCCATCATCCTACAAATTTCAAAAGCATGTGACCATACACCTTCCACCATCCACTCTACCACCATTGCTCCCAACTCCTAATATCCCTCGATCCACTCTACCACCATTGCTTCCAACTCCTAATATCCCTCCATATAATCTACCTCCACTTCTCCCAACACCTAATATCCCCATTATCCAATCCCCTTATCCCTCCATCCATAAATACCCTAACATTCCTAATCATGACCAACAAATGCACACATTGTATAAACATGAAGCTTCCACCCATTCCACCATACCCATGGGATTCAAAAGAAATAATTTCAATGCCTATACCTATAAAGTAAAAAATCCTAAGGGTTCTCATGCCTTAGGACATCAATACAAAAAGTCAAAGAAAAATCCATCTAAAAAGTTATATAAGCCCATACCTCCAAAAGTAAAGGCCAAAACTAAAATGGTTTGGGTACCTAAGAAAAAAGAAATCAAATCAAATGAGGCATTCACATCACAAAAATCCCAACCATCCACTTCCATCCCACATTATCATTCTATTCAAAAATCCCAAATTCCTAAGTCTTACAAGCCAAACAAAAATCATTAAAATACTAAGTCTATGTGGGTACCAAAACGACTACATCCACCATCTCCTAAGCAAACATCTTCATTGCTTCCTACACCCCATCCACATCAAAAGCTTCAACGTTTATAACAGTGTGTGCAACCATTGGTCATGGTTCCCTTCCATTTTCCAAAAATTCCACATACCTCCATCTCCTCATCCTTCACTTATTATCCTACATATCTCCCCCACCATCTTCCTATGGTCCATGCTTTTTGCTAAGCCTCCCCATTCATCTTTTACATAAATCCCATATAAACCCTATCATCTCCCTACATAATCCACATCATAATCTATCATCTACCTACTCCATCTCCCTTTCATGTCATCCCTTATCAACAACTATAAGCATAATGACATTTGACATATCAATCTAAATCAATATAACAACACAATCAATAAAACATTAAATCAAAGAAACTAAAAGAAAAATAGAAATAAGCAAACTATTTTATGGTAGCCTCTCCAAAGTCATTCTATTGTTCTCTATCTCCAGTGTTTCGTCTTTGCTCAAGTTGCTCTCAAATCTGGAATGCCAAGCTCAACGAAGTAGACTACTAAAGAATGAGATATAAATGAAATGCATGCTATGCTAAGATGCAAGATTTTGAAGGGTGATTATTGAAGGAATGTTGGTTGCTCAATTCTACAGCATAACGACGCAACGAAAGAGATAGATGAAGATGGATGGAAGAGTGAAGATTGATTTTGACAGAGTGAAGATACTAGATGAAGATTCGATCCAAATGGCTTGTGAAAGGTTTGATTTATAGATTTTTGATTTGGATAGAGATAAGATTTGACAAGATTCGATAAGGATTTGATTTTTGACAAAAGAGGAAATATGATGAGATGAGATAAGATTTCAAAAAGATAGAAAGATTTTGATTTATTTTTTTAAAGGAATTAAAACAAGATAAGATAAGATGTGAAAAGATAGAAAGATTTTGATTCTCTTTCAAAGGAAATAAATCCTGAAAAAGATGAGAAGGATAATGATGAATTATCTAATTAAATAAATTAATTAGATACACATGAGTTCGATTTTGGAAAGAAAGTGAGAAGATCCTTTTAAGATTTTATTAATTAAATAAATATTTGATTTATTTAATTAATGTTGGATTTATGATTTCATCAATTAAATAATATAAATTATTTAATTAACATTAGAAGAATTGATAGAAATGATTTAATTAATTAAATAATATAAATTATTTAATTAACATTAGAGGAATGGATGGAAATGATTTAATTAATTAAATAATATAAATTATTTAATTAACATTAGAGGAATGGATGGAAATGATTTAATTAATTAAATAATATAAATTATTTAATTAACATTAGAGGAATTGATGAATTATGATTTAATCAATTAAATAATATAAATTATTTAATTAACATTAGAGGAAATAAATGAAATTAGTCAAATAAATAAGATTTATTTAACTAATTAGATGATGACATGGGTACCTAGGGCAAAAGATGATACAAGGTGTCTAAATGATGCAATGTTGTGACAAGGTATTGTAAGAGGATAATTTTTTGATGTCTACAGATACCACTAAAATCATAGTCATCAAGGCTTATGACGATGAGGAATGGAAATCAAAGGGAGTGGTAACACTTCCTATCAGGATTGGTCCTACAGAGTTAGAGACAAAATTCCAAGTCTTGGATCTCACCCTTCCATACAACCTCTTGAGAGGAAGACCATGGATTCATGCCATGAAGGCAATCCCTTCTACATACCATCAATGTCTAAAATTCCCCTACAACAAGACAAAAATAACAATAGATGGTGACCAAGATCCATTTCAATATTGCGCCACTCTACGAGAGTTACCCCAACGACAAGTGCCAGCCAACCAAGAGGCTTCATCATCCAAGTCATCTCACTATGTTGATCCATCTACTCTCACCAAAAAATCCATTTCAAGATCACTACCATCCACTCCTAGGGTTGAGATCCAAGACAAGGGTTGTGGAGAATATCACATGACGATTTCCTATTGTGTTAGCCACTTGATTCCTCCTAAGTCATGGTTTTCCTACAATATATAGTAGATATTCAGTACTCACTATACATATTCCTCCCACTACAACTTTTGTAAAATGGGGAGAATTAAGTAAAGAGGCTATAAATGTAGAAAATGTGACTTTGTGGTTGTACAGAGAAGATCCTGAAGAACCTCTCTCACTTGCTCACATTCCTACAGATATATATGGAAAAGGTTTCACAATTATGTAGATCAAGGGCTATAATGGACATAGTGGTTTAGGCTTATATCAAAAAGGGAGGATAGAACCAATCTTTATTTCTCAGTGGCCAAAAGGCTTAGGGCTTGGGTTTCAACCAATTCAGATTGGCGTTCCTAGTACCACATCACCCTTAATCAAGGAAGTAAGTGTTTAGAGGATATCGAGACATCCGACGAACCAAATGACCAAACCTACTATGAATTCCCAGACTCAAATGAATATGAATGGGATTCCCTGTCATCCACATCCACTACATGGACCTTGACAAAATGTTTGGAGAGCTGGACTCAATGCTAAAATCCTCACTAGACTCAGTGAATTCTTGTCCACATAAGAACTTGACCAAAGAGGAATGGTTAAAACATTACTATTGGGAATCTCTTGATCCCACCTCTTGGGAACCAAACCAACCTATTTTGAACAACCAAACCTTGGCATTAGGCCCACCTCAAAACCCACCTACATCTAAGAAAAAGACCAAAGAGGACTTGGTACAAAACTTCTGTAACTACATGAACAACTCAACTTTTACCTTGATCCCTATAGATTTTGACAATTCCAATGATGGCATGCCTTTAGTTTAACCCCAACTTATCGTTTGGGACCAACAAGACACACCCATCTTAGACATTTTTTAGAATTACAAAGCTATCGCTAAGTTCCTGGGATTACGAGAAGGAATACCTAGTGGTGATCACAAGGCTAGATTTACCATTGAATTGGACAATAAAGCATATTTTGGGGAATCTGTTCAACCCTCTAGTTGCAAAAATGAGAAAAAGAATAAAAAAGATAAAAGAGAAGAGTCTCTAGGTGAAAACCAAAAGGCACCTCTAGACAATGAAAAAGAAAAAATAAAGGATGCATCCAAAGGAAAAAACCTCTCTGAGGCACCTAAGGATGGAGGTTTGAACATTCTCCCCATAGCATAGGAAAATTCACCCATGTTAGTGGAAGAATCAATTGAAGTCAACATAGGCACATAATAAAATCCCCGGCTAGTTTACTTTGCAGCATCATTAAGAGAAACAAAACAACCAAAATTTTATAACTTCTTTGCACAGAGAAAGATTAATTTTTCCTAGTCATATGTAGACATGCCAAGGCTTGATCCTCAGCTTGTACTACATCATTTTCCTTTGCAACCAAGGGTAAAACTATTTAAACAAAAATTGCAGAAAATGCACCCATAGATTGCTTTACTTGTCAAGGTTGAGCTAAAGAAACTCTTAGATGTTGGGTTCACCAGATCAATTGACTATGCCAATTGGATTTCTAATATGGTACCAATCACCAAACCAATAGGGGGCATCCACATTAGCACAGATTTCAAAGGCATAAATAAAGCATGTCCTAAGGATGACTTTCCTTTACCCAACATTGACATGATTGTTGACATGACAACAGGCTATGAGATGCTATCCCTTATGGATGGATTTTTAAGATATAATCAAATAAGGATTGCAATTGAAGACCAACCAAAAACAACTTTCACATGTCCTTGGGGAACATATTGCTGGAATGTTATGCCCTTCAAACTCAAGAATGCTAGAGCAACCTACCAGCGAGCTATGACCACATTTTTTCATGACCTTGTACACACTCTTATGGAGGATTATGTCAATGAACTTATTGCTAAATAAATGACTAGAGCAGATCATTTATAGGTTTTAGACAAGATATTTCAAAGGCTAGAAGAGTATAAAGTGAGACTGAATCTAAAGAAGTGTGTATTTGGAGTAAAATCAGGACAGCTCCTAGGGTATATCATTTCTAGACTCTTGGATGCAGGGAACACTAAGAGGGGGGGTGAATTAGTGTTCAACAAAATTTACTATTTATATCAAATTTAAATACCATCTACAACAAATATGAACTTTATGTAGTATTAGTAGCATAAGATAGATAAGAACATGCACACCATAACACCAGATATTTTTTTACATGGAAACCTTGGTAGGGGAAAAATAATGGTGGAGATTAATCCACAAAGTTTTTACTCTATTAAAAGTAAAGATAAAAAGGGAATGCACTTGCATTCAGGCTCACTACTCAACAAAATAGAGGCTCCTTTCCTACAATACATATGATAGAATTCAAATGTTACAAGATTTGAACTGATGGAACAACATCTTCAAATGCTAGAATTCAGTTCCATTGAAGCACACAATCTACTCTCTGATCATACTCTTTTTCATGCTTTGTTCTGCACTTCAACATAAATCTTCCTACAACACATACAATAACTCGCTTGATGATTAGGCTCACAGTACTATACAAACTTTTCACATAGTGCCACACTTGCCACATGCACATTCTCTCACTTACACACCAGAGATGAAGTACTGATCTTCTTTATATATCCGCTATCATCAATTTCACTATATGCCGACTTGAAGCAAAATATAATAACTTTCCTTGTGTCGGCCCAAAATCATAAGTCACAATTTAGTGTGCACCTACATAAGTCATCTAAACTCATAGTAGGGACCCAAAAAAAGGTTCAAACATAAGAAAATAACTAAACATTTACTCCATATACATCTGCAATCCATGATATTGAACATGTCACCCACAAGAGAAGAATAGACAATGAATTATACCACTGAACCTGTTAATTTGATCTATAATAGCTACAATGCCACAAAACTTATTCAATAGAGTAAGATACATGTTGGGAAACCTTCTTTTCACATCCACATAACAAAATGATGATTCAGTGAGGTGACTGAATCGACAGACTAACTGGATGTCCTGTTCAGCCAGTAAACCATAGAAACATGGATCTTTTGTTGGTACAATCATAACTGATATTGTGGAACAAAATGAAGACTTTAGTTTCCATCAATGACAACATAGGTGTTAGCACTCAAAAATGCAAGCAAGATGCCTCAAGAGGATGCCAATCTCTTGATATGTTTTAGGGTAACACACAAGGTCAAATGAATTAAACCTTCTACTCTTCAAGTGTTGCTAGACCTAGGCAGGTGTACCTATCTGAATTGGGTAGACTTGACTTAGGATTATCCTTCTTGCAGTGATTTGTCCACAATGGCAGATGGAAGTGAACAAATGAATTCAAACTTGGTGCATAATGTAATAGCAATCTTCTAATCTAAATTCTAAAATATTCAATTAACAGATGTAAAGAAACTGAATGAATCCAAATGATGAAGTGCAGAGACTAGTGCCTTATTGGTTATGCAGAGTCAAATGAAATCAAGATGAGCAACACTTCTCTGAAGAAAACTCAAATTATCTGGAATATATTTTGTTTACAAGTTGTATAAACATGCAAGACTATAACTACTAAGCTCTACTTTAATAATCCAGATGAATCTCTCTGATTACTATGATCAACTAAAAGGATTTAATCTTTTCTTGAAAGAAATAATTGATTAATCACACAGATAATACAAATGTGAATTGATGAATTGAATATAATCTTGTTATATCAATTTAAAAAACCAAAAAGCATCAATCATGGAGATAGCTTAGCAGTATTTTCATTACATTCAATAGACAATTGACACTAGAAATGTGCAACAACATCAATTGACTTTCATAAATACCTCCATTCTGAAATCATGCAATCATAACCTCTGTTATGAAAATCTTATTCTACTGTATTCATCTCTAATCTACTGTATATCGAATATCTAATAGCTTGTGATGATTTTACAATCACAAAATGCATATTTATACACCAGCATCAGAAAACATATCAATTTGAGATCCCATGTCAGCCTACCGCTGAATTTGTGCTCATCCCATGTTGGCCAACAACTGCATTTAGCATTTACATGTCAGCCACAGTGTTTGAGTTTTGTTAATTATCAGTAGACATTTTTCGTAACATTCTTGTAGTCATGTTGAAGGAAATTAAATCACCATCAATCACCCCATGTGCTTCGCTATGACCTTTTGTTATTGGGGAGATACCCCACAGATCGCCCTATGTCTCACTGAGACATACTTTTCTATCATATTTGTTCCAATCGCTGAGACATAAGAAATTTTCTACCGAAATGTGCCTCCACATTTCATCCACTTCGCTATAACTTTATGATATCAGTGAGAGGTCACACAGATCATTTCATGTTTCATCGAGAGCCCTCGTGATTATTTTGGTCGTTGTGACATAAGAGTTCTCTCACCAATGCATCCTTTTATCTCATGTGGGTCACCATAACAAATCATAGTTGGGGAGTTTTCTTGTAGGCCACACTATGTTCCACCGAAAGTCTTCATCCATCTTGTGTGTTGTTGTGACCTAAGAAAATCAGGGAGACATCTCATAAGTTATACCTTTGTCTTACCGAAACACCTCGAGCTCACCTAAGATCACCAAGAGATATCAATTCTCATACTGATAGAGTCATTTTGTGCCTTATCGGTGAGACCCAAGCTACTTAGTGAGACCTCACACTGATAGAAAATTTTCTCACCGATGAACCTTTTGATAGAAACCTTTTGTGTAATGTCGGTGAGACCGGAGGTCACTCGCCAAGACTTCACTCTGATATCGCTTAGCTTGGTTGATGTGCTTGCTAAATGTGCTAGTCAATGAGACATTTTAAATTCAATAAGACATTACCCCGACAACCTGACTCCTGCCGATGAACCTTCCCATGCATTAGTCAGTGAGACCTGACCCATTCAGGGAGACCTTACCCTGGTGAAAAATACTCCTGCCGATAGGAGTTTTCCTCTGTCGCCAAAACCATATGTATCTCATGTCAATATGTACCCATAGGTGAATTCCGATCGCTATGACAATGAAGAAGTCCTGCTGATAGGCCTGCAGTGAACATATGTTAGAACAAAAGCATTATGGGTCAGGGAGATAATTATGAACTCATGACGATAGGAACTACAATATGAAAAATGCATGACCCGATGGATTTTATGGGGCTATATGGGAAAAATATGGGTAAAATATCATGAAGAGAGGAAAATTTGCTCAAGGTAGGACTCATTTGGAAGATGCATGGGTACAAACAACATGAAAAATCATCAGAATTTCATAGTCCCAACAGTGGCTCCGTCTGGGGATGAATGATAGTAAGATCATTGCAAGGATCCAGATCTTTGGGTGAGCAGACCAGACACAAAATGAGCCAAAATGGAAATGAACAAAACCCTAAATTATTGTGCATGGAAAAGAAATTTTAAAGAGGACCATCAAGAGTTTTCCATGCACTTGCAACCCTTAATCCTCTGTGTTTTAAGTTCACCTATTCTAAGCTGTTATGATTTGAAACTCAAACCATACTTTCCCCTGTCCAATACCTGGTTTTGTCTTGAGTTCATCAGATTCTTCTTGAAGACAATCATGCAACCTGCTATGTCACTGTTATTGATAGTTCTTAGAGAATCATCATGCTTAGTCTAGGCCAAAATCCCTACACCCTTCTGTAGTTCAAATTCTTCATCACCATGGGACAAACCCCTATTATTTTCAACATACAAAATGCATGCATATTGAATACAACATTCTATATTACCTCTCTCACTGTTATGAATTGTGAAACATTCTCCCAGTTGTATTGAAAATTGACCATCAAAGTGCTTCTCTTGAGAATCAAAAAATTAAATCATATCAACATTGTCTGCAATAAACAAATCTCAAACCTTTTGCACCTCCTTCAAATCGTCATTTGGAGACAATATTTGAATATGATTCATATCTTCAATATCAAGCATATATGAACCAATCAAATTTGTACCTCTATCATCCTTGGTATGTAGATAAAAGTCTTCTTCATATGAGTTAGAAATTTCAAAATCACATACCTCATCCTAAATGGACATAGACTTCTGATCAACACCAAAGGTTTCACCATCATTCCAAGAAATGCATTGGGAGTCATAAGAATTTTCACACAAAGATCTTTCATTGTCAAAACAAATGCAAGCTATACACAAAACTTCAAGATCACCCTCATGTGTATATCTTTGATATTCAAGAGTTAGCAAATATGAAATTTTCTCACTGCTGAGTACACATGCTTCTTTATTTACATTACTATAGTTATATTCTTCACTTTTTCATCATCAAAAAGAGGTCCAAGATCATCAAAGAATGAAAAATCAGAAATATTACTAGCACAGTCATTTGTTCCATAATTTGACACACCATTTTTTTTGTCTGAAAATATCTTTTCCTCATCATCAAGTGGATCTAAAAATACCTCTTCATCATCAAATGTATCTTCATAGTACTCAACCGTGGCTGGAAGTGTTACTTGTTCACTATCAAATGTGTCCACATTTTCCATTGCTTCCTCTTCTTGATCATCATAAGAACCGCAAGAATCACCCTGTTGTAGATCAAAATTCACAAATCCATCTTCACAATCTAAATATTCACTAGATCCCTCAAAACATACACTGCCTTCTATGTCATAATTTGTTATGCAAGAAAGAAATTCAATATCCTCGTCTTCCTCATGCAGGCTATCATATGAACCATATTGATTTGCACATGTCTCATCTTCTATTGGTTGTAGTGTATGATTAATCTCTTGTTGCTCATCCGCGGTATCACCATTGTCTTCATACCTTTTCCCTTGCGTGGTGTCAATAAATTTATTCACTAGATCAAAGGTACATTGTTTTGATGACTCTGGCCAATAAAATGATTTAGGCTCCCATGCTCCACCAAATTATTCCCTCCACACACAATTGTAGTCATGCACAACATACTTTTCAATTGAATCAATATTGACTAACTCTAGCTGGGTTGATTCTATCTTGAAATTGCCAAGATCCACATCATAGAAATAATTGATTTGATCTTGTGGTACACAGTCAACAAGCTGATTCATTCTTGGCTCCCTGTATAACTTGACTTCCTAACCATTCACTGGAATAGTTGCATAAGACAAATCAAACTAGACATTTCCCCCAACTGCTGTTGTCCACTGTCTTGATAAAAGCATCCCAAATTGAGGAGGGGTATCAATTACTATTATATCTATATTATAAGACACCTGTGGATAAGTATCCAGTTTGACTTCAACATCTCTCATAATACCTACCACAAGAATGGGTCTGTTATCCATTGCATAGCACTTTCCTCCATTAGTATCAACCTACATGCCAAGCTGCTTCATAACTCCTACTGGCATGATGTTTATAGCTGCACTAGAGTCTATCATGCAATTCCTCAACAATTTGTTATTTATGAGTAATGTAGTGAAAAAAGGATCAACTTGTGGGGGATTTGTTAATACATCACTCAAGCAGACTTCTGGGATATCTACTTTCTCGTACCTATTGACTGCTTTAATAGCTACTTTATTTTTAGAATTCATTATCAATTGAACATCATTGTCTCTGTATTCCTTAATTTTCATCATCTCAAGTAGAGGAATAGACATTTTTACCTGGGATAATGCCTGAGTGAAGTCAAAAGAAGAGCCCTCCACCTTAACAATTTTCTTCTATTCTGACATTTCTCCTTTGTTTTCTTCCTTCTCTCTTTCACTAGGCTGGTCGGGATTTTGCATCTCTTTGTGTAATTCCTTCACTTCCTCCTTTTGGATAGGCTTTTGTTCACATTTATCAGGCTATCTAATATTCGGCTTCTTCACAGTTCCTTGTGTCACCTTCTGATCCTTCATAAAGATTCCCCTAGCAACACCTTCATTCTCATTTACTATCCTATTTCTCAACAGGTACTTACTCTTGGATTCTTCAACTACAGCAACAGTTAATCTCTCTATCTCTTCATCAGTAAGTCTCATCATACTGCATTGAGTAGGCATCTCTATAGAATGTGGCTCTATATAATCATTCTCAAAGTCAGAAAGGACCTGATGTTTAGCCATATGGACATTGTATTTCTGATTTGAAACATCATACTCATAACCTTTATCCTCTGAAGATGAGTACCTCTCCTCAACATGGTGAAAGGTATTTGAAGTCAAATACACCATGTGATCTTCTCCTCTATTTCTCATCAACATTACTTCCTCTTGCAACCTCGGCCTAGCTGTTATAGGTTTTACATCCTTCTAGTTTGTATTATAAGGCATATCATGCAACCTCAGCCTTTCATTCCTATATGTGCTTTCTTGTCTGTATTGATAATTGTTGCTTTGCTGAGGAGCCCTAGGGTTGTCTCTTTTACTGATTATACCAGCAGCCTTCCTGTTGTTTTCAATTCTCAGTGCTATCTTCTGAGCTTCAGCCAGATCTCTTGGGAATCTATTTCTCAATTCATACCTTGTTTTAGGATCAAATGCATTCAAATAAACACTCAGTACTATAGAATCTGACAACTTTGATCTAAGAGGTATCTTATTTTGCAATTTATTGAATTTTCAGTTGAAATCATAAATTGAGTCATTCTAATTTTTTTGAATTCACACCAATTCATCAAGAGCAGCATCTGGTGCATTTAGATTCCCATATTGCTCTAGGAATCAATCTTGGAATATTTGAAGAGAATTAATTGAGAATGCTGGTAAGCTGTTGAACCAATCCCTAGCATCTTCAATAAGTGACATCATAAATAGCCTCATGTGTAAATCTTCATATGGCACATCTATGTCTTGGATGAAAACATTGAAATTCCTTAAATGGTCTTCAACAGTAATTGCATCACTCCCTATAAACTTAGGCACCAGACCTCTCCAACTGTCGTCCATAGGGTAAGGGTATAATTGAAACCCTGCTAAATCAAATTGTCTAATCATTGTTGTGTACTAGTGAGGGGGAGGGTTAGGTGGATACTCATATTGGTACAATGGATTATTGAATTGTGCATTATTCTGTGGGATATAATGCTAACCATGAGGTGGCTACATATGTTATGTGGGAATATGAGGCGGATGATTTGGTTGTCTGTACTGATTCCCTATCTAATTGTGAGGAGCATTTGATTGATTAGAGGGCCCTACACCATTATCACCTTGCTTATGAGGCAGTACATACTTTGGGGGGAAACCAACTGTCTGAGTAATGTTCTGATCTTCCTGCAATTCACATTTCTCATTGCTTGTATCATCTAGGCTTTCTCCTGCTCCTCTCTCTTTTTTTTTTGAGATTCAAACCACACTTTGACTTCCTCATAAGTCAAAGATTCATAATCATCTTGAGGAGATTCATGATCAATAAGTTCATTCTGATTACCCTACATTTTCAGATCATATTCTTGCTGATTTATGATTTGTTCAGCCTCAAATTCAGCCTGTTTCTAAAAATCATGAAAAGGATTTACTTGCTCTTCAGGGGTACAAAGTTTTGCACTGGAACTATCTCTCCATGTATCATAACAATCATATGTTTCACAATGTGCTCTTGATGCTTTTCCTTAATTTTTTATGCACATGTCCTCACTTATCCTTTTTCCCTTATCGACCTTTTCATCTTTGTGTGTCCACTTACTGCTACCAGCAGGAGCTCCAGTATGACCTCCCTTGTATTGAGATCTTCTTCCATTCATGTTTGCAATGTTTCTATCAGAGTCACCACTCACTTCTCAAAAGTGAGAAAATATTTGATATTTCTTATCCCCAACGGAGTCTGTATAAAATTCCTGACTCTATGATTAAGGCCCTGATTTTGAATGTATTCCCCAACGGAGTCACCAATTTGTTAGCTCTCAAAAATGCAGATGGGATGCCTCAAGAGGCTTCCAATCTCTTGATACATTTTAGGGTAACATACAAGGTCAAATGAATTAAACCTTCTACTCTTCAGGTGTTGCCAGACCTAGGCGGGTGTACCTATCTGAATTGGGTAGACTTGACTTAGGAGTATCCTTGTTGCAATGATTTGTCCACAATGGTAGATGGAAGTGAACAAATAAATTCAAACTTGGTACAAAATGTAATACCAATCTTCTAATCTAAATTCTAAAATATTCAATTAACAGATGTAAAGAAACTAAATGAATCCAAATGATGAAGTGCAGAGACTAGTGCCTTATTGGGTATGCGGAGTCAAATGAAATCAAGATGAGCAACACTTCTCTAGAGAAAACTCAAATTATCTGGCATATATTCTATTTACAAGTTATATAAACATGCAAGACTGTAACTACTAAGCTCTACTTTAATAATCCAAATGAATCTCTCTGATTACTGTGATCAACTAAAAGGATTTAATCTTTGCTTGGAAGAACCAATTGATTAATCACATAGATACAACAAATGTGCACTGATGAATTGAATGTAATCTTGTTATATCAATTTAAACAACCAAAAAACATCAATCTTGGAGACAGCTTAGCAGTATTTTCATTAAATTTAACAGACAATTGACACCAGAAATGTGCAGCAACATCAATTGACTTTCATAAATACCTCCATTCTGAAAACATGCAATCATAGCCTCTGTTCTAAAAATATTATTCTACTGTATTCATCTCTAATCTACTGTATATCGAATATCTAATAGCTCGTGATGATTTTACAATCACAAAATGCATATTTATACACCAGCATCAGAAAACATATCAATTTGAGATCCCATGTCGGCCTACTGCTGAATTTGGGCTCATCCCATGTTGACCAACAAATGCATTTAGCATTCACATGTCAGCCATAGTGTTTGAGTTTTGTTAATTATCAACAAACATTCACCGTAACATTCTGGTAGTCATGTAGAAGGCAATTAAATCGCCGTCAGTCGCCCCATGTGCTTCGCTATGACCTTTTGTTATTGGGGAGATACCCCACAGATCACCCTATGTCTCACCAAGACATACTTTTCTATCATATTTATTCCAATCACTGAGACATAAGAAATTTTCTACCAAAATGTGCCTCCTCGTTTCATCCGCTTCGGTGTAACTTTTTGATATCTGTGAGAGGTCACATAGATCATTCCATATTTCACCGAGAGCCCTCGTGATTATTTTGGTCACCATGACATAAGGGTTTTCTCACCGATGCATCCTTTTATCTCATGTGGGTCGCCGTAACAAATCATAGTCGGGGATATGTCTTGTAGGCCACACTATGTTCCACCGAGAGTCTTCATCCATCTTGCATGTCGTTGTGACCTAACAAAATTAGGGAGACATCTCATAAGTTATACCTTTGTCTTACCGAAACACCCCGAGCTCACCTTAGATTGCTAAGAGAAATCAATTCTCATACCGACAGAGTCATTTTGTGCCTTATCGGTGAGACCCAAGCTACTCGGTGAGACCTCGCACTGATAGAAAATTTTCTCACCAATGAACCTTTCGATAGAAACCTTTTGCATAATTTCGGTGAGACTAGAGGTCACTCGCCAAGACCTCACTCTGATACCGCTTAGCTTGGCCGATGTGCTTGCTCAATGTGCTAGTCGATGCGACATTTTAAATTCGATAAGACATTACCCCGACAACCTGACTCCTGCCGATGAACCTCCCCATGCATTAATCGGTGAGACCTGACCCATTCAGGGAGACCTTACCCCATTGAAAAATACTCCTGCTGATAGGAATTTTCCTCTGTCACCAAAACCATATGTATGTCATGCCAATATGTACCCATAGGTGAATTCCGATCGCTATGACAATGAAGAAGTCTTGTCGATAGGCCTGCAACAAACATATGTTAGCACAAAAGCATTATGGGTTGGGGAGACAGTTATGAACTCATGTCGATAGGAATTGCAATATGAAAAATGGATGACCCAATGGATTTTATGGGGCTATATGGGAAAAATATTGGCAAAATATCATGAAGAGAGGAAAATGTGCTGAAGGTAGGACTCATTTGAAAGATGCATGGGTACGAACAACATGAAAAATCATCAGAATTTCACAGTCCCAACAATAGGCAGCCAAAAATCACATCCACAACCATCATATTCCAACAATCTCCCCCTTTGGCATTGATGGCAACACTTAGTGAAAATTTTACTAAGTGCCCAAAACTCAAAGTATTCTATCAAAGCTTCTAATCCCCTTAAAGATGCTAGGAAATTTTTCACTTCATTCTCTCCCCCTTTGACATCAATGAAAAAACTTTATAGCATCCATTCTATGCTTCTTTCCTTAACTTCTTAAAATACTGTACTATCCCTTCATTCTTCAAAAAATTTACAACTGTTGCAATTTTCTTTTGAAGATTATCTTATATTTGGCTTTCATTTATGGAAGGAATTTCTTCCAAGAATCCACAAGAAATCCAATGGAAATAATCAGGCTATTGTTCTCAGATGTCCTGTTGATGATTTGATTAAGGTGTTCAAGAACATTCTTAGTATGAAGAAATTTTGAATGCTCGGCCTGTAAATTGCTAACCTTCTTCTTCATGTCTCCATTTGTTTCTAGGAGCATACTGTAGTCCTATCCAATTTTAACCAGCTCACTCTCAATTTCCTCAATTTTATCTTTGTACTTCCCTGTCACATGGGGCCACTACAGATAGTAGTTGAAGATGTTATTTACAGAATCAATACAATATCTTAATTCACTCATCCTCTTCAATTTTGAGAGAGATAACCTAAATTGCATTTTTAGATGAGAAATTATCTCTTCTTCTTTTCTTTCCAAGGGCACAAATTCCATAGCTTCCTTCACACACTCAAGCATTTCATCTAGGAGAATATTTTGTAAGCTCCCCAACTTCACATTATTGTCCGCAAAGAATCTTGCTAAAGTGTTTTCAATAAGGTTCTGCTCAAAATATGGTTTGTCTAACCACATTCTGGACACCTTTTTCATGCCATTCTCTCTATGAATTATCTCTAATATTTTATATTTAAACAAATCCTCTTCCTCATCACTTTCTAAAGCAACGACATCTTTCGATTCAATTAGTTTTGAAGCATCTCATGGAATATACTCTTCAGAAGATTCACCCTCTATGTCCACAACCATTTGACTTATTTCTTGCTTTTCAGTTTCTGCAGGCCTGGGTGTTGAAGGAGTCACATCATCCAAAACACTTTTCCTTTTATGCTCTTTCACTCCCTTCCCAGAAGATGATCCAATCTCATTTATTCTTGCTAGAAGTGGAGCACCACCTTCTCCAAATCTCATTAATACTTTTCTAAAGAAACTTCCATATACTTGTTCACAGTTCTCAAAGGATTTGTAATGATTGAATATTTGTTTGCAAACAGGTATATTCCCTTTCCATACCACATTATCTTTTAATGGAAGAAAATTCAGAAAATACATTAAAATGCATGTTGCCAAGGTACCAAACTTGAAAGAATAGTTAATTTCCCTAGTCAACTGGACATTTTCCATCAACTGTTCTATCAACAGGCTACACAAGTCAAATTTCTCGCCTTCAATTATCATCTTATGAGCAATGTAAGTAGCACCAGCCAAATTTGATCCCTCATGGTTCCTAAAATAGATTTTATATGAAATCCCATAAGCCACATACTTGGTCAAGTGGTCCTTAATTGATGAAATTATCAGTGCCCTTTGATCTCCCCTGATCCTGGTTAGGGCTTCGACTACCACATTTATAATTGAATTTTTCTTTAGTAGGTTACCAACTTTACATAGTCCAGTTAGATCCTCGATCACGTCCTTGGTGATTTGATACAATTTGTCCAATGTAATGGTTTCACCATCCAATTTATTCAAGAAAAGTTGAACAATATCCATATTAACAAAATGAGGGAACTCACACCAAATATCTATATTTTTATGTTTATATCCTTTAAGCCTTTTCCAATCCGAGAGTGACAACAATTTTTTCTCATCCCTAATCTTCTAACTATTATACTAATATAGGATTACAACACCTTTGATTTGCTTCATGATTATATTCTGAACAGACAACCACATAATCCACAAAGATAATGATTAACAAAGATACCTTAAGATTCGCTACCCAAAATCCTTTTGATCCTTTGAGATGAGCAGAAAAAGTGCCAATGAGCTTGTTCTTCTTCAATACAATGTGCTAAAAATGAGGTTCAAAATGCCCTGATATAAATTTTCTAACTTTCACTTTTTGATGCATTAAATGCATTTCCCTAGAAGTTTCAGTGAGACTACAGACTCAGACAATAGGTGAAAGATTCAACTATAGATCATTCCAATTTCTTTCAGCTCATCATATGAATTCCAATACTTCCCTTTGAGAGTAACTCAATGACTGGAAACATCTACCAATCTAACACTTGTAATACAAAGGGGGTATAAGATATTTTTCATGAAAAGCTCCCCCTAGGCCATTGTCTTGACATTAGTTACCGAAAGGGCTACCGGTGGAGGCTTCTAGTGCAGGCTTATTCCCATCATCAGATTTGGTTTTTCTCACCCATGTATTTTTCATTTGATTTTTTATCTCTTCCACAAAATATTTTGTCTTACTTTTGTTGTCTTTCTATGAAATCCTTCTCTGATAATCTAGATTCCTTTTGTTCATATTTTTGTTTCAGCAGAATTTTTTTTATGACCAGGGTTGTTACAATTAAAGCATAACCGACCTCTTTTTTTGTACCAACCTCTCCATTGATTTCCACTTTCCCTACACTGATTAGCAATATGTTCAAATCTTCCACAGGCATAGAATCTAACGTTACTTGTATTAATAGTTATTCTTCTACATTCTAATGCTTTATGACCAAACTTCTTGCATTGAAAAAATTGACCAAGAAATGGTAAAATGCTAGGACTTATCTTTCTAAACTGAGAAGCCAAGTGTCCAAATTTATTAAAAGAAAAGAAATATCCATTAAATCTTTGAGCATTAGGTTGCCTTACCAAATATCCTCTTCCTCTATTCTTCTTTTCAGGATTCTTCTAATTAGATCCAAAACATTCTCCTTCATATCTAAGACCCCTCTTATCATTTATGTTTTTGTAACTTTTAGTTATTTCTTCACGCTTGGTTGAGCTTATCTTAAATTTTTCTTTGAATTCATTTGCAGTAGCCAACTCATTTGTGGGAATTACTAATTGTCTTTCAAGCTCTTGCTCATTGCTTTTGGATTGTTGTAGTTCCATTTCCAACTGAATGAATCCATTGTTAATTCTAATGCATTCCTCAGTTTTATCCTTCAAGGACTAGGCTAGATTTTCCTCATTCTTCTTTCTTTGCTCAATTTCTTTAGTAAACCACAACACCACTAATTCCATTTCAAGTTTTAGGGCTGCATTATCCTTACCCAACTTCTCACATTCTCTTGTTATCTCTTTTAGGGTTTGATTTAAATGCACATCATCTGAGCCTTTATTTTCTTTTTGCTTCAGCTCATCACATAGTTCCTTCCTCTTCTCTCTTGAGTCACTTATCTTGCTTTTCAATGATTGAATTAATTTTTCAGCATCTACAAGACTTTCTTTGAGTTCCATGACTTCTACTTTGGATTGATCAAGATCATCAAGTGCCACCATCACCTATTGTTGAAGACCACTAGCATCCATTATAATCACCTGATCTAGCTCAAGCTATTAAGCTTTAGAAGAGGAACCTTTCTCTGATACCAATTGTTGGATACAGGGAACACTGAGAGGAGGGGGGTGAATCAGTGTTCAATAGATTTTACTATTTATATCAAATTTAAATACCATCTACAACAAGATATGAACTTTATGGAGTATTAGCAACATAATACATATAAGAACATGCAAACCAGAACACCAGATATTTTTTTACGTGGAAACCCTGTTAGGGGAAAAACCACGGTGGAGATTAATCCGCAAAGTTTTTACTTTGTTAAAAGTAAAGATAAAAAGGGAATGCATTGCATTCAAGCTCACTGCCTACAATACATATGATAGAATTTTGTTACAAGATTTGAACTAATGGAACAACATCTTCAAATGCCAGAATTTAGTTCCAATGAAGCACACAATCTTCTCTTTGATCACACTCTTTTTCATGCTCTATTTTGCACTTCAACATAAATCTTCCTACAACACATACAACAACTGACTTGATGATTAGGCTCATAGTACTATAATTTCTTTTTGCATAGATGCCACACTTTCTAGACACAAATTCTCTCACTTACACACCAGAGATGAAGTACCGATCTTCTTTTTATATCCTCTATCATCAATTTCACTATATGTCAACTTGAAGTAAAATATAATAGTTTTCCTTGTGTCGGCCCAAAATCATAAGTTACAATTTAGTGTGCACCTACATAAGTTAGATAAAATCATAGTAGGGACCAAAAAAAGGTTCAAATATAAGAAAATAACTAAACATTTACTCCATATACATCCGCAATCCATGATATTGAACATGTCACCCACAAGAGAAGAATAGACAATGAATTATACCACCAAACCTATTAATTTGAACTACGATAGCTACAATGCCACAAAAATTCTTTAGCAGAGTAAGATACATGCTAGGAAACCTTCTTTGAAGATCCACATAACAAAATGATGATCCGGTGAGGTGACTAAATCAATAGACTAACTGGATGCCCTATTCAACCAATAAACCATAGAAACATGGATCTTTTGTTGGTACAATCATAACTGATACTATGGACCAAACTGAAGACTTTAGTTGCCATCAATGACAACACAGGAAACCAAAAATAACGTCCACAACCATCATATGCCAACATAGACAAGGCATCAAAGTTGATCCAGCCAAGGTCAAAGCCATCATGGACATGCCTCCACCAGCTAATCTTAGTCAACTAAGAACATTACAAGGGAGACTGCAATCCATTAGAATATTTATAGTACAGTTAGCAGATAAGACACATCCCTTTCAAAATTTACTCATAAAAGGAATACCCTTGTATGGGAAAGTAAATTCCAGGAAGCCTTTCAACTAATTAAAGATTATCTACTCACACCATCAGTCTTAATACCACCTTTCAAAGGATGAACACTGATTATTTATATTTCTGCAACTCATTCATCACTCAGAGCATTGCTTACACAAAATGATGACGAAGGTCATGAAAGGGTGGTATACTATATCAGTCAGACTTTGGTAGGTTATGAGATCAACTACAATACCATTGAACGTGCTTGTCTTGCAGTGGTATTTTCTACTCAAAAACTAATGAATTATATGCTAAATCATCAAACAATGTTGGTTGCAAAGATAGATCCTTTAAAATATCTTTTAAGCAAAGTAGCATTAATATGATGACTAGCCAAATGGGTTATGATGCTTAGTGAGTATGATATCCAGTATGTAGAGAGGAAGGCTATTAAGGGATAGGTCATTGCTGATCAGCTAGCTGACACACCAATACAAGTAGATCACCCATTATTTGTAGACTTTCTTGATGATTTTATATTCACAGTTGACACAAACACAACATGGAAACTATACTTTGATGGCTCTCATACAAACCATGGCTCAGGGGCTGACATACTATTTATCACACCACAGGGTGATTCCATCCCTAAGTCATTCAAAATTGCATTCCCATGTACCAACAATATAACAAAGTATGAGGCTTTAGTAACAAGGTTACACATAGAATTCAAGTGGAAAATTAAGAACCTGCAGGTATATGGTGACTCTCAACTAGTAATTAGATAGGTAAATAATGATTATGAGACTAACGATGAGAAGCTTGCTTCATACAAATGCATGGAAGATAGTTTTGAGGAGTACTTTGACAAGGTCAAATTTTATCAGATACCTCGTGTTCTAAACAAGGCAACAGATACTATGGCTACTATAGCATCACTTCTAGACATTCCTAGCAATGTGCCTAAGTTTGAGTTAATGGTAGAACAAATTTTGGTCCCAGCCTACAATATCCTAGATTTTGAGATGGTATGTGATATTGTTGGTCCTAATTCCCCATGGTACAAAGATATTTATGACTACCTTCATGTCGAAATTGTACCCCCTAGCCTTTCAAATAACCAACATAGGACATTCTTTCACAAATCAGCCAAATACACCATCGTCAAAGACACCTTATATATATGCACCTTAGATAATACCCTACTGATATGTCTCGATTATGAAGAAGCACAAGCAACCTTGCATGGGGTACATGAGGGTATATGTGGTTCCCATTCTAGCGGTCCTACCTTAGCTAAAAATATTATGAGACTAGGTTACTATTGGCCTACCATGGAAAAAGACTGATAAGTCTTTGTTAAGAAATTTCATCAATGTCAGGTACACAGAGACTTGATACATGCACCAACATAGGAGCTCCATCGCACAATGTCACCATGGCCCTTTTCCCAATGGGGACTTGACCTCATAGGTAAAATCCATCCCACATCATCCAATGGCCACAAGTTTATCATTACTGCCACCGAGTATTTTATGAAATGGATTGAGGCTATTCCCATGACATACATCACTGACACACAGATCTCTAAGTTTATCCTGAACTATATCATTTGTTGGTATGGTGTTCCTCAATCCATTATCACAAATAATGGCTATCCATTCAAGAATCAAGAAGTTCACCATCTTTGTGAATAGTTCCATATCCAACATCATTTTTCCACCCCATATTACCCACAAGGTAACAGCGAAGCAGAGGCATCTAATAAAACTATTATCAGAATCCTCAAAAATACTGTCAATGACGCTAGTTGGGATTGACATTTACAACTCAATCTAGCTTTGTATGCTTATCATACAAGCATTCGTACTCCTACTGGTACCACTCCATAGTCACTAGTATTTGGTTCCGAAGCCATTCTACCTATTGAGGTTGAGATTCCTTCCCTAAGGGTATCTTTAAAAGGGCACATCAATTATGAAGAGTACTAGGTTTCAAGATTGCCTGAGTTATATTTCCTAGATGAGCAATGATAGAAGGCACTGGACCATCTCCAAGCATATCAAAATTTTCTTCGTTGTAGCTATAATAGGAAGGTCTTGAACAAAAAATTTGACATTGGTGACCTGGTTTTAATGGAGAATCCTAAGAATCAAGTTGAAAGAGACAAACCAGGGAAGTTTGAACCTAACTAGTTAGGACATTATATTGTCACAAAAACCTTTGGATCAGGAGCATATCAACTCTCTACTCCTGAATTAGAACCATTTTCAGAACCTATCAACAGTCTTCATCTGCAGAAGTTCTATGCATAGCTTATGAGTGCCTTGTCTTTATATAAAAAATACAAAAAAAAAAAAAATTGTTACCTAGGTGAAAACCTAGGAAACAAGAATCTTAGTAACATCAAAAAAATTAAAAAATCAAGAAAATAGTAAAGAAAAATAAGTCGTCCAATAGTGAAAACCACATCACTGGCGCTTTGGATAAGTACCATGGTGAAAACCTGGCAAACACGCACCATGTGTAGCTGACTCTACTCTTTTGTCTACTATTATTCTTATCCGACTTCCTTGTACATATCACCTATCCCTGTACATATTATCAATCCCTGTACATTTCAACTACCTTTTCCATCCATCCCTTGTACATACCATTTATAATAAATGGTAGTCCTTCCCATAACTTGGAATGATTGACATCAAGTAGATTTCATATCCCTCATCCCATCCTATTCCTAATCAATTGGTCTTATACTCGACTAGGGGAAAACACTTGACTTGTGTCATATTGGGTCTTACATTGTCTATCCTGAAGACTTAAAACCATCAGAAAATCCAAAAATATTAGAAAAAGTCCTAAAAAATCCAAAAAAACAATACAAAAAGTCCTAAAAAAATCCAAAAACATTAGAAAACTTCAAAAAGACAAAAAAATCAAAACATGTCAAAAATTCAAAAACAGAGTCAGAGTCAGTCACACATTTGTCAGTCTTTGTCATTTTTTGAACTACGTTGCCTTTGCGACTAGACGTAGGCAAGGCCATCTGCTGATGTGCCCTCGAGGCATTAGGTCAGTCATTTTAGGTTTGTTTGTATAAATCATGATTGAATCCATTTGTCTATAAGACAAGGTCATTAGTCGTGTTGAACTACGAGTTCTCTGTGTATAACATAGGCAAGGCCATCAATCGATGAACCCTCGAGGCTGTAGTAGGTCAGTCCTTTAGGGTTTGTTGCCATGCACTACCACACACATCAAATATCTTCATACAAATCAAGCTTTATATAGTCAGTTTTGTCTGTCAAAGTCTAGTTGAACTACGACATCTCTGTGTGTATAATGTAGGCAAGGCCATCAATCGATGATCCCTTGAGGCCACACTAGGTCAGTCCTTTAGGGTTCATCGTCATACACAGTCAACTATCAACACATCATATCAAGTCATGCACCAACAAGATAAAAAAGTCAACAATTTCATCAAGTCAGATCAAACAAATTGCCAAAGCTACAACTTATGTCTACTACAGGATGTGTCCTTCCTGAAAACAGACATCATCAAAACTATCAACCTGTATCTTATTTTAGATGTGTCCTTCTTGAATATCAATATCAACAAAACAATCAATCTATGTCTTATACAGGATGAGTCCTTCCTGCATACAAACACTGTCAAACAATCAACAAGGCCTCATACAGGTTATCACATCAACGGTATCAGACTCAATGTCTTATACGATATGTGTCTTTCTAAAACCAGGATTTTTTTATGCCTTATATAGATTGTCATAACATGAAAACAAGAATCAAAATCTTATCTAGTATGTGTCTATCTTGAAACCAAGTCTTATCAATCAATCATCTTATCAATCAAAAAAATCAAACAAATAGATCAAGTTTTGACAAATATTTTATTGGCTTTATGACTTTATGGCTTGTTTATCTTATCATTTTATTGACTTTATGATTGGAATCCTATTATTATCTTTCTCAAGGATGTCCCATGAAGGATTTAGAGAAGCGATAACATCTCAGAATTCCATTTTCTTTGACTGTTGTTTGTCAACTGTCTTTTAACATATGAATTTTGAGTCATGTTACTAGTTTCCTCAAGGATGTTCCATGAAGGATTTAGAGAAGTGATGATGTCTCATGACCTGTCTTTTATTTGTTTGTTGTATGTGGTTTGTCTTGACAAAAATATTGGGGTAACTATGCCCTTCATATGAGTTAGGGCAATCCTTGTCTGCGACTGTCTATTGTTAGCAAGTGAATGAGATTGCACACCTTGATCTCTGTCATATCATGGTGTTTTTCTCCATTTGTATTAGTCTTTTCCAATGACGATAAAGTGTGACGTGTTTAGTGATATGAAAAAATATCAAAGATTGCGAATCCTAACATCAATCTCTTTTATTATTCATCTTTCTTTTCGCACTAACATTTCTTCTTTTCTACATCTTCACCACCCTTATCTATTTTCCTCTATCCTTTTTTCCTTCATCTTCTAGTTCTCTCATTGATTTTGAGAGCACACTCATGTTCTTTGAACTCATTTGTACTCTCAAGGGGGCATACCACTACCTCCTTGTCATCTTTCCTTATCCTACTTTTACTGGGACATATCTTTTTCTTTGACACAACACCAAAATGATATTGTATCAAAGAGGGGCAAAATGTAGACACTGAAATTTAGTCTAAGCCTGCGACTTCAATTTCTTCATAATTCATATCTTCATGGTCATGATTAAATAATGTTAATTATTTAATTATTCTCTAAAGTACTTAATTCTTCTATTAATTAAATAAACTTAATTATTTAGTTAATTCACTTTAACATTTATTCAACTATTAATTAAATAATCTTAATTATTTAATTAATTCACTTTATCTTTATTCTATCCTCATTAATTAAATAAACGTTCTTTATTTAATTATGTCACTAATTAACTTTATCCTCCTTTAATTAAATAAATTCTTATTTAATTTATCTTTATCATATTTCTGATTATAATTAAATAAATCTTATTTACTTAATTAATCCTTAAATGTCGTATCTTGAATTAAATAAATCATTTAATTCATAAAAGTCTATTTCGAACACATAGTTCTATATTTGGATAAATGCTTAAGTTATCTAAGTATTCATTTTTACTCAACTCGAGATCTATTTAAATCATTCAGTTATCTCTTGATTTAATGTCTGAGTGTCCTTCGCAAATAAAATCTCTGTCACAATCAGTCAGTCATCTAGTTCTAACTCATATGCATGAACATGCTTATTAATTAAATATCTTTATTTAATTAATTAAATCTTCTGCATACATTCGAATAGAGTGTTGCTTTAAGCCTATCTTTATCTTTGTCATGCAAAGACTATTCTTCTATTTTTGAATACGAAACTTGAAGATTAAATCATTTATTTAATCTTTATTTCTATTTTTAGTTTTATCACTCATGTCACTACTAACAGTCATCATAATGCATGTCTAATCCTTTGATCTCAACTGTCTGTTGAACTTTTGATCTTGGCCTACCATTCAAATGATCAATTTTCTATAAATTGATCTATCTTTTATCATTTCGACCTCTCCCAAAAACTTGTGACTTTTGGAGCAATTATCTTGAATCTTTGATATTTCGTTATTATCATAATCCTTAGGCTATGCTTGAACAATCATTGAAAATTTGAGGACAAGTACACTACAGATGATGAAATGGAGAAGGACAACAAAGGTTATCCATGGAGTTGCATTCGATCTTTGGTGAGATTGTTTTGTGTTTTAGCTTAGTTTCCTTTGTTCTTTGTTGTTTGAAATTAGATTACATTAGAGGTTGATTGCATTGAGTTGTTTTATTTTAACCTTTGTTGTTTTCTTGATAGTTATAGTAAGGCTATTTTTTGCTTATCCTGCATATAAAAATTATAAATTCTATCAAGTGGATGCGAAGTCAGCTTTTCTAAATGGTAAGTTAGAAGAAGTATACATTGAATAGCCTGATGGATTTCAACTAACTGACAAATAAGGCATGGTTTTCTAATTGAAGAAAGCTTTGTACGGACTCAAGCAAGGCCCCAGAGCCTGGTATGCTAGATTGGACAAATACATACTGAATCTTGGATTCAATAAAGGTACTGTTAAAAGCAACTTATATTTCAAATTGGATCATGATAAAGAATTAATTATTGAGGTCTTTGTTGATAACACTATTTTTGGAGGAGATGGTAATCTATGTATGAGGTTTGCTAATGAAATGAAGAGTGAATTTGAAATGAGTATGATTGGAGAGATGAAGTTCTTTCTGGGATTGCAAGTTACTCAATTAGACAAGGGGATCTTCATATCTAAGTCCAAATATGTGAGAGAGCTATTGAAGAAGTTTGGAATGGATGACTCAAAACTTGTTGGTACTCCCATGGTAATCAAATGTAAGTTTACATAGAATGATGATTCTCCTCAGGAAAATCAAACAAGATATAGGTCAATGATTGGTGGATTGCTCTATTTAACTTAGACTAGACCAAACATTGTGAATGCTATATGTATGGTTGCTAGATTTTAGGTTGACCCAAAAGAGTCTCATGTGACTACTATTAAGAGAATCTTCAAGAATCTGAAAGGAACAATTGATTTTTGGATTTGGTATCCTAAGGATGATGATCTTACTTTGAATGCATATACTGATGTGGATTGGGCAGGAGATGTAGATGATAGAAAGAGTAATAGTGGTGGTTCCTTATTCCCAAGGAAGATGCTAGTGTCTTGGTTGGGAAAAAGTAGAATTCCATTTCTCTATCTACTGCTGAAGCAAAGTATATTGCTGCTACAAATAATTGTCGTCAAGTGATGTTGATGAAATAGATGTTGAAAGATATTAGAGTAGTATATGATGAACCTATGGCCATATACTATGACAACTCAAGTGCAATTAACATATCAAAGAATCTGATGCTACACTCTAAGACCAAGCATATATCAATCAAGTTTCACTTCTTAAGAGAAAAAGTGAGTGAGAGAGAGGTCAGACTGGAGTATGTGCCTACCAAAGAAAAAATTGCAAACATTTTCACTAAGTCATTGCCAAAGGATAATTTTGAGTATCTCAGAGGGATGCTAGGGGTGATTGCCCCTCCTAATTCAAACTAAAGATGCATTTAATTGCATCAATTTGTGTGCTTCATAGATATTTCCTAATCTAGATTGATGTTTCTATGGCCGCTACTCAGGGGGAGTAGTCAGATGTGCAGATATGTGGTTCAGAGCTTGTACGTGGGAAGATAAGGCTTATCTTTGCCATTGATGTCAAAGGGGGAAAAGAGTCATGTGAAAAACTACTACTTATCTAGAGTAAAGAGACTTGTGGGGAAAAGACCCTTTAGAAGAGGTTAAGGAAGAAGAGTCAGAATCTAAGGGGGCTTAAGTGTTAATTGAGAGTTGGGTTGATGGTGTTTTTCACATCATATGTTTCCATAAATTCCAAAGGGGGAGATTGTTGGATGTTGTGGTTGTGTTGCTAATATGTGGTTGTCATTGATTTCAACACTATTATCATTATTGTATTGAAGGTTGTATATGTCGAGGATATTGAGAAAATTGTTAAAGAAAGTGTTCCAAGTTCCCAGTGGAATAGTGAAGGTCATGAAGGTGTTTTGTTTTATACGTTGAAGATCAGTTGTTGTGGACTAAAGGGTTTATTGCTAAGTGTATCTAGTCTATCCACCAGAAGTTTCAGAGGTCCGCGTGAAGATTTGTTCGATTTGCAAAGATCTATGTTCTGACAGTGTCTTTGTGGTCTATACTAATGTTCTTGATTAAAGTTGGTTTAATACTAAAAATTCTAGATGCTATGGATGTTTTTCTATTGTTTATTAGTGTCTGTGGATGTTTCTAGATTGTGCTATATCTTTGTTCCACGTTCGTGTTGATCGGTGTGCTCATGGTCGAAGATTTTTCTCGGTATGTTCAGGTTTTCATGTTCTTGGCTGACATGATGGTTGTGGAATGTTGTGGATCCTTGAAGATTTAATTTTGAATGTTTGGTGTGCTCGAGGATATTATTTTGGGTCTCATCATAATATTAGCCGATGGTGTTTGATCCACATTGAAAATATTTTTTATATTTCTGGTTGACTAGGTTGTTGATGTAATTCCATGTTGTGGATATATAAGAGTGATTGTTTGAGTGAAGTTAGTGTGTACATTAGAGTGAATGTATGCTAGAGAAAGTGCAGATGTGCGAATAGTGTCCAAATCATTTGATTGCATAGTAGAGTGAGAAGAAGTTTGAGCAAAGTGTGAAAAAGGTTTTTTTGTGCTTAACTGGAACTGTAATCAAGCTTGTGAAGAAGCTATTTCCTCAGTTCATACCCTACAAATATAATTTGTATTGCTATGTATTGTTGGGTAGTGAGTCATCTTGTATTTGAGCAGTGAGCTCTAGGAAATGTGCCTGAATGCATGTGCATTCCCATTATTTTTCTTATACTTTTAACAAGGTATAATATTATGGACTAACATCCACCATGGTTTTCCCTCTAATAGGGTTCCCACATAAAATAATCTTGGTGCTCTCTATGCTTCTGATGTGTTGTTTGTTCATGGTTTATTATTCATTCATCAGATCTGAGATTAAGCTAAGTAATGTTTGAAAAAGTTTAAATATTTTGTGACAACTTATTCACCCCCCCTCTCAATTGTCTATCCTTATTTTTCCAACAGCTACTACTAGCCCACGATCTTTAAAGATACTTATGAACATATTTAACACTGTCATACATTTCAAATAGTGTTAGATAAATGAAGATTCAATGCTCAAACATTGCAGTCGGTGATGGAGATACACCCCTTTTCATAATGGGGCTTAGACTTTATTAGAACCATCAATCCTCCATATTAAGTTGGTCATCGATTCATATTGACTGCTACAAACTATTGTACTTGATGGACAGAGGCATGACCCAACAAGAAATGCACTACAGACATGGTCATAAATTTTTTGGAAGAAAAAATTATCACTAGGTTTGGAATGTCGTACGCATTAGTATGTGATAATGGCCCTGCTTTTTCTTCATTGAAATTTTCTAATTGGGCATTTGAATATGGCATAACATTAAAATTGCATCTAATTATTAGCCATAGGGAAATGGATTAGCTAAATCATCAAATAAGAATTTGTTGGATATAATTAGAAGATTGATTGAAAAGAACCCTAGGGAATGGCATTCTTTGTTAAAATTTTCCCTTTGGGTAGATCGTACTATGATGAAAACTGAATTAGGGAATTCTCCATATCATTTAGTCTATGGGTAGACCTTATACTACCAATAAACTTAAAAATCCCTACTTGGTATTTTTCACAAGAATATATTGGATTAGATGATCAAATAGAAGCTCGATTGTTGCAATTGATGCATTTAAATGAGAAACGTACCCGATCCATAGATCATTTTGCTAAACATCAATCCATAGTGAAAATATGGTTTGATAAGCACACCAAATTAAAGACTTTCATAATATCCATTTTGGTCCTATACCAGGATAAAGCTCATGAACATAAAATTGAACATGGTAAGTTCGACAGATTATGGATAGGCCCATACAAAATTTCTAAAATCTTGGGTGATAGCACTTATAGAATAAAGTCTTTGACTAGCGAAGATATCCCATTTCCTGTGAATGGGAAGTTTCTTAAACATTATTTCCAGTCGTAGGTAAATAGGTTTTTTGTAAATAGTTTTCTTTCTATGAATGGTCTTTTTATTTTGTTTTGTTTTGTTTGTTTGTAAATCTATTCTGACCGGAAATAGTTTTCCATTTATAGATTGTCTGAGAATATTCAATCTTATATACTCTGATTAGCATGAATCATTCAAGTGACTTTGAGCTACAAATGAATACATTTAAATCATTCTATTGAAATTTGGGATAACAGTTGTTTGCATTAATTGAAAAATTAAAAGGCTACCTTTGCTACCACTGTAATTCCCAACCTAATAGCAATGCTTCAATGCTCACAAGTTGATAAAAGAGCTATTATTGCAATATCGAAAGTGAAAAATGAGCTATCATTGCTATATATATAAAAAAAATAGTAATATCAACTCTTTAATATATCCAAATAACTCTACTGGGGCTATGGACATCTAACTGGCAGTAGAGCTATGCTTGGGGGAATTACAAAGATAACCTTGTCAGGGCTATGGAGAATTGACTGGAAACAAGGCTCTATCCCTTGTTGGCTTCAAAAGAATTGTCAGATTATGTATATTAATGCAAATGATTGCTATTTCGAAGTTTACTGTAGTAGAAATAATCAATTACACACATGTGAGCTCAGTAATACTTAATTTTGCATGCTAACTGAAGTAAAATTTTAAAATAGAATAAGGATCCCATGATTTATAATTGGAATACTAAAGAAAGTTGAAACATTGATGTTAGATTTGGAATTGAATTTCTATTATTTTGTTTAGTTTTGTTGGTTGCTAGTTGTTGTGTGGTCTCACAACACGCCCCATTTTTCCCCTTGGAAAAATGTGGACCTCATTTTTCTTTTTTCCTTTCTCTTTTGTTTTGGTGTTTTTGCTTGCTTCGGCATTATTTTGATGCTCGACCAGTTGTTGGTTTTCTTTCTCATTTTCACTTGGCCTCTTTGTTGTTATAGCCTTTTGTTTTCCTGGTTTTGGTGTTTTGGTATGCTCTTAATGTTTAATCTGTTATCGGAAACTGGAATCTCAGAATCCTATGTTGAGCCAAAAGAGTTTGTATCTTCAAAAGATCCTAGCTCTACCTAGTATTTCATTAATCAAAATTATAATCCCGGTAATCTCCTCTTTTACCAGAGTCCAGTGTTTTATTGTTTCTTTTTTGTAAAAGTCAGAGACCAGAAAGTTTCCTTTGAATTTTCATAAAGTTTATCTTTTAGTTTTAGTTTCCTGTCTTTCTCTTGTTCTAGTTTTCTCTTTCTCTAGAAGATATTTCCTAGATCCCGGTGTTGTTTTATCTTTTCGAGAGCAATACCAAAAGCGTCAACCCCAGTGATCATCAATTGATCAAATTTATTTTAATGGCATATACCTTGCAAAGAATTAGTGTGATATAATTTCCATGTATAATCATCGCATCGTCTTTCTTCTAAAATAGCAAGCCAGTGCAAAAATCTAGGTGTTTGTGATTTGAACCATAATTTGTAATGATTGGAGATTTATTCTAGGAATTAATGTGAAATAATAGGTAATTAATGAAGGTGGAAAACTACCTATGTTTTTGGCACCACCTCAAGCATGCAGTTGCTTTTTAACACTCCACTTCACGTCATATTGCAAATTTACTAAGGACATTGAATTAATGAAACAACATTGGCGCACAAAGAGAGGTAAAATTTTGAGAAACTAAGTCATAGCTACCAAGGGTTTTGAAGTTGCATTATGAAGAATCACCTTTTTTAACTAGAACCAGGTATGTTTCGAATAACGTATACTTTTCTAAGAGTTTCTCAAGCTAGGAAATCCTGATAATGGTATTTTTCCATTTTGAAATTGAAATGTTTTTTTTCTCTAAATTGTTAAATTTTAATCAAAAAGTGAATTGAATTTTTTATGAAATATAAGTTTTTTTTGGTTAAATTTAACCCTAACTCACACACAAGAAACATGTTCTAAAAATTGTAGAGCACATTATATCAAAATGAGCACTTCTGATGCAAGAGCAGAAGATGAATTCAAGTATTGCAATTCATAAGAAGTACCCATTAATGTAGTGGTTACAGACACCCACATGAGATGGTCTTCAAACACTAAAATATGTTCACAGTTTTTGCAAGAGAATGCTAGCCAAAGTACCAAAACTATTGTATTAAATGGGTTACTTCTTGTAGGATGGTTTCCACCAGCAATGCAAGCTCCTAAATTAGTTATGCAATCCATAAATTAGTACAACCCAATCAAGAGGATTGTTGAGAAAGAGGGAAGAATTTACACAGACCTATCGTAGAAAGGAATCATGTATACATTTTGTCTCCCCTCCTACACATAGATGTTCAATGTCGACCTAAAAGCCAAGGTCGAGACATATCAGAGTGTTGAGGAGCGTAATAGAGAAATTATGAGTACCCAATGGTGCCAATAGCCAATTACACTACATACCAAGGTAATTCAGAGGTCTATGTTTAAACAATAAATGCAAGACCTAATAACTTTGTTGAGTAGAGTAGCTAGTATGAGAGATGCAAGAAAATTTGAACCCTGGATGTTCGTGATAATATCCCCTCTGATAGAGGGTCCTGTGGAGTTGCATTGGGGGGAATTAATAAGTGATAGGTTACATGAAAATATTACTAAATTTCCCAAAACTAGATGTTTCTACATGTCATCATATGTTATTTACTCTTGTGCTATGAGAGCCAATAAACAAGGGTTAAAATAGATTGGTATTCTAGGCACACAAGTGGGAAATAGTTTGGTATATGCACATTTACCCCAAATCACTATCCACAGGTATAAAGATGATTATACAAAATTTAATGATTTGTTCTCAATGAAATTGGTGAGAATAATGGAAGGTGATAAAGCTAAAAGATTATTCCTAGAAGCACAAAGTTCCATTTGACCTATGGGAGGCTGGTACATATAGTTCCCAACTTACTCCTACATTAGAGTGGAGGGATTTGATGGACACCCATTCATGCTGCCCAAGTATCCTTCAGAAAAAATAATTTTATTGGAATTAGTGAGACAGTTAAAACCATCTCAAGCTCTTTATATTCATGCTCGCGAAAAGGTCTCTTTTAAATTTCCCATCACAATAGGAAATTGTAAGTGCAGTGCAATTAGAGTAACCGATTTGTGTGAAGAAGAGTTGAGGACCTACCATTTTGAAGAATTTCCACTCCAGAGAGTGTATTATGATATTGAAGGAAATATTTCTAAAAATATAGCTAGTTTTCATGCTCATGTCCCTCATTTATAAGATTATTGGCTTAACTGTGAAGATGAGCACATGGTAAGAAGAAGAAAGCATGAAAGAATGAATTTAGATTTTTCTCGAATGCTCAATAATTTTGACATACTAGACCAATTGGAAGAAGATGATGGTCAAGTGTTGAACCAGTTTTATAATGATGACAGGGTATATGATGAACCCATTCTAGACCGAGGTGTTGATGATGAAGACATGACATCAATTGATGACTTTACTAGGCCAGTCCTAAGGTTTACTCAATGCTGGATTAACAATTTCTATAGATGTTTGAGAGAAAGAGGAATTGAACCCATATTCTCAGAAGATAAAAGAAGAAAATAAATAGATGAAACTACTTTTGAAAGTGGAGAGCCTACCAAGAAGAAAATAAATACTAGTAAAGGCTACTCCAAGTGTGAGAATTGAAGAAAGAACCCCTGAAGCAATAAGATAGGAAGTTCCCATAAAACCATCCGATAAATAGAAAAATGCGGAGATAAGTAAAGATAAATCAAAAGAAAGACCTAAAGGTGCATCTTCCTCTATAGCTAGACCCAGAACAAGATTAACTATTGATGAAGGAATAGGAGCAATAGGGAATGTTGGTATGCAAACCAAGTCTAAATCTCAAAGGGCTGCAACATTATTTACCTCTCCCCCTTCTATTAATATGGCTAATACGAAGCAAGCACTAGGTAGGACTCCTATAGCTTTGGAGGAAATTTCTGAAGAAGATGGAGCCATAATCAAGGAACAAGTAGATAAATGGGGTGCTATGTGGGAGAAATTAAAAGAAAAGAAGTCTAAAGACAAACCCATGATACACCTGGTGATAAAAGAAATTCAAGATACAAGATCTAACCCCATAAATGTTGAAGAAGAGTTTATTCAAGGAAGGCTCACCTTAGAGGCAGGAAACCCTAGCATACTTGAAATGGAAATAGGGGAAATTGCAAAGCTTAATCCTATTGATGAAAGAATTTTTGAAGATACTATTTATTCCCATCCTTCTCTTGGGAATGTGTAAAATGTTAATGAACACTCGTAGGTCTTTGAAGAATCAAAGAAAGTCCATGCTAACACTGAAATTGAAACTAAAATTGTAGAAGAAGAAGCTACACAGTTTGTAGGAGATGGAACTAAAAATGAAGAGAATTCTGGTGTAGCAGTAAATGAAGAAGATAATGTTCAAAGAGGTGAATTAGAAAATTTGGATAGACAGGAAAATATAAGCCCCCCAAGAGAGGAGGCAGTGTCAGATCCTATTAATCCCTAATCTATACCAGATAGTGCTAGATAAATCCCCATTTCAGAAAATGTGGCAAGTCAAAGGGAAGAAGTTCCTAAAAAAAGAAATAAATTGGCACAAGGAAAGGTTATAGAGGTACAAAAATATGATCATATACCTGATTGGTTAATCAAGTAATTAGCTTCTCCAATGGAAGTGGAAATATTGCCTCTGAATCTCAATAATTTTATGCAAGAAGTAAGTACTCCTAAACCTAGGCACAGAGTGAAGACAAAGCATGTCATACAAAGGAATGCAGATGAAAAAAAAACTATTTAGATAGCCACTCCAACAATTTATAAGGAAAGACATGAAATAACACCTAAGGAGTATAGGATTACAAATGTTAATCTTGGACACTCATCTTGGCAACAAGAACTGGAGGAAATAAAAGTAAATTTAAATGCTATTGTTGCTAGAGTACAAAAATATAAACAAAAGAAAAGAGAATTAAAGGAACGAGTTGCTAACTTGGAACACTTTATTAAGTCATTGACTTTATTTGGTCAAGAACAAGCTGAACTACCCCAACATCTGGTGTTGATGTCACAAGAGCAAGTGGATGCCATTGCTGCAGTTTGTCATAAGATGAATTTATTTGAATAATGGGTAAATCAAGAAGATGAATTTATTATAGATGCAATAAGAAAGTACACGGAAGCATACCATGATTTAGAGAAATTGAAAAGATTTGAAGATGAATGTAAATTTCATCAAGAGCATGTCATTGATGAAAGGTGAAACATTGAAATTCTCATACAGTCAGATATCCAAGAGTTAATATAGAATAATGTATTATCAGAACATGAAATCTCATTCATAGGAAAAAGGAAGAAATAGCTAAAATGGGAGGGTGACATGATAATACAATGTATTGAAGGATTTGAAAAAGTGACTGTTGAGTGCAGAAGATTGATTAGTGAAAATCAAGAATTTATTAAAATATTGACACATCGAGGCTTTGATCCTCAAATACTTGGATAGAAGGGAAAGGAAGCTAAGCCTTTCAAGGAATGGATAGAAAGGATAAATAAATATCTTGTTCAAGTACTGACATGAGAGGTTATTGACTAGATTATATAGTGCAGAAATGTTATAGTCAAAAATGAAGTAGACAAAGCCTAAAAAATGATATCATACTTCGAGTAACTGAAGAATATACTAGGCTTAAGCTCACTTGGAGAGCAATACGAAGAATTTCAAAAGAGAGAATACATCAAGTATTAAGGGCTTTCCGAGAGTACTAGTTAAAGAAAGAAGGAAGAATCCTGAAGCCCAAGTCATAAGCAAAAAATGGAAATAACTGGATACCAAATACCAAAAATATAATGAAGTTCATTTGTTGTTTTAATTTTAAATTTTCAGGTTGATCCAAGTCCTAGTAGGTGTTTCTCATTGTAGTGTTGCAAAAGTTAGTTGTTAGTCTTCATGGACACAGAGTGTTCACGCTTAAGTATGAAGAGAAGTTTTTTTGTGGATAAAGTGAAAGCTTTGACTTATTCTTGAATGTTCTTGATGATGGTTGGAAAATGCCATGTGATGCATTTTAATTTGTGTTTCTGATTCTCTAGATAAAATTTTAAGTTGAAATTTTGGGTGCCTTGTTTCTATAAAAGGCCATCTCCTCCCACATTTTTATTTTAAGTTCAGAATTTGTGGATGTTAGAGGAGAAAAAACTTCTTTTAAGTTTTGTTCTTTTTTCCTATTTTTCAAACCATTCCAGTGTAAAACTTTGTATAAAGTGGTTTGCTCTATTTTTATTAATTCTTTGGGGCATCCATGGAGAATAACTAGGAGAAACTTTTATTTTTCATCCTCGCCTTCCATGGCAGATGAGTATCTTTGGTTGTTTCCACATGTTGTTCACAAATATTCAAGTGATCAATAGCCTGAGATGTTACCAAGTGTAATTCACTTAGCTTCTGTAAATGTTTTGTATTAAGAGTGGGTATATCAAGAGTTTCCTTAACTGTTTTCTTGAAATTGGTAGTTAAACTTCTAATGTTCACATTATCTTTGATTCCATTTTTATCCTGTAGTGAACCAAGAGCTATCAGAGTGTTTAATGCTTCATTGAAAATGAAATCACACTCATTTATGACCTCCTCAAGTTTTGTAAACTCTGCTTAGCAACCTACAATTTCCATTCCACTCCTTTAGCTGGAGTAGCCACGGTAGGAGGGTTCTCAAAGAGAACAATCAAGACCATACAACAACAGTAACACAACAAAAGCAACACAAAATATGCAAGAAAATGTAGATTTAAATATTCTCACTAAAAAAAATCTTAGTTACAATCGACCAACAACATCCAGGCTTATAAATTTGGCTCACAAGCCTGATACAACATATTAAAAAATACAACATTCCAATATGATCCTATATGCCAGCAAAAATTTTACAATTTATATCAAGAAATTATCTACTTATTATTCACTAATTTTCTAATGATTTATTACAAGATTTATATCATATCCATAGGTCTGGAAACATCCGTGTCAGCTAAAGATCATCACGATCTCCTATGAAGGAAAATGTAATGTGCACATGAACAGGCCAGCCTCAAATTTGAATTACTCCTCAGTGAATTATGCATAGGATGAAGTGTGGACCTATATTTAAGGTCAGGGTCACTCCATGAAACATTTAAAATCACGCCGTTAAGATCCACAAGTCATGAGAATGATCCTCCAGTGATCAAATTAGCCACTCACTTTGAAAATTATTCCAGTGTCAATTCAAGAAACTGCCATAAAATCCAAAATTAATAACTTACTAGAAAAAGATCCAATCATGCTCAAATCTTGGAATAAGGAGAATGAACATGCCCATGATGTAAACCAAGGTCCACAGGGTTTGGTGAGCAAAGATGACAGATCCACCAATATGAGCTAAGAAAGAACAGAAAAAGAACAAAAACTAAAAGAAAATATTTTTGGTTGATGCAAGATTGCCAAGAACCAAGGATGCTCCTGCATCAGACATCCAGAGTTAATGAAAAGTGAGTCCCTCACTTTTTTGGGGCCATAGGGAAATCAAGTTGGTCTACCTTAGCTTGAGAAATCTGAGAAGAATCCTCGACTGGTCTATCTTTCCACTTCACAAGGTATTTTCTGTACTACCTTCCACGAGTTTTCCTTCCATCTCTGATATCCAAAATCTCTTCAATCTCATCTGATTGTTGTTTAGGAAACCAGTTCTCCAAAATTTCTTTACTCTCTTCACTAAATTCTACTTCATGGTACTGATGTAGATCTTTAATGTTGAATATAGGTGATATACCCATGCCATCCAGTAACTCCACTTCATAAGCATTTCCTAAATAAAATTTCTTCAAGATCTTACAAGGTCCAAACTTCCTCATCTTTTGCTTGTTGTATGTTCCAACTAGAAATCTCTCCTTCCTTAAGTACACCATCACCTCATCTCAAACTTCAAACTCCTTATGTTTCCTCTTTTCATCTAATTTCTCCTTATACTTTCGATTCATGTCTTCCAATTGTTATTTCACTTGAGTATGCACTTTCTTCATATGTTTTGCAAATTCTTCTACTTCTACACTCCTCTTATCTTCCATATTGATGTCTCTCAAATTTGATATACCTATAGGATGAACTCTAGTAACAATCTCAGAAGGTGTCTTTCCTGTACTCCTGTTCACTGAATTATTGTAAGCAAACACTGCTTGTGCAATGACTAAATCCCAACTTCCAGTATTTTCTCCAACCAAACATCTCAGCAAAACTTTTGTTTACTACCCTTGTCTGTCCATCAATCTGTGAGTGAAAAGTAGAACTGAAATTTAGATCTTTCTTCAACTTCTTCCAAAATGTCCTCCAAAAGTAACCAACAAACTTTACATCTCTATCTAAAACAATACTCTTAGGTAACCCATGCAATTTTCCCACTTCCTTGAAAAATAAATCTGCTACACGTATTGCATATGTTATCTTCTTACAAGGTATGAAATGTGCCATCTTAGAAAATCTATCTACCACAACAAATACATAATCCTTACCTCTTTGTGTCTTTGGTAAACCAAGTATGAAATCCATGCTGATATCCTCCCAAGGTCTCTTTGAAACCGTCAAAGGCTTATACAATCCAACATTTTGACTTCCTTCTTTTGCAACTTGAAAAACTTTGCACTCTGCATAAATCTCCTAACATCCTTATGAATCTACGGCCAAAAGTAATATTGCTCACTTACCAGTGCTATTGTCTTATCAACTCCAAAATGTCTTGACAATTCTCCACTATGTTTTTCTTTCACCTCCCTCATTGAACTTTGGGGTATACACAACTGATTACCTCTAAACAACATATCCTCCCAAATGAAATAGTCCAACCACTAACTTCTATCCTCTAAAACTAGTTCTTTATAGGCTCCCCAAGGATCTGCAAAATCCAGGTCTTCCTTATACAAGTTCTTCAACTCATCAAAGCCTAATACCTCCACTCTCATCTATGTGAGTAAATTCCTTCTCCTACTCAAAGCATCAACAACTCTATTTGAATTTCCACTCCTATGTTTCAAAACAAAAGTATAGCTCTGCAAGAATTCTACCCATCTCATGTGTCTCTAATTCAACTTAACCTGACTATTCAAATATTGCAATGCTTGATGATCCATATACAACGCAAAGTCCTTAGGAAACAAATAATGTCTCCACTTTTTCAAGGCTTGAACTATGGTGTAAAACTCTTTATCATACACTGAATATCTTCTCCTAGCATCATTCAACTTCTCATTGAAATAAGATGCAGGTTTCCCTTGACCCAACACTGCTCCAATTGCATTTCCACTTGCATCACAGTCTACTTGAAATACCTTATTAAAATCTAGTAAAGCCAACACAAGCTGCTCAATCACCTTCTGCTTCAACAACTCAGAACTTTAATCTTCTCTAGACTTCCACCTAAAATCCGTCCTATCTCCTCTCATTTTTTTTGTCATAGGACTACAAATAGAACTGAAGTTCCTAATAAATTTTTGGTAGAAACTAGCCAATCCATGAAATAATCTTACCTCTCTAATGCTATCTGGTGTAGGCCACTCAACAATTGCTCTTACCTTCTCAGGGTTCAACTTCAATAAATCCAAATATATCACAAATCCTAGATATACCAATTATTACTTCATGAAACTACACTTCTTAATGTTTATCAACAACTGCAAAAATTTTCTTATATGCAACAAATGTTCTTCTCTACTCTTACTGAAAATCAAGATGTCATCCAAATATACAATCACAAAATTAACCGATAATTTCTTCAATACATCATTCATCAACTTCATGAAAGTACTCAGTGCATTTTTTAATCAAAAAGGCATCACCAACCACTCATACAATCCCTCATTTTGTATTGAATGTTGTTTTCCATTCATCCCCTTCTCTGATTCTGATCTGATGATATCCACTCTTCAAATCTATCTTTGTAAAGTATTTAGCTCCACTCAAAAAATCCATAATGTCATCCATCTAAGGCAAAGGAAATCTAGACTTCATTGTGATCTTATTTATGGCTCTAGAATCTGTACACATCCTCCATTCTCCATCCTTCTTAGGTGCTAACACAACAGGTACTGCACATGGACTTAAGCTTTCTCTAATCAAACCCTTCCTCAATAATTCTTTCACTTGTCTATTGAGCTCCTCATTCTCTATCGGTGTCATCTGATGTGCTACTTTATTAGGAAAACTAGCTCTAGGAATCAGATCCATACAGTGACTAATACTCTTCACAGGTGGTAATCCATTAGGTACATTATCTGAAATGATCTCATATTTTGTCAACAACTCCTTTATCTCTTATGAGTGTTCTTCTACATGCTTCTAATCTTCACCCTTCTTAGGAACTAAGGCATAACATACATTCTCATGTCTCAATCCATCAAGGAATCTTCTTCCATCAACCAGAAAAACCCTAGCATTCATACAAACCTCAACTTTAGGAACATCTTCCAATGGAAACAAAGTCCGCTTCATCCCATTAGCAACAATGGTATATTTATTCTTCTTTCCGTCATGCATAGCCTTTCTATCATACTGCCAAGGCCTTCCCAACAAAATATGGCATATATACATAGGCATGATATCACACAAAACTTCATCATGGTAATTTCCTATCTTTAATTTCACCAAACATTGTTCACTTACCAAAATCTTATGCTCATCTTGAATCCAAGCTATCTGATAGCGCTTCGATGTTTCAACCTTTCCAGCTTTAGTTTAGTCACCATATCTTTAGAAACTAGGTTCTCTAAGGTTCCACTATCAACAATCACTTTGCAACCTTTACCAACTACGTTACATCTGGTTTAAGACAAATTATTTCTCTACAATGGCTCTTGCTCCATCTCACTTTGAAATAATACTCTCCTATTCACCAACACTTCTCCATCTTCCGGTTTGTTAGATGATCGAACACGATCCTCCTCAACAAAGGCTATTCTTCTATTGTTTTCTATCTTCCTACTTGTCTCTCCTTGATTGCATTCAAATGCTCTATGTTCTTCTCCATCGCATTTATAACAAGTTCCCTTGAATTTTCTTTTCTCCCATCCTCTATCATCTCTTCTATAACCTTCATTTCCGTAACCACCATATCCTCCTCTTTTGTAAGAGTTTCCATAGCATCTATGACATGAATTATCATTCTTACTAACCTCCTTATCCTTATTATGATCTAGAAAAGATCCTCTTCCTCCTCTAGTAAAAGTCCTTCCTCTTTGAAATATTCCACCTCTTCCTCTTTGTCTCTGCTCATGTCTTTTATTCAACTTCTCTTATGCTTTTAGGGCACATTGATATGCTTCCTCCACACTCTGTAACTTGATCAAACTAATCTCATCCTATATAGATGACCTCAAACCATTCATATATCTGGCTACTTGCTTGATCTCATCCACCAAATGTCCAGATCTAATATTTAACTTATAGAACTCTTCAATATACTTTGTCACACTTGACTCTTTCTATTTCAAACTTTGCAACTTTCGGAACAAACTGATCTAATAGTCTATAGGAATAAAAATTTTCTTCAACTTATTCACCATCTGATCCCATGATTTGATATTTTCTTTTCCTCTTCTTTTCCTATCTTTCTGTAAATGTTCCCACCAAAGGGATACATGTCCTCTCAACTTCGTGCAAGAAAATTTCAACTTCTTATCTTCAGTGATATCTTCAAATTCAAAAAAATTTTCCATATATGCAATCCAATCAAGTAATTCTTCTGAATCCAACTTACCATTATAATCCGGTGGATTGAAATGGGGTTTTGTATTTGCTCTAGTTTTAAAAGGCTCTTATGAACCTCTCCTCCCTAATCTAGACCAAGTTGATCTTCTCTTCCTCTTTCTTACTATACTTCTACCTCTTCATCACTCACATCATCAACTGGTCAACCCCTCCTCTAGGCCATTTTGACTGCATCTAATCTAGCAGCAATTCCTCTCACCATCTCCATTAAATCTTGGTCTGTGTTTCCATGCACTCCATTTCCTCTAACATTTCTTCTTCCTACCATCTTTACAAAATTCCTCTGCAGCTGTAGGTCAGATCATCAATCTGCCACCCCACAACAAATCTTCAATAGGACTCCATGAATTTTGATGACCTCACATAGATTGAATCTCACTCTGATACCAATCTAGCACAACCATGGTAGGAGGGTTCTCAAAGAGAAAAATCCGGACTTTACAGAAAGAGTAACACAATAGAAGCAACACCAAATATGGAGGAAAATGCAGATGTAAATATCCTCATTAATAGAAATATCAGTTACAATCAGCTGACAACATCCGAGCTTCAAGATTCAGCTCACATGCCTGATACAACATGTTCAAAAATACAACATTCCAATATGCTCCTATATGCAAGCTGAAATGTTACAATTCAGATTAAGAACTTATCTACTTATTATTCACTAATTTCCTAATGATTTATTACAAGCTTTATATCATATCTGTAGGTATAGAAACATCAGCATCAACCAAAGATCATCACAATCTCCTACGAAGGAAAATGTACCGTGCACATGAACAGGTCAACCTCAAATTTGAATTACTCCTCTGTGAATACATAAGATGAAGTGGGGACCTATATTTAAGGTCAGGGTTACTCCATCGAACATTTAAAATCACACTATTAAGATCCGCTCATCATGGAAACGATCCTCCAATGATCAAATTAGCCACTCACTTTGAAAATTATTCCAGTGTTGGTTCAAGAAACTGCCATGAAATCCAGAATCGATAACTTGCCAGAAAAAGATCCAATCGCGCTAAAATATTGGAATAATGAGAATGAACATTTCCATGATGTAAACCAAGATCAACAGGTTTTGGTGAGCAAATATGACGAATTCACCAACATGAGCTAAGAAAGAACAAAACAAGAACAAAAACTGAAAGAAAATATTTTTGGTTGATGCAATATTGCCAAGAACCAAGGATGCTCCTCCATCATTAGCCCATAAAAAAAAGTGAGCATCTAAAGCACTGGGTATAATTTGATCTGCTACTAACTTTTCCATATCTTTTCCCATCAAGAGTTTCAATTCAACCTGATAACTAACCCATAATTTCTCCTCCTTTTCAATGGAAATCATATCATCTCCACAAGTTTGTGAGTACAAATTTCTGTCTGGTGGGTCATCATCACCACATTCCTAAGCGCCCATTGTTGAAGACTGAGGGACATTAATAATTGACTGTCTGCTAGCAAAAGCTTGGGATGTACCCTCAGTAGCCCGTGAGTCCTTTGATCTTGTACAAGGGGGAGACTGTTTAGTTTTCTTCTTGGTTACCCATTCTTTAGTTCTAGTTAGAACATATGCAATTCTCACCTCAAAGGTTTCCTTTTCCTTGAAATTCCAGTCCATAGTAGGTATAAGACTTCTTTCTATGAGTTTAGTGTACATTGGACCAATCATATCGGACCCATCCTCAATAACATCTCTCAAATCCCATTTGAAGTCATAGATAACAATTTTTTATACAGTCAATCTCATCCAACTTCTTCTTCTTACCTCATATTCATCAAAACAATCTGTCCAATAGTCTTCAAGGTTAGGTTGATGATTAAAAGGACCTAATTTCAAATTCTCTTTCACATATTCTTTTAGGTCAAAAGGGAAACACTCATCAAATGAGGGCATATTGTATTTAGACAGTTTTTCCTCAATATTCAAGGCATCAGACATATATTGGTAGTTGTATGCACTGAATCCAAATGGAAAACTGACAGTAAGCCTTTTCTTGTCTTGACATATTCTATTCACATCAACCAATTTCCTACTGACCTCAATGACTACCCATTTATCTTCAGGTTAAATAGGAAATTTAATGGGAAATCCTGCATATCCACCTACTCTTATATAGGAAAACCTTTAGAATTGGATGAAATGGCAACCATAGAAACTTACAAATTGTATAGCCTGTTGGTTGTTTTTTGCTATAACCAAGTTGGTCTTCTAATCTACCTATGGAATTGCCAATTCCAATCAAGGGTAGCTCGAAGGACCTAGACCAACTGACGAGGATTTTAAAGACCTCCTACACTTTGGGCTCTGTAAGACCGGGGAGGGTGATCTCTTAATGCGTTTACAACCTTTGCACCATTATCATAAACAACATTAAAAACAACATATAATCTCATTTATTATCTCAACATAATAGGATAATATTGAATAGAATTGGTTGTTCATCAATAATATTAACTATTTGGAGCATGAGATTATTACAACATAGGGATTTAAAATGATTTTGAATTTATAAAACGTTTCTGAGATGCACTAAGCTGCAAGATAAATCAATGCCTAATTCTTGGCCATGGAGTCAAACACATAAAAACAATTCATCAACAAATGTCATTCAACCAGTGGATTTAAATTGTTAATGCCTTGCATCAACTGTTAGTTTCTTACACCAACAATCCCACTCCTATTATCAATCAAACTCTCCTTACCAAATCCAACTTGCACACTTGAAATCACTATTATCTGCTCAAAGTATTTAACCATTTCTTTGAAATAGACCCATAAACAAATAACACAATCTCATGAAATTTGAGATGAAAAACTCAAAGATACTTTGTATTATTGAATTCATATGATTAAACTATACAAGTGTGGAGACAATTTGAAGATATTCATGAATATGCACACACTTTCATGATTTATTTGCATAAACTAGTTGTATTTGATCATGAAATCAAAAAATTACAGCATACAGACTCAAGAAATGACTCAGAACTTGAAATTTTCTATCTACCCAGCCCCATACAAAACCTCAGAACTCTGAGTAATGAGAAGAGAAGAGAAGAAAAAGAAGAATAGAAGTATCCAGAAGAAGCCCTAAAGCTGATCCGGAGATGCCATCTAGAATCCTCTTCACTGTTGATCAACAAAAGAAAAGCCTCTCTCCTCTATCTACAATAGACTTTGCCTCCAAATCTGCCTTTGATGTGTGTTTTTTTGCAACAGAAAAAATCACCATGTGATGGAATTCCCCATTTTACCAGTAGCTACAAAATATCTCTACCTTACCCATGAAAATTTATATTTTCTGGTCATTTTAAATGTTGTAACAAAATTTTACCTCCCAACACAAATACTTTTATAAAGTGAATAAATTCACTTTATGTTCATTCCCAGAAAATAAAGCTTCCTTCTAAAGGGACTTATGGAACCACATAAAATATTCACCTACATATTTAAGTGGCACCTCACTACCTCTCCCATGCAATTTCACTAAAATATTTCACCTGAAATATTTATTCACAAAGGCAAAAACATTTTACCCTCAAGAGATTTAATAATGGCCTTTACCTTGGTTTACCTGTGCTTCACCTTTATTTTTAAACATTTACCCATTTAAAATATTTTTCCCCCAATATCAAAGACATTCTCTTTTTTGAAAGAAATGCCCAAGCAACAACTTTACTTGTTCACCACACTTAATATTTTTGCATTTAATATTTTATGCCCATCACAAGCCACACAAAACCTCCTTCAAGGTATCAAAGATTTTAGAATGAAATCTCATTAGGCTCTTATTTTTAAATGTTTTTCTTTTATGAAAAAGCAAGTGAAAACCTTCGAAATATTTGCACTAGGAATATTAAAGTTATACCCAACATTGAAAACATTCTTGGGCCCACTGCCACATGTCATAATCTCGCTATCTTGTAGAAATTAAACAACTTACACCTTTATCCCACGAAATGGAGGGGAATGGCTAGGATGTGGGTGGGTTTTCACTTCTTTTCTGAGCTATTGGTTTCCTTGTTCTTCACTGTTGTTGCCCTAATCCTTTGTCTTGCGTTTCTACAACTCTCATGGTGTTTGCTTGAGCTACAGTTTCCTCCATTCATGGCGTTCCTGTGACAACACCAAAATCTCCTCCTTTCATTTTGGCGTGGGTAGAAAAGGAACTAAAACTACTAGAGCTATTATTTAGAGTTTCTGAGATCTTCATATGGATGGTGTGTCGCTCATGGAATCAATGCCCCGTTTCATGGTATGTTGCCTTCATCTATGAAATTCCATCACACAACTCAACATGGCTTGAGCTCTCTTCAACAATCACAATGTCCCCTTTAAATCTGCATTTGCATTTAAAGTTTATGAGGTCACTTGTGAGCATGTTGGCACGTATTGCCTCCAAACCCTTGAGCATCCAATGGCATTTCTTGAGACCACACTTTTGGAAGAGGAATTTGTATTTAGCAAGCTACGTGCCTCTATTTCTCTCTATCTATGTTTACTAGAAAGTTTATATTGTCTATCAATAGATATATTTTGCACATATTGCTAGCGCACAAGCTGTCCAAGGAATAGAAATCATCAATAAACTTTGATGGCATCCTCTTTTGTTGCAATTGGTTGAAATTTTCTAAAGCATTTTCAACAAATTCATTTTGAGCATATCTGGTGACCATGGCACAAATTGCTTCCTCTTTGTATGGTACGAGCCTTCTAAACATAATTTGGATACCTATGGTTGAAAAGTGGCTCACACCTTTTCAACAATCCATCATACACGCTAGGCATGGCATTCTATTTTATTCACCAATGGATATTCTTCAAGTTTTGCGGCCCATATCAGGTACAAAAAGCCATACCTATAATCATTCTCCTTAAGCTACACTCCAACCAAACCCTTTGTCCTCCATGTTTTGAGCCAGATTGCATTTGTTGTGAAGTTTCTAGAGCCTATCATCTTGTTGGCCACTCCCTCTTCATTCACCTTAGAGAAAACACTCTTATCCTGATGTGCAAAAACTTTATTGATTACATTAGTTTAGAAGTTTCTATGGCACCGTCTTCATCTCAGCGCACCACGTTATCACTCAAAAGTTGCATTCATCTCTTCACAGGGATTGTGCCCTTCATTTATATTTTCTTTGAAAGTGTCTAAAGTCCTTTAAAAAATGCATTTTGGCTGCCTTCGTGGCATTCCTTGAGACCACATTATTTGAGGGATTTTGTCAAATACTTTTTCCTCTTCCTGATGATGGATCACTGAGTGTGATCCGAAATGTCGACAAAAAAATTGACACAGTCGAATCCAAAAGCTTAAATATTATCTTCATGGACTATGGAAAACTCATACCAACTATAGTTTATGCCTTGTTTATGCTTCCAAATTTTGTATATATATCACCTCTCTTTATGGCTTTAAATCTGCGATATGTTTCAATAAATGAGAGTTTCTAACAGAGCATTCTGCTGGGCGCGACACTCATTTGGGATTTTGAATTCTCACATAGAGTTACATGCTCTATTCATGCTTCTACATTTTCTAACTTGCAGCCATTCTTGGCTGAGATGCAAAAAATAGATTTCATCTGGAATAGATTCAAGATTCTCCAAGCAAGTGTAGCTGGCACACTAGGTCGAGCCCCACCATGTTTATGGATGTTCATTTCATGGTCCTTGAATATTTCATAATGAACCCCCACTTCCACATTCACTAAATCCCCAAACTCTTGTCATAGTCAAACAATCCATACAAAAGATCATTCCTTTTGAATAATTACATCACTTCCCCCACTATCATCATGGCTTGTATCACATTTTCTCTTCAACACCAATTGTGTTTTTGATCCTAAAAAAAAAAGCACTCCATGAATTAATTCTTTATTTTGGATGCTTATCATATAATTAAGACCTCCCTTCATACTCACTTGGCTGCTCTTCACACTGTTGATAAGAAACTTGGGACTCAATCTGGTAGGTGTGAAATGCTAGTTCTTAACTGCAAACATTGAACTGGAGCTAGCTTGAGAATTTTCTTTTCAAAACACACATGTTTGTTGGTTGCTCACTTGTGTTCTCTGAAGGTCTATGAGGCATAACCTCAGCTCCCAACTTCATTGTTATATAAAGCATGTTGGGTCCCTTGTGGGCCTGGCTAAATTTTTTTTCGTTTGCAAACAAATTTTGTGCTCAAAATGATTTGAGATGACTTTTGAATGCTTTGGAGTTGGAAAAAAAACTAGGTTTCCATTTAAATTCACTTTCTGACACATTTGAAAAATGAGCAAAACTGGCTAAGTTGGCTTTGGAATCGGCCTTGAAAATTGGGCAAACAACCTCCTGGAGACATAAAAACTTGCAGACATGTAGCCATTGGTTCAGAGAATTGAATACAAAAGACGACTCTGAGAAAGGATTCAAGAGGTGAAAGATATTAATCAGAAAATATTCCTACTCGAACTTTCTCCAACAATCAATTGTTTAGAACCAACTTAAACTCAAGAGATCACCTCGTTGCAAAAATATCAAATCAACTCCTTGCGAGCTGCCACTGTACACAATAAATCATCTTGGTGCAGTGAACATGTGTGCAAGAGGAATTATCCTAAAACATCTCCCACCAAAATATATTGAAGGTCAAAGTTGACCTCTTAGAAAGGTTTCTGGAAATGTAGATGTAAAACTGGAGAAAATGCAATTGGTTTTGATCTGCTAAAAATAGTAAATCAACTCCTAAGGCCTTGAAAGTTGACATGTGAGCTCATTTTGATATAGAGAATGTAAAAAAACAATCATTCTGACATGCCAATCAACCAATTGCAAAATGCAAGCTCAAACGGGGGGCAACTTTGTAGAACTAAACGTTTGTAAATAGTTGAACAGTGACAAAACCCTCCAGCTTCACTTTTCAAAACCTTGACAAAACTCATCGTGGGAAGCTAAAAATTGACAAGCATACTCATATATGACACATGAGTGTATCTGCAAAGGGATTCTACACGAAAATCAATAGGCATCAAATTATGACTCTCTAAAGTAGTTCATTTAGGCAGATTTGTCAGGTGCACTTCTGAAAGTGCAGAGGAAATTTTTTGAAATGGGCACTTCAAATTTGCAAAATTTGAGAGTGCCAACATAGCCTCTAGAGAAAATATTATTACTGGGCACCCCTACAATTCCCTAACCAATCTCATAGTGAAAGTATCAACAATTCTTCTGAAATGAAAGAAACTCTTATGAAGTTGAAGCTTATCAAAGTAGTCATAGATGGGTACTTTGTCTGGTGGTAGGTCACTTGGCCTTAATCTTGGCCAGGGTCGAGTACTCACAAGGGCATATATTAAGTAAGATGACATGAAAATGAATATGTTCAGAACAAAAAGTGACATGATTTCATGTATACGATTACTGATGATCTCAACCCAATCTAGAAGTTGTTCTCCACTAAGTACAATTTGGATAAAGAAGTACATCCATTCTTCAAAGTTGTGGACATTCTCATTGCCTCTAACCCTATGCAATAACACAAAAATGTCAATGACTTCATTTATTAGGTGATTCCTGTGTAGGTTGCGAGGCAACTGGGATTTTCCCTTCTTGGGCTTCAGGTATGTGCAGGATCATCATGGAAAAAACATGCCCTTAAGTGGCAAAAAATTAAGAAAAACCAGAGTTAGGAAACTTGACGTAATAATTTGAATAAGTTATCTCTATTATTTCAAAAATATGTAAGAATATAATATGCAGCAAATTAAATGTAGTTTCTAAACTACTAGGTTTTTAAATCTATTTTGTGAAAATTTGAAATTTCAATGGAGTAGTACTTAAATAATTTCAAGGAAAAAAAAAGTAGGTGTATGTCTGACCACCCTAACCACAATAAAATGATAATAATTTTTTATAATATTTTAGATATAAGTAGAGGACTCATGTCCCGATGTAATGCATTATTTTTTGTAATTTTTTCCAAATAAATAATTAATTATAATTTTTATTACAACTTTTAAAAATATAAAAATCATATGTACAGCCACCTTAACTTGGTCAAAACTTCACAAATTCAAATTTATTTTTTTTTAATCCTATAGTATGTGAAGCATAAAATGTGAGTATGTTTGATTCAAAAATGTGATACTATTGAAAGCTATAGATTTTTCAATCGACCTATTAGTGGGACTTTAGTCATAATTCAAATAGAAAAGAATAATAATTATTTATTAAATGCAAAGTAAAGCATAATTTATATTGGTGGAAAGCTGAGAATATCCTTTAAAACCCCTTTTCGTTTCATCAATTTTGGGTAAAAAAAAATTGTCAACCACATACCCTACACATACCCATTATATTGCCACTTTTTGGCCCATCATGATCCTACACATACCCCTTAACTAACTAATTCTTTGCTATTACATTCCTATAAATTCCCTTTTTGGTAGTGAATTCAATATGAGAATTGGTCATGTCCATTGGTGAATACTCTTCCCTCTTCGAAGTTCTCAAACATGACACAAAAGTAGACCTCTGAATTTTTAGAACCAGCTTGTTGTCCTCTGTTCTAACTTCACATGTCTATGAATTATAATATCTAATGCACTCCAACACTAATTTAGGACTCTGCATAGCTATAGGAAATGTGGGGGCCTTAATTAATCCATTAACCCTTACCCTCTCAATGATTGGTGGAGGATTGGGTTGGTTAAATTTATTCCTTATTTTATCTAGGCTAACTGGCCCTAGCCAAGTGTCACCAATCTCAGGCCCCTCATAAGTTAAACTAGACACATATTCATCTACCGCATACTTAATCCTCTCCATGTTCAAATATGAATCTCAACAACATATACTTTTGAATGTAAAAAATTCAAAAAGCAGGTTGTAATGGATAAACTATAGTTACCTTTTGATGGCGATTTCTACAATTCACATTGCGCGTGTCCTCCAATTCTTCCCAAAAGTTACCACGACAAGAATGTTTGTTTTTTCATTCTGCTATTTTATTAATCATAGCTACATGAAAAAACACGGGGGGAAGATGGGCATTAATTCCCAAATTAGAATTATGACATGTGGTAGCTCTTGCTATCAACATTCCCCATATAACTATTGTTTAAAAATTTGAAAACAAACATCTATAGGCAGTCATAAAAGAGATTTGCAAAACTTTAAAAATATGTACCAAAGTTCAAGAATGACCGAAAAAGACCGCCTGAGCTTAAAAAATCACATTAAGGATGAAGTTCGACTAGGTACACAAAAGACCGCCCAATGCAACACTTGAATGAAATGAAAGGGGTCCCCAGCAACAAGGTGAGGTGTTCCACAAACTACGTACTACCCCACCTGAGTTAGAATGAGGACACAACACACCATCCACATCAAAAAAAATGGATAAAATAGGTTAGCCGGAGATCTAATGAGGTGGGGAATGAAGTTATGGTAACACTGGCTTTGACTAGGGACGAAGACTAGTAAGCATGAAGCAACAAACCCATATTTAATGAAAATGGATTAGTGTATTATCTATTGGGCATGAAAGTCAGCCAAAGTAAGATATACTCTCTAGCATTAGAAAGACAGTAGGAAAAAAAAAACCTAAAATAAAAATCTAAACTAACTATATACAAAGGAGGGGAGGCAATGAAGGCCATCATAGTTGATGTAACTTTAAATCTTACCCATTATAAGAATAGGCAGAGGAGTCCCATCAGGATATGCCAACTAAAATGTATTAGGCCTGGATTCCTAAATAATTTTGAAAGGGTTGATCCAAAGTGAATCAAACTATTTGTGGGCACCTTTAGGTTCTTTGTGTTTATCCCACAATAAAACTGACTCTCTGAGCATGAATTTTCAAGGCCAAGACTTCCTGTCAAATATCTTCTTGACCTGCACTTGATGTATAGTTATTTTTTCAATCATCTCTTCATGTTTTTCTTCCAGCTTAGTTAGGTACAAAATTATTTTCTCTAGAGCATCATTGAACTCGAATTCTTCTATAGCAATTTGCAATTTTCGTACTAGAAATTCCAATGAAAGGGGAAGTGCACCTTCTACTCCATAAACCAACTCAAAGGGCATAAATCCAATAGCTCACTTTGGAGTTATCCAATCTTCCCAAAGAGCTTCATATAACCTTTTGTGTTAGTCCTTCTGATTGCCACTGACTAGCTTCTTAATAATATTTATGAAATTTTTATTAGTTGATTTTTCTTGACCATTTCCCTATCGATAATAATCAGCTAAATGGGAAACAAAGATCTCGTAGTCATAGCAGAAAAGTGAGAATTCACTTGATGAAAAATTGGTGGCATTATCAACGACTAATTTATGTGGGACCCAATACCTGACCAATATATTTTCTTTGACAAAGTCATAGACTACTTTAGAAGTGGTTCTTTTAGCTAGAATTTCCTCCACCCATTTAGTGAAGTAATCGTTAGCTATAATAATGTGAGTATGACCTGCACTAGATGGTCGGCTGATTGGACCAATAAAATCAATTCTCCATTGCTGAAATGGTCCATCAATAAATATAGGTTTGAGTAGCAAGGCTGCCAATTGGGGCTTCCTACGAATAACTTGCATTTATCACACTTTCCAACCCAGTGATAAGCATCCTTAAACATCCCAGGCAAGTAATACCCATGTCTTAGGATTTTGAAAGAATATACAATAGATGAGAAATGACCACCACAAGCCTTGTTATGGAAGAGGTTAAGTAGTTGTTCTTGTTGAGCTTTATCAACACATTTCAAAAAGGATTCATCTATACCTTTCTTGTACAAGGTATCATCCCAAATAACATATTTAGCTACCTTCAGCTTTAAATTCCTTTTCTATTTTCTTGAGAGATGACTTGGACATTGCTCGTAAGTAAGGAAATAAGCAATATTAGAGAACCATTTGTCTTGCAGACTGACAGTCAATACAAATGGTAGATCTTCACTTTCTTCTTCTTCCTTTATGTTTTCTTCCATCAACTTACAAAGCCCTCTTCCTCTTACTAACTTAGTTGGATTTAAGTCTAGGTCATACTCTTGTACTTTAGCTATCCAAATTCCTCTCCTATTGTAGTCGAGATCATCTTGGGTTAATATACTTTTGATAGTTGGGTCTAGTACGTAAACCACTAAGTGTGAGTGAAGAATGTAGAACCAAAATTACATTTGACTGCTCTAACCACTACAAATGCATGTTTTTCTATAGGATATTAATTAATTTTGTGCTTATTTAATGGTTTTATCATGAAGGCAATAGGTGCCTAGACTTTATCCTCATTCTCCTACAAAGTTATGGCTGACATGATATGTTCTAAAGCATAGAAATAAATAATGAAATCCATTTTAAAGTCTGGAGTAACCAAAATAGGGGCTCTGGAAATTGCTTCCTTAATTTTTTCAAAATATTTCTTCCTAGCTTCATTCCATTTAAAGCATGGTTTTTCTTTCATCATATCTACAATATGCTTAGTAATCTCAAAAAAATCTAGAACAAATTTTCTCAGGAAATTTACCTAGCCAAAGAAGGACTTCACACTAGTTTGACTCGAAGGAAGATTCAATTGCAAGATGGCTTGTACTTGGCTTGGATCTATTCTAATGCCTTCTTTGGACATAATGTGGCCCAAAATTTTTCGTTCTATGACAATAAAAATAGACTTTTTAGGGTTCAGGGAAATGCCTTGTTCTACACACCTTTGTAAAACCTACTCTAGATCTTGGAAATGATCACCCCTTCCTTTTGAGAACAATTTCAAGTCATCAATATAGATGACTATAATTTTCTTTTAGAGGTCACCAAAATAAAAATCCACTGCACATTGAAAAGTAGCTCCTGCATTAATCAGTCCAAATGGTATTTGGTTATAAGCAAAAGTTCCCCAAGGTGTAATAAATGTAGTTTTATGTTGATCCTCTTTTGAGATACTGATATGATTATATCCTGAAAAGCCATCTAACATGAACATCATCTCTGAACCAACAACTTTTTGTAAAATATGATCCATGTTCGGTAAAGTATAGTTGTCTTTCAATGATGCTTGATTGAGATTCCTAAAATCAACACATATTTGAATCTCCTCATTTTTCTTGTGTATTGGAAAATAATTCACCACCCAGGTTGAATGATGTATAGGATATATGATTCTTTCCTTTAACATCTTATCAATCTCCTTGAATATGGTATCAATTACCATGGGGTTATAATTCCTTTGTTTTTTTCTAAAGGCAATTTTCCCTTCCTTAAGTGGTATATGATTCTAGAATTTTCCATTCATAAAACTCTTCAAATCATCATAACACTAGGTGAAGACCTCTTTATACTTGGTTAGCAAGGCTATTAGTTTTTCTCTTTCTTTTGGGGAGAAACATTTACCAATGTATAATATTTTGGGAGATGTAGAATCTTCGATGTTCATTGCTTCAAATCCATCAGAATGTGCAACAAAGTTACTCATCTTTTTCTTGATGGAATAGTCATGGCGATCAAATAAATCTTCAAGAGAAACCAATCCTTTGGGTATTTTATTCCCCTTTAATTGAATAAATTTATCTTGGGAATCAGTTATATTATCTGGATAGAAATCCCTACACTAATGATCACTTCCCTCAAAGAATAGCTGAGCAAAAGCCCCAACATTTTCTAGGAAAACCTGAATTTTCTTATCATTTTCAAAAACTTTCCAATGGTTGACATTATCAGGGACACTTGGTCAATAGACAAACTCAATTCTATAAGATTTATCTTTGAATTCTAGATGTGGAAGAAGCAGACAAGCTGAAACTGCTAGTGAGTTAGCCTTCGTGTTAAGTTCCCTAGGAATGATTTCAATTGAAAAATCATCAAAGTTATTGATAACATCCCAAACTTGATTCCTATAATGCTTTAGCCTTTCATTCTTAATAGTAAAGACATTTTGCATTTGTTTAACAATGAGTTTAGCATCCCCCAAAACTTTGAGCATCTTAATTCCCATAATCTTAGCTTCAATGAGACCCAATAAAAGACCTTCATATTCGGCTTTATTATTAGTGTTATCAAATTCTAACTTATATGCAAAAGGGAATTTCTCACCAGAAGGGGAAATAAGAACAACACCTACTCCTGAACTAGCATGGGAACAACTTCCATCAAATTCCATTGTATAGAGTTTCAATTTTGAGTGCGAAGAACATAAAGCATTGCCATTTTCTTCACCAGAGAAAATCATATAGTTCCCAAACTCATTCTCTTCATATAAAATTTGGGCTTTAGGATCTTTAGACTTAAGCATGATTATCTTTTCTTTTGATTTAGGTTCAAGTCGTACCTTCTCTTTACCAATAGGAATGGTTGCATATGACCAATCTAGTTGTATTTATCCACCCAAATCTTTGCAAAAGCTTCTACTTAGGAGCATACCATAACTAGCAGATATGTCTACAACTAGTATGGTGAGTCTGAGTCACTTGTTAGGGTAATAAGAAAGTGCTACTTGAGTATCCTTAATTTTTCCTACCAAGGGAACCTGCTTAGAATCCATCAAGTAACATTTTCCAAATTTTTTGGTCATCTCTAATCCCAAAGCTTTAGCAATTTATGCAAGCATAACATTATCAGACGCACCCGAATCAATGATGCAATTTTTAACCCTGAATCCATTCACAAATAAAGAGACATAGAAAGGGTATGGTTTCACATGAAAATGTAGTGAAGATGATGCTTTACTACAGGATACAACATTGGTAGCTAGGTCTTGAGGCTTAACTATTGTTTCATCTAATCCTACATGTAATTCAAAATGCCCTAGCCTAACATATTCAATCAGCCTATCTAGTTCTTTAGGATTCATTTTTTAAATATTCAGCTTGGGATACTTGAATCTTGGTAGATTTACAAAATTATAAAATATCAAAGTTCCAAATAGACTTTCAGAGGATGACACAGTAGGATTTCTTGAAGTACTATTGACTATACTAGATGAAGTATTTTCACCTTTTGAGGTTGCACTAACCTTTGTGGGTAAAATTTTTGGAGAATTAGGAATACCTTTTTGGTTGGAATGTTGTTGACTTCTAGTAATACATCTCCTCCTTGATCATCATCAGGTTCATATTCTAAATATCCATTCGTAGAGTCACCATTTTGATTGGATGATGTACTTTCCTTTGTAACCTCTTCAATGAATTCTTTAGTAATGGTCAACTGTATAAACCTATTCATCTCAGGACAATTTGCACCATCATGATTAGCCATGAGATGGAAGACACGTATTTTCCTCTTATTATCAGGAGGAGGGGCCTTGATTTCCAACCTTTGTTGTGTCAGAGGTAAGGGAAATTTTTTATTCCTTGGTTGAAGATTAACTTTCCTAGGTATATCTTGATAAAGCTGGTTACCTTTAGGCATCTGCCTCTTGAGGGAAATTATATCATTAGATAATCTTTGAATCATAGGATCTGAAGAAGTGGTGGGAGGTGCTTTACTATTGTGTAACTCATTTTTCCATTTCCTAATAGAAATAAAATCATCCTCCAGCTCCACGACCAATGCTTGTGTAGCTTCAAGATTATTTTGTGGCTACCTTTTCAAAAGGTGTCCAATATCTAGATGTTGTGCATTGATGAAGAAACATTTTTGTGTCTCTATAGAGGGCCTTTTATAAACTATGATCTGATTTATTATTCTATTGAACTTGGCTACAAAATATCTCATGGGTTAATTTCCCTCCTTTTTCAAATGAGTAACTTGAGCTAACAGTGTCAAATCATCATCAACACCTTTAAATATAGCTTCAAAATTTCTTTGTACTGTAGAACAATTAGTAATCCATCCATGTGGTAGTTGATAAAACCATTGTGCCACTGCATCCATTAAAGATTCCACAAATAACCTAACAACAACATCTTCCTCTTGTACTGCGAGAACATTGCATGCAGCAAAGAAAGCATCAATGTGTTCCTCTAGTGAAATTTTACCATCTCCACTAAAATTAGGAAAATTCTTCTAAGACCCTTTAGGAAAATCATGAAAGTTATTTCCTAATTGTAGAGGACCAATAGTAGCACCCCAAGGAATAGGTTGCAAATTAGCCATGGTGAGGGGAAAGTTAACTACAACTTGTAAGGCAGTCTTGTGTAGAGAAAGTATCTAAGAAATAGAGTCGTTTATGGGTGTTCTAATAGGTGAGGCCGGTCGACTTCTAGCCCTTTGTCTAGAGGGAATAATATAGGAAAATTTAACTCTCTATTGGGCTTCAAAAATGGGGTTTGAGTTCCCTCTACTTCTCTCACCTCTAGTAAATCTGTGAAAATCCAGGGTTGATTAATTTTCTTATGATGTATGCCCAGATAAGGAGTCCAACCTAACAATCTGAAATCCCTAGCAGAGTCACCAAAAATCTGTTGGCTAACATATTTACACTTCTAAGAATTGATAAGTAGAAACCCCACGAAGTGCAAGAAACTAACCAATAGCTTTGAATATCTACCTTTAAACAAGATTGATATCCTCTCAATTTTTCTCAATGTACAACTCCCTCACAAAAAATTCAATGAATTTAAAGAACAAGAAAAGTAAAAACCATGTATGCTTTTAACCAGAAATCAGGAAAGGGTAAACCTGATATTAGAGAATTCCAACTACCGGGTGCTTGAGTAGTAACATAAAATATTAGCACAAATTCAAATCAATTAGTAGAGATAAAGCATATAATCAATACCATATAAGGAACAAAATTGGATGTAAGAAATGAAATTATCATACCAAGATAAGATATGAAAAATGTATTCTCGAACACAAAGATTTAAGAAGCCAATAAGCTCAACTAGATTGCACACAGAAAAAATGGTAATTTCATTCATCAATAGTATCGAGATTTTTTTTTTTTTTGCAAAGTAATGTCTAGAGAGAGTTTGAAACACAAATACATCCTTAAATAAGTGAATAAGTTTCGCCTCTTCATGTTGATAGCCCATTAATCAAAAGACACATAAAAGAAAACAAGAAAAGATAGGTCACTATGCTAGTGTCGCTTCACTTCCAGTCTCCTAGGTAGAAAAAGATCTCTTTTGCCACACTTGGAAGGTTTTCAGGATATGCATCAGGTCTTTGTGTTGCGGGATGGCTATATTTGTCATCCTCACCTTCCATGTCAGATGAGTGTCTTTGGCTATTTCCACACGCTGTTCAAAAATCTTCAAGTGATCAATAGCCTAAGATGTCACCAAGTGTAATTCACTTAGCTTCTGCAAATGTTCTACATGAGGAGTGGGTATATCAAGAGTTTCCTTAACCGTTTTCTCAAAATTAGCAATTAAACTTCTAATGTCCACATTATCTTTGATTCCATTTTTATTTTGTATAGACCAAGAGCTATTAGAGTGTTTAATGCTTCATCAAAAATGACATCGCACTCATTTATGACCTCCTTAAGTTTCTGTAAACTCTACTTAGCAACCTGCAATGTCCATTCCACTCCTTTAGCCCATGACAAAAAGCAAGCATATGAAGCATTGGGTATAATTTGATCTGCGACCAAATTTTCCATATTTGTGCCCATCAAGAGTTTCAATTGAACCTGATAATTAACTCATAATTTCTCCTCCTTTTCAATGGAAATCATATCATCTCCACAAGTTTGTGAGGACACATTTTTTCTAGTGGGTCATCATCACCACTTCCCTAAGCGCCCATTGCTGAAGATTGAGGGACATTACTGATTGACTATCTGCTAGTAGAATCTTGGGATGTACCCTTAGTAGCTGATGAGTCCTTTGATCTGGTATAAGGGCCAGATTGTTCAATTTTATTCTTGGTTACCCATTCTTTAGTTCTGGTTAGAACATCTACAATTCTCACCTCAATAGTTTCCTTTTCCTTGAAATTCCAGTCCATAGCAGGTATAGGCCTACTTTCTATGAGTTCAATATACACTGGATCAATTATACTAGACCCATCCTCAATAAAATCTCTCAAATTCCATTTCAAGTCATAGATAACAATTTGTTCTACTGTCAATCTCATCCAACTTCTTCTTCTTACCTCATATTCATCAAAATAATCAGCCCAATAGTCTTCCAGGTTAGGTTGATGATTGAAAGAAGGACCTAATTTCATATTCTCTTTCACATAGTCTTTCAGGTCAAAAGGGAAACACTCATCAAATGAGGGCATATTGTATTTAGATAGTTCCACCTCAATGTTCAAGGCATTAGACATAGATTGGAAGTTGTATGCACTGAATCCAAATGGAAAACTAACAGTAAGCCTTTTCCTATCTCGACATATTCTATTCACATCAACCAATTTCCTACTAACCTCAATGACTACCCATTTATCTTCAGGGTACTTGGGCATTTTAATGGGAATGCATGCATATCCACCTACTGTTATATAGTAATTTTTTTGAAATTGGATGAAATGACAACCATAGAAACTTACAAGCTGTATAGCCTCTAGAGACAATCTTATTGTTGGGTGCCCCTAAAATTCCCTGACCAATCTCATAGTGGAAGTATCAACAATTCATCTGAAATGAAAGAAAATATTATGAAGTCAAACCTTATCAAAGTAGTCATAGATGGGTACTTTTCTAGTGGTAGGTCACTTGGCATTAATCCTAGCTAGGGTCGAGTACTCACAAGGGCATATATTAAGTAAGATGACATGAAAAAGAACATGTTTAGAACAAAAAGTGACATCATTTCATGTATACGATTACTAATGATCTTAGCCCAATCCAGAAATTGTTCTCCACTAAGTATAATTTGGATAAAGTACATCCATTCTTCAAAGTTGTGGACATTCTCATTGCCTCTAACCCTATGCAATAACACAACAATGTCAACGACTTAATTTATTAGGTGATTCTTGTGTAGGTTGTGAGGCAACTAGTATTTTCGCTTCTTGGGCTTCATTAACAAATTTTTCACTATCACATTCCTATAAATTCCCTTTTTGGTAGTGAATTCAATCTAAGAATTGTTCATGTCCATTGGTGAATACTCTTAACTCTCCAAAGTTCTCAAACATGACATGAAAATAGACCTATGAATTTTTAGAACCAACCTGTTGTCCTTTGTTCTAACTTCCCATGTCTATGAATTATAATGTCTAATGCACTCCAACACTAATTCAAGACTCTGCACAACTATAGGAAATGCGGCGGCCTCAATTAATCCACTACCCCTTACCCTCTCAATGATTGGTGGAGGATTGGGTTGGTTAAATTTATTCCTTATTTTGTCTAGGCTAACTTGCCCTACCTGAGTTTTACCAATCTCAGGACCCTCATAAGTTAAAATAGACACACATTCATATCCCACATACTTAACCTTCACCATGTTCAAATATGAATCTCAACAACATATACTTTTGAATGCAAAAAATTTAGAAAGTAGGGTGTAATAGATAAACTATAATTACCTTCTAATGGCAATTTCTGTAATTTGTACTGCACGAGCCTCCAATTCTTCCCAAAAGTTAACATGAGAAGAATGTCTTTTTTTTTTTCATTCTACTATTTTATTAACCAAAGCTACACAGAAAAACATGGGGGGCAGATGGGCATTAATTCCCAAATTAGAATTATAACATGTGGTAGTTGTCGATGCCAACATTCCCCATATAAATATCGTTTAAAATTTTGAAAATAAAACATCTATAGGTGGTCATAAAAGAGGTTCACATAGCTTTAAAAATATGTGCCCAAGTTCAAGCACGACCAAAAAAGACCACCCAAGCTTAAACAATCACATTAAAGACAAATTTTTACTAGGTACATAAAACACCACCCAATGCAACACTTGAAAGAAACGAAAGGGGTACCCGACATCAAGGTGAGGTGTTCAACAACCTACATAAAATCCCGCCTGAGTTAGCATGAGGACACAACACACCGCCCACATAAAAAAAAGGTATAAAATAGGTTAGCGAGTGATCTAATGACGTGGGTAATGAAGTTATGGTAAAAAATAGTAATGTGAAAAAATCAAACAGTCATAGGATTGAGTTTTAGAAACTAAAAATGGAATCGAACATAGACCATAGACAAGGTTTCAGATGGAAGATTGTATTCCATTTAAATGATAGGCTAGGGGTACTAGTGTTGAACAAGACAATTGAGAGGGGGGATGAAGCAGTTGTAGAAATCTTAACCCTTAAAACTTTCACCACATGTTACATCAAAATTCATTCATAAATCCTTTACTATGTTAGTGTCATCAATTGTTATGTGTAGAAGCAGAAGTAGAAATAAGTAAAATCATATACACAATAATGCCATATTTACATGGAAAAACCAATGAGGGAAAAACCATGGTGAGGATTAGTTCACAATATAAAGAATTCCAAAATTGAATACAAAGGATCACTACCGAAAAGTCTCATTACCAAAATAGGACTTGTCCAAAACAAGACTCACTGTCCATTGAGGGTTTAACACCAAGAGGGCTCACTGCCACAAAATTACAAAGAAGATAGAAGACAATAGTTACAGAGAGAAAAATATCTCAATACAACAAATATTTCCACCACAATTTTCTCACACACTTGCAAACATGCTTGAATGATAGAGTGCAACTTCAACTCACTACCTCCAGGAACATAGCAATTAAATTTCACATTGATCTACTCAAACTTGCATCACACACTATCTCGCATCTATCTTTCCTTTCATCAACATCTCAACTTGTAATTATACCTTATTCAACCTTGAAACCCATCCAAGGTTGGCCATACATCATTTGCATTAGAATGAGGGCACCCCAAACACATACTTAATGAGGACATAAATAAATCCCAACAAGCTTCCACAAACATTGTAAGTAGTGTTGAATACAAGGTCGGCCAACACTAGTATTAAACACATAAGAAAATTAAGTACAAATATCCTTAAATCGATTCAATATTCTCAAACAACAAATTTCACTTAAACACGATCTCATCAGCTTACTCTTAGAACTACAAGTCATAAAACCAAAGTACAAAGAAATCTAGAGCAACTACATTTCTCTAGGACCTCTACCAGACACACCAAACTGCATAGACACAAGTGGTGAAGATATCTCACACTACACAACAATCTAGAAACCTAAATTTTGAATATAGAAACTATCGACAACCATGAATAATATGCCAAGAACTCAAAAGCATGGAGATAATATAAAGCACATCTCAGGGCACACACAAAATACCCACAAAATTTCTTTATTACAATTTTCTCAATATCCTCTACATATACAACCAAAAACCAACTTCCATGACATAAGTGACAAAAATAACCAGTTGATAACCAGTTGACTAGTTGACATCAATGATAACACCTTCATACTTGCAACAATCTCCCCCTTTGTCATTGATGACAACACATGATGTGAAAAACCATTAAAGACAACACAACAGCTTTCAACCATCAATCACTCTGAAAATATTTCTCCCCCTTACTATTTCACATGATAATTTCTCCCCCTTTGATATCAAAGGAAAAAGAAAAAGTTATTTTACATTGTTTTCCCCTTTGAAATTAAGAACATTACAAATATAGAATTATCCCCCTTAGGAGTACACCCAAATTTATTGCACAATGACAACACATGACACTACCTACTCCCCCTAATAGGTAGCCACCAAACATTAGTCTAGAATGAAGATAGATCCATATATCCACTAGACCAATGCACCTTTATATGGACCTAGTTCAAGAAAGGAGGGGTAATAAACCCTAAATTCTCTAGGAGATACTCAAAAGTATCTTTATTAACAGCCTTAGTAAATATGTCAGCAACCTGAGCCTTTGTAGGTATATAATCAAGATTTACTTCATTCTCCACAACATTCTCTCTCGAAAAGTGATACCTTATTGATATATTCTTTGTTCTTGAGTGCATCAATGGATTCTTCAAAATGTTAATTGCACTTGTATTATCATAGAAAATAGAAATGGGATCATCATACATTACTCTAATATCCTTTAATGTCTATATCATCCACAAAACTTTTTTGTAGTAGGATGCTACAACAATATACTCAGCTTCTATAGTGGATAAGGAAATTTAATCTTTCTTTTTACTTAACCATGTGACACCAATTTGTAACCAAGAAAGAATGTACCACCAATTTTAATTTTTTGTCATCAACACAACCTTCCCAATCTACATCTATAAAAGAACTTAGTGTAAAATAAGTATCCCTAGGATACCATAAGCCATAATCTAGAGTACCATTCAAATATTTGAATATTTTCTTAACAACATGTGTTTCTTTAGGTTCTTCTTGAAATCTAGCCACAAGACAAATTACATGTATGATAACCGATCAATGATTTTTTTAGTGGCTAATATTCACCAATTGGCTAATAGTTGAAATTTGGGAATCCAAAATTGGATAATACTTCAAGCTACAACGTGACTTGAATCACCATATTTTTATAAAATTTTATTATATTATTATTTAAATCACCAAATAATTTATTTTAAAAAAAAATTAACTAAAAAATTCACCACAATATTCGATACATTATTAGATCCGCCTAAATTTTATTAATTATAATATAAATATATATTAATTCACCAATAGTATATCATAGTATTAGTTTCTTTAGGACCATATTTCTAATCTTTAGCTTCCACCATTTATTTATAATATAATCTAATGGCACTTGTTATATTCCATGAGGTAAAATGTACCCATGATCTATAATGCTTATAGGGCTCACAATTTTGGGTCTCATGAGCATTATAGATTGTGGTTAAATTTTACCTTATAGAGTACAATGAGGGTCATTAGATCAATGATTTGAAATAAATTTTGATCCCCATGAGAATTACAAATAATGGGTACATTTTACCTTATAGAATGCAGTGAGGGCCATTATATTATATTTCGAAACAATGGTGCAGAGTAAATATTATAGTCCACCCCTTCAACCCATCGCTAACTTCCACCCTCAAGCCCCTACTTTTCCATGAGAATCATTTTTAGATTGGATAGATTCACCATCATAATTAATGCATTTTCCTATTATTTTTCAAGATTCAACAAAATTTTCTACAAAATTTTAGTGATGTAAAAAAAATCACCAATAAATTTTATTTTTTTTCAAAAAAGGAAAGATTTTCCAATAGAAATTAATATTTTTTTCCCTAAAAAAGTGAAATATTCACCAAGATTTTATATATTTTTTTGAGAGGGCTTTCTTAAAGTTATCACTATATCTGATCTAATGATAGTTAAATACACCAGTACTCCAATCAAAGATATATATTTGCTTTGATTAGCCTTAGGTGAATCATCATCTTTACTCAATTTATAGCCAATCACTATGGGGAGTGTAAACCCATTTGGAACAATCCATCCCAAACTTCTTCAACATTTCTTTTACATACTTCGACTATGAAATAAAAATCCCTTTTTCTGTTTGATTGATTTTCAACCCAAGAAAGAAATTCATCTCACCAAACATATACATCTGAAACTCTTTTTCATTTCTTCAGCAAACATTTTACACATTGTTTCATTCCCTCCAAAGATAATATCATCAACATATACAAAAACTATCAAGATTTTGTCATTTTAAATTTTGAAATACAAATTGCTATCTGTCATACCTTTGCTATAAACTTTTTGAATCAAGTATTTTTCCAACCTTGTATACCAAACTCTAGGAGATTGCTTCAATCCATATAGTGCCTTCTTCAATATTTAGACCATATTTAGTTGATCTAAAAACTAAAATCCTTGTGGTTGTTCCATGTAGACTTCTTCTTCAACTCATCATTCAAAAATGCAGACTTTACATTCATCTAATCACCATTAAAATCATTATGAGTAGAAAATTTCAAAAAAAAAAATTGATAGCTTCCATCCTAGCAATCAGAGTAAAATTCTCCTAAAAATATATACATTCTACTTGTGATTAACCCTTACACACAAAACTTTCTTTATTTCTGACCACTTATCCATTTTCATTTAACTTGTTTCTGAATACCCATTTTGATCTAATTATGTTTTTATTTGTTGATCTAGGAACCAATTCCTAGGATTGATTTTTCTCAATCTTCATAAGTTCCTCTTCCATTTTTCTCATCCAATTTTCATCTTTACATGCTTCACTTACTGTCTTAGGCTCAACTTCAAAATGTAGACAAATTTATTTCAGCATCAGCAGTAGGTCTACTTCTTGTCAATACTCATTTTCTCTTGTCTCCAATGATTTTATATTTTGAATGATTCTTTTGAACATATTTAGGTGTCTTTGGGGACACCACTCAATATTCCTCTTCCTCATTTTTATATTCCTATTCTTCCACAACTTCTTCTACTTCTTTGTAATTAGGTTCATCTGATACATATCCATCAACTTCAATTGAATTCTTCAATGCTTCATCAACCTTGGCATTTGTCCTTTCTACAGTCTTTCTTAGCCTTTTATTGTATCATCTATAAGCTTTGATTCTAAGGGAGTATATAAGGAATATACCATCATCACATCTTGCATCAAACTTTCGTAAATTTTCTTCATCTCTTCTAATATAACATCTGCTTCCAAATACCTTGAAATACTTTATAGTAGGAATCTTTCCATACCCAAACTCATAGGGAGTCTTAGTGTTGTTGTATTTTACTTGAATTCAATTAAACACATAAACAATAGTGTAAATTTCTTCTCTCTAGTAGACTTCTGATAGACTAGCCTTAGTAATCATCATTCTATCAACCTCTTGAACAATCTTGTTCTTCCTTTCAACTACTCTGGAATTTTGTTGAAGAGTTCTTGAAGCAGATAACTATCTTTTTATTCCATGTGCTTCACAAAAAATATTAAACTCATTGGATGTGAATTATCTACCTCTGTTAGACCTTAAGCATTTGGTTTTCATGTCGATTTAATTTTCAACCATAGCTTTGAATGCTTTGAATTTGTCTAATGAATCATATTTTTCTTTAACAAAAGTAACCCATGTAAATCTAGAGTAATCATCAATCAAAAGCATAAAATATTTGTCACCATGTATCTTCTCACTCTTGTAGGACCAAAAAAATATATGTGACTCAAATCTAGTAGTCCAATAGTATATTGTTCCTTTTATCTAAAGTTGTTTCTAGATTTCTTTCGAAACTGACAATCCCCGCAAATCACATTAAAAAGTTTTGTAATTCTTGGTAAATCTCTCATAGCTTGTACAACATTGATTCTCACCATATTTTCAAAATTCATGTGACACATCCTCTAGTGCCATAACCAACTTTCATTAATCTAATACATAAATAAATTTCCATTAGCACTAGTGGAACCCTTAAAAATGCTTTATGTTCCACTCAAAATTTTGCAAAATGTGGCTAGTTTCATGTCTCTAGGCTTAGGGTTTGTCTTGTTCCCATGCCTTAGGGTTTCTGATTTGCTAAAACCCTTTCCAAAAACCTTAATCCTCTACAAATGTTCTATTTTAATGTTGACCTCCTATCACTGGTTCCTGATCATTCAAGTTGTGACATGCCTTTTGACTCATTCTATAAACCCACCCCTAAGTCCTAGAGATCCCAATTGCTACCCATTGTGTAATTAAAAAAAAAACATTTCCTTTAAATACTATGCATGTAACAAATAATTAAATATTTGTTGGTTCCTAGGTTTGAGTTTATTTTTCCATGTCCTTATCTGTCGTTTACTTAGCAATGGCCCCTCTTTGAGGAGTAACAACTTACATGTGCAGAGTTCCCATTTTATAAGGACTATCAGATCTATGTGATTAGATCTAGACCATTCCCCGTGCCCCCATTCAAGTATTTTTCTTATTATCATATTCCCATGGGCTAGAGGGAGGGAACCACATGTCCTTCTGCAATGGTGGGTCTAATATCTTTGAAATTATGCAAGCGATAGGACAAGACATACAAATGATGGAGATTAAATGACACGGCTACATCTAGGTTGTTCCCCATTTCCTTGTTTGAGTTCATTTTGCATTAAATTATTATCATGGGGTAGCAGGTGAAGGACATCTGTCCTTGGGACCCATTTGGATTTAAAGAAGGTGAGCACTTCCTTTGATTAAGATCGACGGTCGAGGAGTGACATGGGTCAATCCTAACCACTCCCCGCCATCTCGTGGGGGACTCACCTCGACTTCCCATCTCTCAACAACAAAGTGAGAGAGTGCCACATGGAGTCATTTGAACAATAGAGGAAACATTAGAAAAGGTGGGAATATTAATGAAATATTTCAGTGCAGGAGCATGAATGATAAAGTCCATGTTAATAAAGGGATGTTTAAGCACGTGTTTTACAAATGGGTGAGATCTTATAATCTAGGCCATCCATTGTGTTCAAGGTTTATGCATACTCTTGGAGGATTGAGGTGTAAAGTGCATGCTTGTTGGAGACTCTATATTAAATTTGAGCCCTTCCCCGCATCCCTGTTACTAAAAGTTGTGCACTAGTTAAGACTTGCAAGGAAATAGGGAAGCTAACTTGTGGATTTTGCTTCAGTACTTGAGAGATAGTGGAGCTCACACGTGACTAGGAAGCTCCTCCACATGATTTGTTTAGATTGGATAAATTCTCTAGCTACTTATAGTCAGCTTTTTCAAACTTGGTTGACTCCATATGGATCGTTTGTCAATTCACTTCCACTGCACTATCAACGACCAACATTCAAATCTAAGCTTGAGGACAAGTGAATCATTCAAGTTCGTGCGAGTGATCCATAATGGTGGACAAGAGGTAGAGCTATGAAATTGAGAATTTTAAAGCTATTAAAACTTTCTTTAAAACATAATTGAATATTGTTGAAAGCATTTTATGCTTTCAAGAAGCTCATGCCATGATTTTTCAAGCCTGTTTGACACTGAAGTTAGGGTTTTTAGCATGTGTTAAACCAATAAGTTTAATTGTTATCTTTCCATTAAAATTGTTTATAACTTTCTCACTTATGCCCTTTCTATCCTTCTATTGTTAGGATTTTCTGTTTTTGCATTTATTTTAAGGTTTGGCATTCATTTCAAGCAATTAAAGAATCTTGCCTTGTAATTATCAAACCCTTGCTTGAGTTTTAAGTTTATTTATGTGAAACCAAACCCTAACCTATAAAAACCATTGATTTTCGGCCCCAAAATTAAAAACATCTTCATCAAAAGGGAATGACTCTGGCTCCAAAGTCCATGTCAGACATATAGTTTAGGACCTAATTGACAGTTGCCACCCTCTACCAGTGAAAAATATAAGGGTAAACCATTGCTCTATGGCCCTCAAGTTGTTGAAGGGTTGGATGACATGTAGAGTGTAATTAGGGATGCTACATTTCCCTACACTGGGAGGGAATTGTTCAGTGGTTGGTTTGGGAATAGAAATTATGGTGTTCTAGTGGGTAACCCATGGAATTTGGACTTGGGAAGTTAATTGTGCCTAATGTCTATATAGACGTTGATTTATTAAAAGAAATGGATTCCAATTATGATCTAGTCACAAGGACTATGAGGGAATTCAATGGATTTGATATGGTGGGGGTTACAAGGGAGGAAATTTTGAATGTTTTCAAGCTCACCGAATGGAGTGAGGATATGGTTCCTATTAATGAGGAAGTTTTTAGGGTAGAATATGAGAAGGTTAAGTATTCATTCAGAACCCACATACTACCAAAGTATCTAGCATCTATTGAGGGCCAAAGGGTTACATTGGGTCCATTTGACAAGGAGCCCTTCCTGTTTACTATTTTGTGTCTTATTTTCAAAAGAATTTCTACTCCATTTACCAAATCATGGGCTATGACCTAGTCACTGGTATGCCAAGGGCTTGAATGTACATGATTGCACACATCCAATACCCCAATTATTGTAAAGTGTATGATTATGGGGGATGCCTAGCAGAGAAGATTCATGAAGGTTTGGTGAAGTTGAAAAAGGGTGGAGTTGCAGTAAGATTCAGTTGGTATTCATTATTTCTACATATGTTTTTATTCAAGGGTTCCACTTATTTTTGTAAGAATATGACACTTGAGAGGATAAACGGTGATTTGGAATTGCCTGTCCAATGTTGGACCATTGTCCTAGATAAGGATGATAGAAAATTTGATTATGTGGTCTTTCAAAATTTATTTTCCTTCGAGTTGAGGAGAGCTCTAGCTATGAAGGACCTGCATCATTTCTTAAAACCTAAGGATAGAAGACCTATGTTGGGGGTTGATCATAATTGGGGAGATTTTATTCCCAACCTCACTTATATAGTTTTGAAGTTTATGGGGCAACTATCTCACCCCACTTGTTGCAAAAGTATGTACTAGAAATAATTGGGTTCTTTGAAGTAATGTGGTAGTGGGGAAGTGTAGAGAATTTAACCATATATTTTAAGGGTGTGAATTGTTATGGCTCTCTTTCGCTCAATTAGGGTCTTTCACCCAATGAAAAGAGATAGATCCCGCACCCAAAATCTAGTTGGTTCACTCAAACCAGTGTATCTATGACTAAATGCTATGATATAAATGCTCCTAATTTATAAAATTTATTGTTTACTAAGTGAAAACTATTGAAAAGCATGTCTTTTGAAAACACATTGTGTAATACAAAAACACCTAGAAATGAATGCAAAACTGGAATAGAAATGGATGAAACTGAAAGTGTGCACCTAAGATATTGGAGGCTAGAAATGACATTTGAAATGTTGTTGATGCTATAAATTTGGTCTACTGGGACTCATTCACCATTCTAGGTGAATTAGTCCTAGTTCTGTGAAACTAACCTAGAACCCATTTCAAACAAAAGGGTATCCCAAAATACAAAAAACCCTATTCAGGCCTTGAAATGGGACTCATTCACAACTGTTGGTGAATGAGTCCAATTTTGAATTTTGGAAGATCCAAAAGAGGAAACAAGAGCTCTTAGTCTCCACTTTGGCTTTCTATAGGTGTCTGCATCCGAAACTTTGATTTTTGAACCTGAAAGTGATTTTTTTTAATATTTTGACTTGTTCAATGAAGAGAAGAATTAAAAATATTTGCAATGCAATCTTCAATGATTTGTAAGCCTCCAAGATGTCTAAATCTACAAACACACAAGACAAGAGAGAGAAATGGTGAATGTTAGGGCATGGGGGTTTGCCTTGGTCAAACCCCTTTTAGGTAATTAAACCAAAATATAGAAAGAATGTAATGAAGCATGCAACAATGGATTCAATACCTTGCCATGATGTTTGATATTTAATTTCTACAACAAAACATGAAGAATTTTCCCTTGAATGTCTAAAAATTGCTATCTTAATGACTTGAAATGATGAAACCCTAACTTGCTTGACTTGAGATGGAAGAATGATGGATGAATAATCAAGAATGGTTATGATTTAGGGTTTATAGAGTTTTATAGGAAATTCACCATATTCTTCTGTAAATTGGTTCCTAAGGCTGACATGTAAAAATAATAATCTTAAATTTTAGTTTTTCTTGCTCAAAGGTCAAAATTGGCCCAAATGGGACTCATTTGCCACCCATGGCTAATGTGTCCCACCTGGATGTAACTAATTCACCATCAATGGCGAATGGGTCCTATAGGATCCATTTTGTTAGCTAAGATGTTAGGAAATAAGGAAATAAAGTTTTTATAATGACTTTGTCCGCTATTTGATCAATTTAAGCCTCAGGATACACAATATGGGTTAATAGGGGCCTATTAGTGATAATGTAAAGGTCAATTAGGGATTGGGACACACAATTCAATGTGAAAGTATGATTAGATACACTTTACAACATTAAAATGAGGTCCATATAGCCTAGAAAGGCATAATATCCAATGTGAATGTGTGGGACACACTGCAACACTAGATTAACATTAAGTTTATTTTACAAGCCTTCTAGATTGATGCGGTAATGTATTTAAATACATTTTGTAATGTTGAACTAGGGGAAAATGGGTTCATTAAGTTTAGAAAAGCATGAAAGTCCTTTACAATACATCGTTAAATGCATTTGCAAGGGTCCAAGACCTAGTGTGGATGTGAAAAACACCCCACAACACCAAATCAAGGCCTTATTAAGTCCAATTTATCATCAAATCAAGCAAGTTTCCTTTTCTCTACAGTACATTTAGCCTCCACTTTAGTGAGAGGATGAACTTGCTTTTTTATTCAAGAGGGAAATGCTTTTGACCGGAGCTATGAACCAGATACAACCATTCAACAATACCACCCCAACAAGGTTTGAACCTTGGTGGCAAGAACAACAATGCCACCTATAAACCATCACACCATGCCAATACCGGCGAGAGGATGAACTTGCTTCAAACTCACACTAAAGTAGACATTTAAAGAGGTCCAATCATACCAATGTGACTGAAAAAGGATAACAAAGATCAAAGGAGGTTGTGCAAGCCCCTAGGATCCAAGATCCTAAGCAAAACCAACATAAGCGTGAAAGAAAACACACAAGGTGAATCATGTGCAACCAAACAAGATACACAATCATGAAATGGAAAGAAATAGGAGGAGAAAGATGAAAATGAAAAGGTGGATCAAGCTTCAAATGTTTTTCCAGCTAGTTGTGGATCAGATCTAGGTTGTTTGTCCAAAAATAAAATGCATACTCACTCTGGGGCGATCAAAATATTGGCTTTCCACTGGGTGAGAAAGCCTTAAAGGTGAGAAACATACGCTTGGGTGGTATGTACTCACAAACACATAGGTGACTAGGGTGAAAGTTGTGCCTCAAAATGGGCTTCCCCCTCAACCATACCAAATTTATTCCTTCTGATAACTTTAATAAGGCACCACAAAGGAAAATGATTTTCGAGCTCTATGACGTAAACAAAACTTTGTATACTTGACACTCATAGACATTGTTAATGCAAAATAGTGTAAGGAATGTTCAAAGGGATTTTTCTTAGTTCATACAAGGTCCAATCTTAAGGAACACCATTCCTAATGTCTCCAAGAGAGGAAAAAGTGCAAACGGTCTCATCTTGTTTCCAAGAGAGGACAATTGCAATGTCTCATCCTAAAAAAAATTATACCTAATGTTTCCAAGAGAGTGAATCGCAAGAAAAATAAAATTGTACAATGAAATGTGAGTGGTGATGTATGCCCCCATTTTAAAGTAGTTGTGAACACTAGTACTATGAGCAATTGCTTTAAAGTAGAAGGAGACATGAGAGCTTACTCAGAAAGCCCTATGGCAAGTCATATGTTTCTGATAAGCTATGTCATGAATAAGGGTAGTATGTCACATGCAAGCCAACTTAAGGCACATCGTCCACATCCCAAGCTTGATCTTATATGTTCATGAAAGGTTAACGACTAGCCAAAAAAGGAAACAACAAGTGACATATGAGGAAAAGGCAACTAACCCCCTTTCCCCCACTGAGTGCAAGACAAAGGTGAGCCTAAACAATTGATGAAATGCAGGCGAGAGCGAAAATAAGTATCAATTAGAGGAATTAGGTGCCCCCACAGAGGGAAGCATACCAAAATCCTAAAATTTTTGGATTTTATGACTCAAAGCATTACATTCATTAGTGGAGTGACCATGAACTCTATGATAGGTGCAAAATGAAGTCTTGTAAGAGAATTTCTTTTGAGTTCTGGGAGGGAAGGTGATCAAGTGATCTTGGAGGAGTCTAGACAAGATACCCTCTTGATTAATGGTAGAAGGTGGTTTTGTGATTTGCATCAAACATACATATTTCTTAGTAGTAGATGTCATACTTACACAAGTTTCTCTAGATTGCGAGATTTTGTTCTCACTCTTATAAGAGGGAAAATCTATCGAATGTAAATCATTGGTGTCTTGTGAGATGACATTGACATTAAGAGAATATGTAGGTGTTTGTTTGATTGTTGGCAAAGTAGAATGTTGAAGACTAGTTGTGTTGGTTAGTTCAGGATGCTTTACAGTTAAAGTTGGTTTAGAGGGTTGTTGTGTGAGAGTGTTGATGTTGAGTGAAGGCTTGGTGATTTCTATCATAGGACAATAACCAAGACCATGAGTTGTTTGTTGTGTGATAGGATTGATAGGGTTGTGGATACCTTGTTCGTTAGCACCAAATCCTTTTCAACTATGTCCAAACTATTTTGATAGTTCATAAACATGTCCATAAAGCTTATTCATTGCTTTTGAAGTCTGTGGCTATTCATGATTATGTTCATCAAAGGTTGTTGTGTAAGTGGCTTAACTGGTTGAGGAAGATTCTTACAAAAGGTCATCCAAGTCATGTTTGAAATCCAAGGAAACCCAATCATCTTCTGATAGCATTGTGACTTGTTCAATATGTTGTTGTATGTCTTTTTGCTATGCAAGTTCCACTTGTGTGGTTGGTGTTAATGTGTTCAAGGGGTTCTCTATGGTTTTCTTAAGTTGCAAGACATTATAAGGCTCATGATCAATGTCAAGTGTGCACACTTTGTTGTTGTAGATGTATTTCATTTTTTGATGAAGAGTGGAAGACACACCATTCATTTCATGAATCCATGACCTGCCTAGAAGAAGGTTATATGAAAGATCATGAGGCATAACCTAGATTGTTGAGTTCAATGTGACTTCTCCAACTGTAATAGGTAATGTGATCACACCAAGCAGTGTCTTTTTGACATTGTCAAAGCCCTTAATAGATAAAGATTTGGGTTGAATTTTTTATTTATCCACACAAAGCCTATCCAAAAGGTTTACACTACACACATTAAGGGCTGAGCCATTGTCAATAAGGGTTCACTTTATCCTTATATTATTGTATCAAGCAATGATCATGAAGCTTCATTTTGTTTTTACACTTCCAAAGGGGGGAGTTCACTTTGGTGGAAAAGAATGTCAGCATTTATTCCTTAGATGATGTCTACAATGTTAGTTGGTTGCACATTAGAAGGGATAGGAACTTGTTGCAAGGCTGCTTGGATCATGTTGTGATAGTGAGGGGATGGTTGAATAAGATCCCATAATGAAATTTTACCAGAAGTATTCTTTAGTCATTCAAAAGGAATGTACTCCTGAATGTGTGAATTTAAGCAAGGATCTCTAGGAAAAATGGGATTTTGCAAAGGTAAGGGTGTTGGTGTCGGTTGTTGCGGTTGCGGATTATTTCAAGTGTTATATGTATGAGCAACAGTATTATGGATTAGTTGCTGTGGAACATTAGTTTTGGGTGGGTAGAGGGTGAATTCATGTTTGTGTTGAGTGTGTTTGTGTGAAGAGGGATAAAGGAGGGGTTGAGGTTGAATAATATTAACATCCCTTGGCAAATGAGAGTCTAACAAAGGTTCTTCATTTCTTTTCAATGGCATAATATTATTATCAATGTTATCTTTTCCTTTTATGATGATATTCTCCCTAGAAGGAGAGTGTTTAGGAGAAAAATAAACCTCATGCTTTTGACAATTAAGGCTTGGTTCATTCAAACTAACTTCATCACAACTAAGGTAGTTATGAATGGTTGAATTTGTTTTATTATTGATAGCGGGGGGATTAGGAGAAGACTCTATTTGATTGTCAGGTTTCAAAAAGGTATCATTCTCTTGAGCCATAATATTGACCCTAGGAGGAGATCTAATATGTTTATCACATGTCATAATTAGATTTGGGAAGATAGCTTCATCACTCATAGGAGAGGCATTAAGAGAAGGATAACGATGTGTAAAATAGATTATCCCAAATGGTGGGAGCACTAGGGAAGGGAGTATCAAGGGTTTCATGATTCTTAGTAGGGATGTCTTCTAACACCAACCTATCGTATTTCCATTGAGGAGGGATACTAGGAGATGGAAAAGTTTGATTGTCATGGTTATGGAGACTAGGTAAGGTGATATGTAGAAATGTGTCTATGATCTCATGTTCTTGTTGTCTAACATCATCTAAAGGGGAATGAGGAGATGGATAATCAAGACCCTCAAGGCTTGTAACTTCCTTCACCAAGATACCTTCATCACTAATAGGAGAGGTATTAGGAGAAAAACAAGTATGTGTGTTATGATTGTCTACACGGCCATTCAAACCAATGGGTAATGTAATGGTTTGGTCAAGGCTATGTTCCTCATAGTTGTAATCAAAATCAAACTCATAAGAGGGGATATTATGCTTATAAATCCATGTTTAATCAAATCAAAGATACATCTTGTGAAAAATAACATGCCATTCAAAAGTAAATAAAGTGAAATGCAATGATTTATATGTAATTTTTAGATGTAAAACAAAGTAAGTTGTTGATTACAGTATGCAATAATCTGAAAAATGAAATGTGAGAGATGTAAATGTGAAATTAAACAATGCATGAACTAAGCTATTTTAAGCTAGATCTAATGAAATGCATGTTACATAAACTTAGCTAATTGATATAGGTAGGTAATGGCACAAAAAGAAGCTGAAAAATAGGGTTTTTAGTTCTGTAAAGGGCAATTTTAGGGATGAAAAGGGACCGATTCGCCCAAGGTGGTGAATGAGTCCCAGTATGGACTTTTTTTAGAATTTTCAAAAAAATTGCAGTGATTTTGATGTTTTCAAAGTGCTATGATGTAGACCTAAGTTAAAAATTTAGAATTTCAAAAAAATTAAATGAATTAGATGCCAACAATGCAACCTAAATGCACTTTTTATGAATGCAAAATTTGAAAGCTAGCATACCAATTAACTAATGTAGACCCTAATGCAAAGTCAATGCAATGATAGATTTAGGATGAAGGAATCCAAATTAGAAAAGGGAAGTATTCAAAAAGAAATTTCACCAAAATGAACCATAGATTTTTGGGGTGTGAAATGCTATGACTCTCTTTTGCTCAATTAGGGTCTTTCACCTAATGAAAAGAGATAGATCCCACACCTAAAATCTAGGTGGTTCACTCAAACTAGTGTATGCGTGATTAAACTATGACTAAACGCTATGATCTAAATGTTGCTAATTGATCAAATGGATTGATTATTAAGTGAAAACTATTGAAAAGCATGTAGTTTGAAAACATATTGTGTAATGCAAAAACACCTAGAAATGAATGCAAAATTGAAACATAAATGGATGAAACTAAAATTGTGCACCTAGGATATTGAAGTGGGATGGAAATGATATTTGAAATGCTTCTAATGCTAGAAATTTGGTCTATTGGGACTCATTTTCTATTCTGGTCGAATTAGTCCTAGTTCTGCGAAACTAACTTGGAACCCGTTTCAGACAAAAGGAAAAACCCCTGTTTAGGCCTAGAAATGGGACTCATTTTCCACTGATGGTGAATTAGTCCACTTTTGAATTTTTGAAGATGTAAAATAGAAAATAGGAGCTCTCAATCTGCACTTCGGATTTATATAGATTTTTGCTTCCAAAAATCTGATTTTTGAACCTGAAAGTGAGTTTTTGTTGATATTTTAACTTGTTCAATGAAGAGAAGACTTAAAAAAAAATGAAATGCAATATTCAATGATTCCTCCAAGATGTCTAAATCTACAAACACAAGACAAGAGAGAGAAATGGTGAATGTTAGGGCATGGGGGGTTTCCTTGGCCAAACCCCTTTTAGGTAATTAAACCAAAATAGAGAAAGAATGTAATGAAGTATGTATAAATGGATTCAATACCTTGCCATGATGTTTGATCTTAAATTTCTGCAACAAAACATGAATAATCTACCCTTGAATGTTTGAAAATTGCTATCTTAATGACTTGAAATGATGAAACCCTAACTTGCTTGACTATAGATGGAAGAATGATGGATGAATAATGAGAATGGGTATGATTTGGAATTTAGAGAGTGGATTTTATATGCAATTCACCTTTTTTTCCCTTAAATTGGATCCCTAAGGCTGACATGTAAAAATAATAAACTTAAATTTTAGTATTTCCTGCTCAAAGATCAAAATTGGCCCAAATGGGACTCATTCGCCACCCATGGCGAATCGGTCCCACCTAGGTGGGACTAATTCTCCATGGATGGCGAATGGGTCCCATAGGGGCCATTTTGCTAGTTAGGATGCCAAGAAATAAGGAAATAAGGTTTTTTATGATGACTTTGTTAGTTATTTGATCAATTTAAGCCTCTAAATGCACAATATGGGTTAATAGGGGCCTATTAGTAATTATGTAAAGGTCAATTAAGGATTTACACAAAAATATCAATGTGAAAGCGTGATTAGATACACTTTACGACATTAAAATGAGGTCCATATAGCCTAGAAAGGCACAATATCCAATCTGAATGTGTGTGACACATTACAACACTAGATTAACATTAAGTTTAGTTTACAAGCCTTCTAGATTGATGTGGTAATGTATTTTAATGCATTTTATAATGTTGAATTGGGGAAAAATGGATTCATTAAGTCTAGGAAAGTGTGAAATTCCTTTACAACACTTTACAAAACCTTTACAAGACATCGTTAAATGAGTTTGCAAGGGTGCAAGACCTAGTGTAGATGTGTAAAACACCTCGCAACACCAAATGAAGGCCTTATTAAGTCCAATTTATCATCAAATCAAGTAGGTTTCCTTTTTTCTAAGGTAAGTGCACCAAGATGGTTCCCAAAAAAGGGGCTTAAGTGGCCACTTTTTTTCTGAAATCAGGAAATACTGACCTTGGATGTGAAATTGAGGATAGCTACACTCAAAATTTTTTGATGGAACAAAAACAAGGACCGTAGTGCTCCGAGTCTACTTTCTAAACTACTAATTTATTTTGAAAATGGTTGAG
>VDFB02270651.1:728270826-728367661 GCA_007258455.2 Sequoia sempervirens | reverse complement strand
TGACAAAAGAATCATATCGGCAAGTGAATTATTATCAGGATGAGTCATAACGAACTCATATGTGTCTCACAGATGAGCACATGGAAAAGCATTTTTGGCCAAACTAATGTTATTAGAGTGAGGTCTTATTGAAAGCATCGGGTCGTGCCAATAAAGCACAAAGGGATTCCATCAGAAGACTATTGGGGTGAAGTCATATAGTCTTACCGACTCAAATGTCACACCGATAGAGATAAGCATCATCAAGAGAAAATTCATCGGCATGAGTTCCACCGAATATGAAAGTTACACCGATGAAATACTTTAGGGAGAGTCTCACCGAATAGAATATATTGGAGAAACAGGTTCAAAGAGACAATTGGCATCGGTATGAGTCTTTTCAAGTTTTCAAATTCATGTTGAGGTGTGGTTTCATCGGAGAAAGTATGATTATGTCTCAGCGACTAGAAAGTTACCACGAGATGTATCTCGATATGACACAATGCAATCTATGAGACATCTCCCCGACTCAAAATTGTCACAGCGACACATAAAACTAAAGCGATACCTATCGGTGAGACTTGAAGGTTTCAGGGAGACTACAGGATGTTTCGATGAAAGGTTTAAATGAATGTTGCAAAAGGATATCGGCCCAGATTTGAAAATGTCTCATCGACAAGAGATTTCATGTGACAGTGGAGTTTCAAATAGGTTTTCACTCATGCTTCAGCTAACATATTAATGGCGCGATGGAACATAATAAGGAGAATTTAATTGAAAGAATTAGTGCTGAATTGATAGCTGAAGAATCAACAAGGTGAACGGAGAACTGGGGCATATTTCAAGTCTAAAGATCTCAAGCAGAATACAGTAAGTGATTGCACATTAGCTCATCAAATTTTAATTACTGTAATTTTGAGGAAATGGAATTGCCTACTTTAGGGAAATCGAAGGGTAGAACACATGGTGAAAGTAGTCGACCAAAAGGAAAGAAATAGAAAACTGAGATAGAACATGAGGGAAATGAGTGAAGATTGAACCAGGACCTCATTGACCAATTGCCTGGCTCTGGGCCTAAAGCCAAAAGATCTACACAACTTAGGGCAGAACTAGATAAACTGGATGATAAATTCAAATTCATAGGAGACGTTTGGACTACCATAAGGGGGTATGAGTTGTTTAATTTTCATTATCATCAGAGAACCTATTTTGAACTAGTATGTAATCCATGGAAACTCAACTTAGGAAAACTGGTGTGCCCTAATGTATTCATAAATGAAGAATTGGTAAAATTGCTAGGTGATCATTATGACCCAAAACATAAAGCTATATGTAACCCATATGGAAAACCACAGATACATTTGTCAAAAGAGGCAATAGGGGAGGTTTTTAATTTGGAAGGGTTTAGCAACGAAGAGATCATATATGAAGAATTGGAGAAGGAGTTCTTATGAATGGATACGATTTACACGGGTTGGAGGCTACCAATTCATAGGACTAAGCAGAGTGGAAAACCAGTTCCTTTATAGGATAGTGATGGACCTTTGTATCATGTGGACCTATTTGAACCTTACATGAAATACATTTACTTCTTGGTTTTCTAGGTATTGGGAATGGATGCCCCAGAGTATATGTCTATTATGCCAATGCTAATCTCAACAGATATCCAATACCACAATTCTAGGCCATTTGACTATGCCTCATACATTTTTAAGGGGCTTGATTCAGGATTGATGATAATAAAAAGTGGATCATCTACCTTTCATCTCAGGCATTATTCATTATTGATGCACATGGTGTTATACTTTGGACAGGATTTGGGACTATGGCCTCTGAAGATGAGAATTTTTTAGTTTAGTAAAGATGGTGAAACATTACCTGTCCAATTGTGGACTATTGTTTGGGATAGTAGGTTTTCCAATTCTAGCTTTATTCATTTTGAAGAGTATTTTGTGAAGACTTTGTACAAATTTTACAATTATCCTTGTAATTATTCTCTATCTGAAGAGATAAAGAGATTTCTTCGGCCAGAGGACTTCAATGGGCCAATTGATCATAATTGGGGAGATTGGTATTGCTTGGAAGGAGCTACTATGATTAGATTTTATGGGTTTGAATATTCCCCTTTCATTTTTCCAAAAATGGTCGTAAACAAAATTGCATATTTGGAGATTGTCAGACAAATGGATTATTGCAGTGTAATGAATTTCAGATCTTTTGGGAAGCAGGATTTTCTGCCTAGTACATTATGTTTTGGTGATTTTACTGTGTTGGCCAAAGAAGGATATAATTTGATCCTTGAAAAATTGCTTCAGTACAATATGAAGAGAGGACCACCTAGAAAGAACTTTGACCCAGAAGGGTATATTAATTCTGATAAAAAGAAGATAAACTTTGGAGGGTATTAGCATATGCCCTATCACTTTGATGATATGATTCAGAATCTAGAAGAAGAGGAAGCATAAATGGTGGTTGAAAGATATAATCAAGGGCTACAGGATGCAGAGCAGTTGTCTCCTGGGGAAGAAACACCTGAAGATAATGTGCCACATAGCCAACCAGGAAAGGTATCCAAATTAAGAACTCAACAATATATTTACTCAACCAGAGAGTTGAGTGTTAGAGAGAGTGGAGAGGCAGATGTAAGGAATATTGATTACAAATCATTTGTTTCAGATGATGAGTTCATAAATTCCCTAGATTTCAAAGCATTTTTGTATAAACAAAAGGGAAAAGAGAAAAGGGAAAAGGTTGATGATGTTACTATAGTAAATGAAGAGAAATTGTTGAACCAATTAATGAAATGTGTGGATGAGGAGATGACAGGTATGACCCCAGAAAAGAGGAGAGAAATGTTGGAAAATGTTGGTGTCATGATCTTTCTCGGGCTAGATCTCAATTCTGCACTTGTCTTTGATAGTTTCTTAAGGGACAACAATGCTACACACAAGCTTGACAAAGAAAGGGTAACATAAGTGTATGCTAGATCCAAATATAATACGAATGAAGGATCATTGATGATTTGGACCTTGTACCCACCCCATAGGAAATCAATAGTTATTGACATAGAAAAGGCATTTGGACATGTCATGAATTTAAAGGTTGGAGAGGTTGATCCTGTGGCTACTACAAAAGTTGGAGTTAATATTTCAAAATTGAACAAAGCACAAATTTAGATGTTGATAAAGGAGAGAGAGATGTACAAAGTAAATAATGAAAGGATGTTGAGAGAAAATGATAGATTAAAAGATTTGGTAGGCATTACGATGAGGTCAACCAAGATGCTTACTCAAGGAGAAATCTCGTAGTCAAGAGATCATTGGGAAGGATCAAGTGCTTATTCTCAAGGAAAACATGATGCAATTGTAGCAATAATCAAGAAAAGGTAGGATAGTTTAACATCTTCATCAAATAAACTTTGGGGAAAATATTCACATACCCTTGATGCATTAAAGGAGCATAAAAGGATGGATGGACGGATTATGGAAAAGTTTCAAGCAACAAACCAGAGAGATGCCTCTAATAGTATAGTAATTGAAGCTGTGAATCATATTATAAATAAACATTGAAACTTCTACAAAGAATTGCAAGGGGATGAAAAGGGGTTAATAAACGCCGCCAATAAAATGTTGATTACATTCTCTGATGACAAAGGGGAACTTAAAGAAGCTGCCAAATTGAAAAGTGACAGTGGGTCAATACTAAATGAAATCCTAAAGGTCGCTACTACTGAAAGCATGATATTGGAAGAGGTGAGCGAGTAGAACGACAAGATGATAAGGATGGAAATTTCAATCCGGAACACAGTTGGAGATGCAGATACTCATGAGCACTGGGATTATTTGGATCATCTAACTAAAAATAATTTGTGGCTAAATAGAGATTAATTATCCTTTAATCTATTTGTTATTGAAACATATGACATTTCTGAAAGGACATGTGCTTTCATATATTCGATGTATAAATATCTGTTTCGGAAATGAAATAAAGGATATATGATAATAGGATAGAAGATATGATAACAAAATACAGTAGAATACAATGTTTTGTAAATATAAGACTATGATGCATGTTTGAAATTATGGAGATATCAATGGAAATCATTTAATATGGTGCAGTTATTTCTGGTATCAGTTGTCTATTGTGTTTATTGAAAGTATTATTGAAGTTTTCTCGAAAGTTGGTGTTTTCTAGTTATTTAAATTGGTGTAACAAGCTTATATCCATTTTATTAGCGCACATTTGTTGTGCCTGTATGGTCAATTGATTGTTTCTTTCAAGTAAAGATTAAATCCTTTAAGTTGATCATAGTAATTAGAGAATGTCAGTTGGATCATTAAGAAGAACTCAGTAATCATAACCCTACATGTTTATACAAGTTATAAACTAAATTAAATGCTGAAAAACTTGAATACTTTCTAGAAAGAGGTTCCTATTTTAGATTTCTTTTGACTCGGCATACCCAATAAGGCACTAGTCCCTACATTTTCACCATTTGGTTTTATTCAATTCCTTTTTTACATCTGTTAACTGAACATATTAGGTTTTAGTTTTAATATTGTATATAATTTATACCAAATTCCAATTTCATTTGTCCATTCCCATCTACCATTGTGGGAAAAATAGTTCAAAAGAAATAAGCATAAGTACTGAACTCTGCCTTATTCATATAGGTACACTTGCCTAGGTTTAGCAGCACTTAAAGATTAGAAGGTCTAAACCATTTGACCTTGTCTGTTACCCTAAAATGTACCAAGAGATTGGCAACCTCTTGAGGTGTTCTTACCTTCATTTTTTAGAGCTAACAAATTAGTGACTCTTCTGGGGAATTAACTCAAAATTTTCTCCTTAATCATAGAGTCAAAAATATTATATAGACTCTGCTAGGAATACCAAGTAACAAACCATTTCTCACTTTTAAGAAAGTGAGTGGCGACTTTGATAAAACATTTAAACATGAATGGTAGAAGATCTCAATACAAGGGAGGTAATACTGGGGCTCCTGCTGGCAATAGTAAATGGACACACAAGGATGATAGGGTTGATAAGGGTAAAAGGATAAATGAGGACATGTGCATAACGAATAAAGACAAAACACTAAGACAACATTGTGAATGTTATGAATGATATGACACATAGAGAGATAGCTCAAGTGGAGAACCTTGTACCCTAGAGGAACAAAGAAACCCTTTCTATGATCCTCAGAAACAGGCAGAGTGGCATGCTAAATTTGAAGCTGAACGACTCATATGTCAACACGAATATGATCAAAAAAAGGAGGGTAACCAAAATGAGTCCAATGATAATGAGATTCCTTAAGAAAATTATGAATCTTTAACTCATGAAGAAATAAAAGCACAGTTTGAGTTATAGAAAAAGGAGCTAGAAGAACTAAAAACTGAGTAGGAGAAAGCCCAAATGATACAAGCAATGAGGGAATTCAAATTGTAGAAAGCCCAAATTACCAATCAAGCAGCCAGTCACTAAAAATATGTACCACCTCATAAGCAGGGCAATAATGGTGCAGGGCCTTCAAATCCATCAAAGGCTCCTCGCAATCAGATGGGGAATCAATATGAACAACCAAACCATCCACCACACATTCCCTCACTACACACATATACACAGCCACCTCATGGTCAGCAATATGTGCCACATAATAATACACAATACAATAATACAATGTACTAGTACCCACCTAACCCTCCCCCTCACCAATATACAACAACGATCAGACAATTTGACTTGGTAGGGTTTCAATTATACCCTTACCCTATGGATGGTAGTTGGAGAGTTTTGGTGCCTAAGTTTACATGGAGTAGTGCAATTACTGCCAAAGATCATTTAAGGAGTTTCAATTCCTTCATTCAAGATTTGGATGTACCTTATGAAGATTTACATATGAGGCTATTCATGATGTCGCTTATTGAAGAAGCTAGGGATTGGTTTAACAGCCTAACAACAACCTCTATTGATTCTCTCCAAATATTTCAGTACCAATTCCTCGAGCAATATGGGAATCTAAGTGCACCAAAAGTGGCTCTTCATGAATTAATGTGAATTCAGAAAAATCAAAATGATTCGATTTATGATTTCAACAAGAGATTCAATAAATTGCAAAATAAAATACCTCCTGGGTCAAAGTTGTCAAACTCTATAGCATTGAGTGTTTATTTGAATTCCTTCGATCCTAAAACAAGGTATGAACTGAGAAATAGGTTCCCAAGAGACTTAGTTGAAGCCCAAAAGATAGCATTAACAATTGAAAACAATAGGAAGGCTACTTGGATAATCAGTAAAAGAGACAACCCTAGGGCTCCTCAACAAACCAATAATTATCAATACAAATAGTAGAACACATAATGAAGTGAAAGGCCTAGGTTACATGACATGCCCTATAACACAAACTGGAAAGATGGAAAACCTATAATAGAAAGGCCTAGAAACAAAAAGACTCCTGATCCATTAAGGAAGAAGGGAACACATATGGTGAATATCAATTATTTTTGTGATATTTGTGATAAGCCACATTCCCCAAATTATTGTGTTGTAGCCCAAAGAATGCAAGAAGAAGGAATACTGATGGGAAATGATGGAGAAGATCACACAGTGTATTTGAATTAAAATACTTTTCACCGTGTTGAGGAGAGGTACTCATCTTCAGAGGAAGAGGGATATGAGTACGATGTTTCAAATCAAAGGTACAATGTCCACATGGCTAAACAACAAGTTTTTTCTAACTTTGATGATGATTATGCATAACCACATTCTATTGAGAAGCCTACTTAGTGTAGTATGAGGAAACTCATTGAAGAGGAGATAGAAAGATTAACCATTGCTATAAGTGAAGAAGCAAAGAGTAAGTATTGGTTGAGAAACAGGACAATAAATGAGGAGGGTGTCCCTAGGGGAATGTTGATGAAAGATCAAAAGGTGATACAAGGAATTTTGAAGAAAATAGAAAGCAAACAACATGATAAAAGTGAATAGAAGCCTGTCCAAAAGGAGGAAGTAAAGGAATTACATAAAGAAATGCAAACGATTGATCAGCCAAGTAAAAAGGAAAAAGAAGAGAACAAAGGAGAAACACCAAAACAAAAGAAAATGATTAGGGCTAAGGGTTCTTCTTTTGACTTCACTCAGGCTTTATCTTAGGTAAAAATGTTTGTGCCACTAATTGAGATGATGAAAATTAAGGAATATAGGGACAGTGCAGTTCAATTGATAACACATGGTAATTTTGAAAGTAAGATGGCCACTAAAATTATTAATAAGAAAGAGAAAGTAAATATCACAGAAGTGTGCCTTAATAATTCAGTATTAAATCCCCCACCAGTTGATCCTTTTTTCACTAGATTACTAATAAATAACAAATTGTTGAGGAACTGCATGATAGAATATGGTGCTGCCATAAATATTATGCCAGTAGGAATTATAAAACAGCTTGGTATGTGGGTGGATACTACTCGAGGGAAGTGTTATGCAATGGATAAAAAAATGTTCCTATGGTGGGTATAATGAAAGATGTTGAATTCAAGTTAGATGCTTATCCTCAGGTGGCATATAATATTGATATAACAGTAATTGACACCCCTCCTCAGTTTGGGATGCTTTTATCAAGACAGTGGACAACCACAGTTGGTGGAAATGTCCAGTTTGATCTATCTTATGCAACAATTCCAATGAATGGTCAGGAAGTGAAGTTGTACAGAGAGCCAAGGATGAATGAGGTTGTTGATTATGTACCACAAGATCACATCAATTGTTTTTGTGATGTCAATCTTGGGAGTTTTAAGACAAAACTAGCCTGGCTAGAATTATTCAATGTTGACCCAATTGAAAAGCATGTGGCACAAAATTGCAATGGTGTATGGAAAATGAACTTTGATGGAGCATGCAACCAAGAAAGTAATGGAGCAAGGATAGTATTTTTTTCACCTGAAGGTGTTACATTTAAGTATTCATTTTTGTTAACATTTGAATGTACAAACAATGTGGCGGAATATGAAGCATTATTAACAAGTTTGAATATAGCTCTGAAACATAAAATCAAGTTGTTGGCCATTCGAGGTGATTATGAGTTAGTGGTTTTATAGGTTAAGTCAAAATATATAGAAAAACATAAGAGACTGAAACAATATAGGAATGTTGTGTGGGACACAATTGAGTTATTTGATTCCTTCTCAATTGAGTGGATTGATAGGTCAAAAAGCATAATGGTAGACTTTCTAGAAAATGTGGCGTTGAAAAGAGATGATATTACACTGGCTGGAGTGTCACAAATTGAGTTCAAAACAAGGCCTACTATGCCTGATAACATACATAGTTGGAAGGTTTTTAATGATGACACTGACTTGTTGAAATTTCTTCACTGTATAGATCAATATGAAGCACAAGAAATTGATTTTAATTCCTTTGTTGAAGAAATGGATGGGAAGCAGATAGTATTTGGGAAGGAGATCCTACAACTCAAAAAAAATAAGCGTCCTAAAGGGTTAGTGGCATTGGAGAGGGTGTATGATGGAAGTGATCGATACCTCATGAAGCAAACAACAGTCAAAAGGGAGGACATTGAAGAAATTAACTTGGGAACTGAGATGGCACCAAGAAAGGTGTACATAGGGAAGAAGATAAGTCCGACAATTAGAAGAATGTTGATAGCATTACTGAGAAAATATAAACATGTGTTTGCTTGGTCGTATGAAGATTTAAAAGCATATAGGGAAGATTTGTTCCAGCATGAAATACCATTGAAGCCAGATGCAAAGCCATTTAGACAAAAGAAGAGACCCATTAATCCAACATTGGAGCCCAAAATGCAGGAAGAATTGGCAAAGCTCAGAGATGGTGGCATTATCAAACCAATCAGGCACTCAACATGGATCTCAAACCTAGTCCCTATGAGGAAGAAAAATAGAGATATCATATTATGTGTGGACTTCAGGAATTTGAATATGGCATCTCTCAAGGACAATTATCCTCTACCCAATATGGAAGCTATATTACATAAGGTGACAGGGTGTGAGCTGTTATCTATGATGGATGGGTTTTCAATTTATAACCAGGTTAAAGTTAAAGAATCTGAGTAGTATAAAACAACTTTTACAACCCCATGGGGAACATATGTTTATCTAAGAATGCCATTTGGTCTCATGAATGTAGGGGAAACCTTCCAAAGAGCTATGGATGTAGCATTTGTAGATTTAATTAATGCTATCAAGGTGGTCTATCAGGATGACCTTACTGCTTACTCAAAGAAGGCTGAAGATCATGTGGAGCATTTGGAAAAGGTATTCATTAAAGCCTTAGAATATGGGATTAGTTTGAATCCTAAAAAATGTCATTTTACAGTCATAGAGAGTAAGCTCTTAGGACATGTTGTGTCAAAGGAGGGGATTAGAATAGATCCTCAAAGAGTCGAAGATATAGATAAAATCCCAATCCCTAAGACCATCAAAGCCATCCATCCATTCTTTGGGCAAATCAATTTTGTTAGCAGATTTGTTTCTAATTTTGCTAAATTCATTAAGCCTATCTAAAAAATGTTGGGTAAAGGACAAAAAATAGATTGGGCTGAAGAAGCATTAGATGCTTTTATATCAATTAAAAAGGATATCAAGGAAGCCCTTGTCCTCAAGTCTCCAGATTTTTTGAAACCTTTTCAGATATTCTCATTTGCTTCATTACATACTATAGTTGTTGTCATGTTACAGAAAAATGAGGAGGGTCATGAACAACCAGTGTCCTTTTTTAGTACGTCATTATAGGGGTCAGAGTTGAAGTATGATATAATGGAAAAACAAGATTTTGCATTGGTAAATGCTACAAAGGCTTTCAGACCATATCTTGTTGGACCTAAAGTGATTGCCTATGTCCCTCATGCAGTCGTTAAAGACATTTTGACACAGTCTGAAGTAACAGGAAAAAGATGCAGATGGATTAATAAAATCCAAGAATTTGATATGGAGATACAAATCACTAAACTTGTAAGAGGTCAGGGTTTGGATAGGTTAATGGTAGAAGCGAACATTGAAGCAAATCAAATTTGCAATGTAGAAGATGAAGAGAATGTAATTGCGAGCATTGAGCATACTCCTTGGTATGCAGACATCATGCATTATCTTAAGTATATGAAGTGTCCAAAAGGAATGAGTGACAAACAAAAAAGAACTTTGAAGCTACAAGCATCCAAGTATGTGTTCATGGAAGGAGATTAATTTTGGAAAAATAGGGATGGGATACTGTTGTTATGTCTGGATGAGTCACAAGCTAAGCATGTCTTGAGTGAAATGCATGGAGGGGTTTGTGGAGGGCATTACTTTGCAAAGACAACTGTACATAAAATTCTCAAGGAAGGATACTACTGGCCAAGATTTTTTAATGACTCTTTCTCATATGTAAGAAGATGTGAAGCATGCCAAAAATTCTCTGGGAAGATGAAGTATCAAGGAGATTTACCACTTAGGCCTTTACAGATTGAAGCCCCTTTTCATCAGTGGGGAATCGATTTCATTAGGGAGATACAAGAAAAATCAAGTGGACACAAGTGGATACTTGTAGCAACTGATTATTTTACCAAGTGGGTAGAAGCAGTCCCAACCAAGCAAGCTACAAGTAAAGTTGTGAAAAAAATTCTAATGGAAAACATTATTACTAGATTCAGTACACCACAAAGAATAATTACTAACAATGGGATGTGTTTCAGATCTGATGAATTCAGAAAATTTTGCAGCACGTATGGCATTGCTATTTCTTATGTAACTTCGAACCATACACAAGCTAATGGTCAAGTAGAGTCTAGTAATAAAAGTCTTCTGAATATTATAAGGAGGATGCTAGGTCAGAACAAGAAGGCTTGGGATTCAAAATTGAGATTGGTTGTTTGGGCTGATAGAATCACTGTAAAAAAGGAAATTGGAAAATCCCCTTTTGAATTGGTGTACGGAACACAAGCTAGGATGCCTTTACATAATTTTTTACTAGTGTATAACTTTATCCTTCAAGAATATTTGGATATCCTAGAGCCTATGGAGGAAAGAATGGAACAACTGGTTGAACTTGATGAGATAAGAAGAGGAGCTCAAAATCAAAACATAAAGTTATAGACACAGATGAAGTATCTATTTGATAAAAAGGAAAAAGATAGAAAATTTGAGGAAAATGATTTGGTATTGATGTGGAATGCAAGATGTCAGGAGAAGGGCAGGCATGGGAAATTTGAAGCCTTGTGGCTAGGACCTTTTGTGGTTGTTGGGAAAAGAGGTGAAGATTCATATCATCTACAAAATATGGTTGGTGAAGAGCAGGAGTTGCCTGTGCATGGGAAATTTTTGAAGCATTTTTTCTCTTGAGCAATACAAAGGATCAAGGGTTGCTAGTGCATGGAAAATCCTTAACAATCCTCTCAAAATTATATCTTCCATGAATAGTAGTCTAGGAAATAAAAGGAACAGGAATTTCCAGTACATGGACAATCCTGATTTTCCTTCTTCTAAAATAAAATATTTCCATGTACAGTAGTATAGGGTCACATTAATTTTCATTCATTCCATCTTCCTCACTTGATCCATCACCTTGAGTTTGGTCTACTCACCCAGAAATCTGGATCCTTGCAATAATCTCAAGATCATTCATCCCCAGATGGAGCCACTGTTAGAACTATGAAATTTTGAAAATTTTACAGTCGATTGTATTCATGAGTTTCCAAAATAAGTCCTCATCATAAGCATAAAATTCCCTCCTCATAATATCCTTCCCATGTTTTTGTCATATGACCCATTATAATCCATCTTGTCCTAGATATTTCATTGTATTACCCATATTGGCAAGAGAGGGTGAAGGTCTCCCTAATCCATTGGGAATTGTTACTAATGTATGTCTTTGTAGCCTATCGACAAGATCCATTTTATTGTCTCGGCGATAGAAGAATCATATCGGCAAGAGAATTATTATTGAGATGAGTCATAACAAACTCATATGTGTCTCACCGACTAGCGCATGGAAAAGAACTTTTGGCCAAAATAATGTTATCGGAGTGAGGTCTTACTGAAAGCATCGAGTCTTGCCGATAAAGCACAAAGGGATTCCATCAGAAGACTATTGGGGTGAAGTCATATAGTCTTGCTGACTCAAATGTCACACCAACAGAGATATACATCAGGAAGAGAAAATTCATCGGCATGAGTTCAACAGAATATGAAAGTTACACTGATGAAATACTTCGGGGAGAGTCTCACTGAATATAATATATTGGAGAAACAGGTTCGACGAGACAATTGGTATCAGTATGAGGCTTTTCGAGTTTTCAAAGTCATGCTGAGGTGTGGTTTCATTAGCGAAAGTATAATTATGTCTCAATAACTAGAAAGTTAACACGGGGTGTATCTCAATAAGACACAATGCAATCTATGAGACATCTCCCTGACTCAAAATTGTCACAACGACACATAAAACTAAAGCGATACCTATCGGTGAGACTTGAAGGTTTTGAGGAGACTACAAGATGTTTCAGTGAAAGGTTTAATTGAACATTGCAAAAGGATATCACCCTAGATTTGAAAATGTCTCACAGACAAGACATTTGATGTGATAGTGGAGTTTCAAATAGGTTTTCACTTGTGCTTCAGCTGACATATTAATGGTGTGAAAGAACATAACAGGGATAATTTAATTGAAAGCATTAGTGCTAAATTCATAGCAGAAGAATCAACAAGGAAAACGGAGAACCAAGGCATATTTCCAGTCTGAAGATCTCAAACAGAATACAATAAGTGATTGCACCTTAGCTCATCAAATTTTAATTACTGTAATTTTGAGGTAATGGAATCACCTAGTTTAGGGAAATCAAAGGGTAGAACACATGGTGAAAGTAGTCGACCAAAAGGAAAGAAACAAAAAACTAAGACAGAACATGAGGGCAATGAGTGAAGATTGAACCAGGACCTCATTAACCAATTGCTTGGCTCTGGGCCTAAAGCTAGAAGATTTGCACAACTTAGGGCAGAACTAGATAAACTAGATGATAAATGCAAATTCATAGGAGACGTTTGGACTACCATAAGGGGGTATAAGTTGTTTAATTTTCATTATCATTGGAGAAGCTATTTTGAACTAGTATGCAATCCATGGAAACTCAACTTAGTAAAATTGGTGTGCCTTAATGTATTCATAAATGAAGAATTGGTAAATTGCTAGTTGATCATTATGACCCGAAACATAAAGCTATATGTAACCCATCTGGAAAACCACAGATACATTTGTCAAAAGAGGCAATAGGGGAGGTTTTTAATTTGGAAGGGTTCAACAATGAAGAGATCATATATGAAGAATTGGAGAAGGAGTTCTCAAGAATGGATATGATTTAGAAGGGTTGGAGGCTGCCAATTCACAGGACTAAGCAGAGTGGCAAACCAGTTCCTTAACAGGATAGTGATGGACCTCCATATCATGTGGAACTATTTGAACCTTACATGAAATAAACTTACTTCTCAGTTTTCCAAGTATTGGGAATGGATGCCCTAGAGTATATGTCTATTGTGCCAATGCTAATATCAGTAGATATCCAATACCACAATTCTAGGCCATTTGACTATGCCTCGTACATTTTTCAGGGGATTGATTCAGGATTGATGACAATAAAAAGTGGATCATCTACCTTTCATCTCAGGCATTACTCACTATTGATGCACATGGTGTTATACTTTGGACAGGAGTTGGGACTATGGCCTCCGGAGATGAGGATTTTTCAGTTTAGTAAAGATGGTGAAACATTACCTGTTTAATTGTGGACTACTGTTTAGGATAGTAGGTTTTCCAATTCTAGCTTTATTCATTTTGAAGAGTATTTTGTTAAGACTTTGTACAAATTGTACAATTATCCTCGTAATTATTGTCTATCTGAAGAGATAAAAAGATTTCTTCGGCCAAAGGACTTCAATGGGCCAATTGATCATAATTGGGGAGATTGGTACTGCTTGGAAGGAGCTACTATGATTAGAGTTTATGGGTTTGAAGATGCCCCTTTCATTTTGCCAAAAACGGTCCCAAATAAAATTGCATAGTTCGAGATTGTCAAATAGATGGATTACTGTAGTGTAATGAATTTTAGCTCTTTTAGGAAGAAGAAATTTATGCCTAGTACATTATGTTTTCGTGATTTTACTGTGTTGGACAAAGAAGGATATAATTTGATCCTTGACAAATTGCTTCAGTACAATATGAAGAGAGGACCACACAGAAAGAACTTTGACCCAGAAGGGTATTCTGCTACAATGAAGATAAACTTTGGAGGGTATCAGCATAATCCCTATCACTTTCATGATATGATTCAAAATCTAGAAGAAGAGGAAGCAGAAACAGTGGTTGAAAGATATAATCAAGGGCTGCAGAATGCAGAGAAATTATCCCCTAGGGAAGAAACACATGAAGATAATGTGTCACAGAGCCAACCAGGAAAGATATCCAGATTAAGAACTCAACAATATATTTACCCAACCAGAGAGTTGAGTGTTGAAGAGAGTGGAGAGGCATATGTAAGGAATATTGAGTACAAATCATTTGTTTCAGATGATGAGTTCATAAATTCCCCAGATTTCAAAGCATTTTTGTATAAACAAAAGGGAAAAGAGATAATGGCAAAGGTTGATGATGTTACTATATGAAATGAAGAGCAATTTCTGAACCAATTAAGGAAATGTGTGGATGAGGAGATGACAGGTATGACCCCAAAAAAGGGGAGAGAAATGTTGGAAAATGCTGGTGTCATAATCTTTCCTAGGCTATATCTCAATTCTGCACTTGTCTTTGATAGTTTATTAAGGGACAACAATGCTACACACAAACTTGATAAAGAAAAGGTAACAGAAGTGTATGCTAGATCCAAATATAATACAGATGAAGGATCATTGATGCTTTTGGCCTTATACCCACCCCACAAGAAATCAGTAGTTATTGACACAAAAAAGGCATTTGGACATGTCATGAATTTAAAGGTTGGAGAGGCTGATCCTATGGCTACTACAAAAATTGGAGTTAATATTGCAAAATTGAACAAAGAACAAATTCAGATGTTGATAAAGGAGAGAGAGATGTCCAATTAAATAACAAAAGGATGTTGAGAGAAAATGATAGATTAAAATATTTGGTAGGAATTACGATGAGGTCAACCAAGATGCTTACTCAAGGTGAAAGCTCTCAGTCAAGAGATCATTGGGAAGGATCAAGTGCTTATTCCCAAGGAAAACATGATGCAATTGTAGCAATAATCAAGAAAAGGTAGGATAGTTTAACATCTTGGTCAAATAAACTTTGGTGAAAATATTCACATACCCTTGCTACATTAAAGGAGCATAAAAGGATGGATGGACAGATTATGGAAAAGTTTCAAGAAAGAAACTAGAGAGATGCCTCTAACAGTGCAGTAATTGAAGTTGTAAATCATATTATAAATAAACATTGAAACTTCTACAAAGAATTGCAAGGGGATGAACAGGGTTTAATAAATGCCACCAAGAAAATGTTGATTACATTCTTTGATGAGAAAGGGGAACTTAAAGAAGCTGCCAGATGGAAAAGTGAGAGTGAGTCAATACTAAATGAAATCTTGAAGGTTGCTACTACTGAAAGCACGATATTGGAAGTGGCAATCGAGCAGAATGAGAAGATGATAAGGATGGAAATTTCAATCCAGAATGCAGTTGGTTATGCGGATACTCATGATCGCTGAGATTATTTGGATCATCTAACTAAAACTCATTTGTGGCTAAACATAGATTAATTATCCTTTAATCTATTTGTTATGTAAACATATGACTTTTTTGAAAGGATGCATCCTTTCATATATTCGATGTATAAATATCTATTTTGGAAACGAAATAGAGGATATAAGATAATAGGATAGAAGATAGGATAAAAAAATATAGTAGAATACAATGTTTCATAAATATAAGACTATGATGCATGTTTGAAATTATGGAGATATCAATGGAAATCATTTAATACGGTGCAATTATTTTTGGTATCAGTTGCCTATTGTGTTTATTGAAAGTATTAGTGAAGTTGTCTCCAAAGTTGGTGTTTTTTGGTTATTTAAACTGGTGTAACAAGCTTATATCCAGTTTATCAGTGCACATTTGTTGTTCCTATATGGTCAATTGATTGGTTCTTTCAAGTAAAGATTAAATCCTTTAAGTTGATCATAGTAACTAGAGAATGTCAGTTGGATCATTAAGAAGAACTTGGTAATCATAACCTTGCATGTTTATACAAGTTATAAACTAATTTATATGCTGAACAGCTTGAATACTTGCCAGAAAGAGGTTCCTGTTTTAGATTTCTTTTGACTCCTCATACCCAATAAGGCACTAGTCCCTACATTTTCACCATTTGGTTTTATTCAATTCCTTTTTCACATATGTTAACTGAACATATTAGGTTTTAGTTTTAATATTGTATATAATTTATACCAAATTCCAATTTCATTTGTCCATTCCCATCTACCATTGTGGGAAAAATAGTTCAAAAGAAATAAGCATAAGTACTAAAGTCTGCCTTATTCATATAGGTACACTCACCTAGGTTTAGCAACACCTAAAGATTAGAAGGTCTAAACCATTTGACCTTGTCTATTACCCTAAAACGTACCAAGAGATTGGCAACCTCTTGAGGTGTTCTTACCTGCATTTTTGAGAGCTAACGACACACATTGTGATAAATGTTGAATATTTTGATGCAGACGAGGTGTAGGAAGCAATGTAGTTGTTTTCTTAGGAGATGGGTGATGAAGTTCTTTAGGTACCCACATAGACTTAGTATTTTTATAATTTTTGTTTGGCTTATGGGCTTTTTGTAATTTTTGAATAGAATGTGCATTTTGGATGGAAGGGGATGGTTGGGATTTTTGTGATGTAGATGTCTCATTTGACTTGATTTCCTTTTTCTTAGGGATCCAAAACATTTTAGTTTTGGCCTTTACTTTTGGAGGTATGGGTTTATATAATTTTTGGGATATATTTTGCTTTGAATCTTTTCCTTGATGCCCTAAGGCATGAGGATTTTTACTTTATAGGTAGATACATTGAATTTTTTCCTTTGAATCCCATGGGTATGGTGGAATGAGTAAAAGCTTCATGTTCAGACAATGTGTGCATTGATTGGTCATGATTAGGGATTTTAGAAGAGTTATGGATGGATGGATAAAGGGATTGGATAATGGGGATATAAGGTTTTGGGAGTAATGGTGGTAAAGTGGATGGAGGGATATTAGGAGTTGGAAGTAGTGGTGGTAAATTGGATGGTGGAAGGTGTATGGTCACATGATTTTGACATTTGTAGGATGATGGTGGTGGAATTGGAACATATGTTTTAGGGATATGATAGGATTTATGATGGAAAGAGGTGGAATTAGGATGCATGGAGGAAGTACCAACATCTTGAGATTGGTGTCCTTGAGGTGTATGTCCAAGGACATAAGAGCATGGAGGGACTTTGACATGGATGGGCTCCAAAATACCTTGTTCATGAAGGTCTAGACCTTTACCTTGGTGGTTCATGTTTTGGGGTATGCAATGGACAATGGGACAAAGTGTAGGTGGAACACTAGACACAAGTTCCTTATTGGATGGAGAAAATGAAGCAAGGGAAGATAATGGTTGTTGTCATTCTAAGGAGGAACATTCATGAATGAGGGCAGAAAGACCAAAAGGATATGATGGAGGAATTGCAATGGGGTCGATAGTGGGTGATGGAGGATCATTAGGATCTTGATTAGCATTGTGTTCACTTAGATTCAAGGTATCTTTTTGATCTTTTATGTGTGCTTGGGAGGAACTTGTCTCTTCATGGGAAGCGGATGTTTGTTCATCATGGATGGGGGTAGGTAGGGACTGGATAGGAGCAATGGAGGTTTCTTGCTCATGGATAGGTGAAGTGACAAGCTCTTGACCATGGAATGCATAAAGTTGGCTAAGAGGATCATCATGGCCTTTATGATCATAGGTAAGATCATAGAGGGGAGCTTGATCATAAATAGGACCAAGTATGTTATGAGAGGTTAATGTTTGCTCATGGTTAGGATTAGGCTCTTGACATACCTCTTGGGTTTCTTGAATGGAAGTGGAAAGGGATGACTCCTGAATAGGCTCGAAATGTTCTAGATGGTCAAAAACATGGAGACATGATGGAGGTTGGCGTAGGCTCAATGGGGAATATTCTTGAATAGGATCAAGGGGGAAACTACATGATGGGGTTGGAGGAATGGGCATGATGCTCGAAGACTATTTGGTAGGTTCAAACATATGAATTGGATGACATGGAGATGTTTGATTCCTTTCTTGGGTCACATCCTTTTGTAGGTGGATGGGTGGATTTGGGTAATGCCATAGGTTTACTTTTGAAATGTTTGAATTTAGGGCATTGATTTGATGGAGGATTAGATGATGGTGAGGGTAATGAAGAGTTTGATTGGTTAGAAGGTGTAGTGGCCAATAGATTAGGACTAGGACATGGTGGCTTAGGGATAGGAATTTGATTGGATGGTCGTATGCTAAATTATAGGGTGCATGAACTAGATTGGTGTTCCCCTTGTTAAATGGAACATGAGAATTGAAAGGCTCTCCATTTTGTTGCCAAGGTGGACTTAGGCTCCTATGTTCTTGTTGTGATATGGGTGGATGTGTTGATGTGGCATTGACATGCGAAGAATTGGATGGATTATATTGGTATGAGGTAGAAGGGGATGGCACATAAGGTTGAGGTGGCATTGGTTGATAATGAATGGATAGGGTATGATGTTGTGGTTGTTGGATTTAAAAATTGTCAATGAATTGATTGGCTTGAGCTAGGAGGTGTTGGGTTTGAGGTGATTTAATTTGTTGAAAATTTTGGAAGAGGGTTTGAAGTCTTTGTATGGTTTGGCGGTCTAGGGGATGAGGTATTTGGTGAAGTGTTTGAAGGAGGTTTTGAAGTTGGGATGCTAGGTATTCTGATGTTGGCATGATGTAAAATGATGTTGATTGGATTAAAGAGATGATGTTGATTAAGATATGATGTGGAATGACAAGATTGGATGATTTGGATGATGTGGAAAATTTTTATTGGAAATTTGACTTGGGAAATATCAAACACAAGATTTCGCATGTAAATGCATGAACACACACACCAAACACAATGATACATTTGTCTTTCAAGATTAAATGTTATGATTAAGAAAACACTTGAGTAAACAACAACAAGCCCTATGAATAGTCAAGTGGGGTATGGAAAATTATGTCTCCAACTAGTTTGCATGAGGTTGAATAGGTATAATTTGAAAGAAAAATATTTCCAATATGCTAGGAGAAAGGGGTAACCCACCCTTCACCTTCACTTCCCGAAGGTATAAAGTTCTTTTGGGCTTAGCCAAGAGTGACAAGGTTTCATCTCCCAAAGGAGCGTTTCTTTGGATTCACACTCAATTGAGGTCATCCCTTGAAGGGGTGTGTGCTCCAAGCAGGCCTACTAAGAATGGTATGAAAAAAGAAAAACAAGTGAGGTATTTTGGAGGACACACACACTTGATTCACACTTGCAGTGATTAATTTCCCTTTAGAAAATTGAAATGTGTGTAAAACAGTTGAAGCACTTGTTCTTTTTAACCCCAAGTCAAGATGTGTGATTGAAGAAAATGGTTCATTTTAACCCAATTTCAATGATGTGAAAGAAAACAAGATTAATTTTAGACCCCAAAATCCAAATGTGTGATCAAACAAGTTGTTCTTTTTAAGCCCCAAATTGAAGTGTGTTGACAAGCAATGATTAGAGATGAAAGATGAAATGTGTGCACCTAGACTTTATTTAGCTCCAAAATATTTTTCCACTTGATCCAATTTTTTCTTTCAAGTGTTTATTTGTTATGCACATTCACAAAACCAACAACAAAGCCAAAACCCTAATAAGATAATTGATCACTAATATTAGAGGGTTAGCTAGTCAAGACAAATCTGATTTTTGTAAATGATTTCTACATCAAAAATAAAAATACAAAGAACATACCGTTACTAAAATTTCAAGAGATTTCCAAAAATGTAAAGAAATCCAAAAAAATTGCTATTTTGCACCTAATATTGTTTTTTTTTAATGAAAAATCATAAGAAAATTATACAAAATTCAAAATAGGTCTAAATTTTTTGAGTTTTTGACTAAGGATGTCGGACATTATCCCAAATCTACAGAAAAAAAACTTTTGAAAAGATCTATAACCGTTTGTGAGATATAAGAATTTTTTTGTAAAAACCTAATTTTTAAAGATCTATTTTTTGACTAATTATTTTTCATCCAAATTGAAAACATAAAGAATAGACTCCTATTGAAATTTAGAGAGATTTCCATAAATGTAAAAATATCTAAAAAATTCAATAATTTTCTCTCAATTTTTTTTTTCATGAAAAATAACAAAAAACTTATAAAAAATTAAAAACAACTCTGAAAAATCTGATTTTTGGACTGGAAGCTCTTAAAATTGTTCCCAACTTGCAAAAAAAATTGTGAGAAAATATGAGGTCATTTGGAAGTTATGGTCGAATCTTTGAAAACTAGGGTTTTGTCCCAAAATGATGCAAAACTTGTAACAGAAAGCTAACAAAACCTACAACAAATAGATCCAACTCTGAAATTCCTCAAAAAATTTCAAAATATTGAGCTAAAAATTAGTTAGGGGGTTCAAGTCAGGTTCACTAAAATGTATATGAAAATTTTGGATAAAATAAGGATGATAAAACAATAACATGCATTACCCAATCCAAATCTTCAATACCTCAAATAGACGCAATGATGAATGCATTGGTTTATTGATTTGATATGTTGGTTCCTCAATTTAGCAACATAACATTGAGATGGAGATGAATATGTGAATGATGATAGATACAAATGGATGATTCAAGAATGATTTTGACAGCATAATGATACTTGAAGAATCAACCACCCTAATGGCTTATGAGAGGGTTGATTTATAGGAGAGGTCTAATTTGGGTTGACGGTTGAGATTGCATGCCAATAAGATATCTTAATCAATGGACAAGATTTAAAGTTTTAGTATGAAATAGGGTTAGGGAAAAATTAGGGCAATGATAAGGATTAATGGCTAAGATTGAATTATAAGATAATTCAATCAAGGGACAAGATTAAATGAGATGTGAAGAGATAAGATTTGATGTGGAAGATAAGATTCATGAATAAAGAGGTGATAGTAGAAATTAAATAATAAAAATTATTTAATTTAGGTGGTCAATGAATAATTAAATAATTAAAATAATTATTTAATTATAGAGGAATGTGACAAAGGAGGAATCATTTTGAATTAAATAATGATTTAATTAAAAATTCAAGATAATGAACCAAATTAAGTAAATAAAATTTATTTAATTAATGAAGGAAGAATAAAGATAGAAATGAATTAATTAAATAATTAAAATTATTTAATTAATAGAAGACATATGACATTAGAAAATAATTAAATAATTAAAAATTATTTAATTATGAAGAATGAAAGGGGAAATGATGAAGAATCTAAGAGTTGTAGGCCTTAGGACAATTTTTAGTGTCTACAATGGTAATATAATTCAGAACGGTACAAATTCGAAGCCATTTTCTCTCCTATGTACTTGGTTTGTGAATTTTGAATAATATAATCAAGGGTTATCTTATTTGTCTCCATTGATTTCTACTGGATGTGTAGTTTTGCTCTTGATTGTTAATTCAAAGAATTAATGTAAATTCTTGAGTGAAGCTATAGGTTTATGTCAATTAAGTGCTAGGATATTAGTAAGAATTAATGGTTGAGAATATAATGTTGAAATGTTGTAATGTAGTATATTCAAAGCTTAAATGATGTTATGTGTTAAATTGTTATTAGATTGCATAAGTTTTAGGACTAACTCTATGCTTAGGATGAGGCACTAATCTAGGTGAATATTCATAATACATTTTCTTGGTCAACTTGGTAGCAAATCACTTTTATAAAAAAACTTTACAATGAGTTGCAATTTTTATTATTTTGTGTTAAGTTTCACCATTCTCATGCTCTGAATGTAGAGTGTTGTTAATGAGTATCCAAATTCTTTGATGCATTTTGTTTGTTGAGCTATTATAAGAAAATTATTTGTTATTTGAAATATATTCAGATATTAGGTGCATAGGTCTTTAAAATACATTGTGGGATCACCCTCCCGAGTTTTGCAGAGCCCAAAGTGCAGGAGGAAAGAATTGCTTCTTTAACTCATTCGTTGGCCAATCCGTTTGGGTTTCCTAGGATTGAAATTGGAAATTCCATAGGTAATTTTGAAGATCACTTTGGTTCTTAAAAAATAAACAACAAGCACCCTTAAGTTGATAAATATTTCCTTCAAGCTTCTTTCTAGCAGCAATCACTATTCTGTATTCTTTCCTTATTTCACATTTCTCATCCTTGAACACAAGATTATATTGTTTACTACACATCTATCCAACACTCCATCGATTATGCCTTAAACCCTTAACATAGTAGACATCATCAGTATTATGCTTGCCACCAAAACTAATTGAACCTATCCCACAAATCTTAGCACCAATATCATCTCCAAACTTGACTAAGCCTCCATCATATTTTTCAAGTTTAACAAACTTAATTTTGTCACTAGTCATGTAATGTGAATAGCCACTGTAAAATTCCTAGTAGTTCTTTTCTTTTTTAGCATGAAGAGTAGAAATCACACTATCTTCAACTTTCTTTAGAGTGGTTTCCTTTACACATCTTTTATAGCCATGAACAAGCATTCATTATCATCAAAATCTCCATAATCAGATTCTTCTTCACAAATACCAACATCTTCATTCACATAATATGCTCTCTTGATCATCTTTCCTTTGTTTTCTTTACCTTCTCTTTGTTTGTTCCTCTCAACTCTTTTAGGCTATCTCGAAGCATAATGACCAATTCCTCTAAAACTAAAGCATTGGAAAGGTAACTTACCTTGATAATTACCATATCCCTTTTTCATTCTTCTTACAAAGTTAGCTTCCACTTCATCAAAGGTTTCTTCATTTGGATCTTCAACTTTTATAGTTGTAAAAGCATTTTCTATCTTTGACCCATTTATCAAGCTAGGATTTCTCATTTTAAATGATGCTAGAGTACCCAACAACTGATCTTTAGTATAGGTCTTATAATCTATAAATTTCTCAATAAAATATACCTTTTCACTATATGCATCAAGTTGAGTTTTGAGAATCTTCTTGACTATCCTAGATTCATCCACCATTGCACCATGTCCTCACATTCCACCTACCATCTCATCAACTCTTTGTACATAGGATTTAATGTTCTCATCTTCAAACATTCCCAAGATCTCAAATTGTGCCTCCAAATTTTGCACATTTTATTCTTTAACATTTTCATCTCCTTCATGGATCTTTTCCAATGCATCATAGACCTCTGTGGTAGTCTTCAGATTTGCAACTTTAATTAATTTAGAATGTGAAAGACTATTCTTCATAATTAATTTTTCCTTATTGTTCACTTCATGTGCCTTGATCTCATTAGTAATACTCAAACCATTAGTCAAAGCCATGTATGGAGTCTTATAAGCTTTCTCAACATAATATCCATAGTAATCTAGATATCCTTCCATCTTTGTCTTCTAGAAAATGTAGTCAATGCCATCAAACTTAGGGTATTCAATAACTATCTTGTTCACCATCCCAGACCTTCCTTAAGCGGTTAAGCTCTTCTCCAAGGAACCAAGCTCTAATAAATATTATTGAACAAGACAACTAAGAGGGGGGTGAATCATTTGTAGCAATATTAACCTTTAAAACTTTCACTAGATGTTAAACCAATAATCATTCATAAATCCTTTACTCTACTAGTGTGATCAATCATTAAGTGTAGAAGCAAAAACAAAAAGGAGTAAAATCATACACATAATAACACAAGAATTATGTAGAAAACCCAATGAGGGAAAACCACAGTGAGGATTAGCTCACAATATAAAGAATTCTAAAATTGAATACAAAGGCTTACTATTGGAAAGGCTCATTTCCAAAATAGGACTTGTCTAAAATAGGAATCATTCTCCACTAAGGGTTTACCTCCCAGAGGGCTTACTACCATATAATTACAAAGAAGATAGAAGAGAATAGGTACAAAGAGAAAACTTTATCAATTCAATAGATATTTCCACCACAATTTTCTCACACACTTGCAGACATGCTTGAATGATAGAGTACACCTTAACGTCATTACTTCTAGTAACTCAACAATTAAATTTCGCATTGATCTACTCAAACTTGCATAACACACTATCTCACATCTACCTTGCATCTATCTTTCATCTATATTACCTTTCATCAACATCTCAACTTGTACAGTTTATACCTTCTTCAACCTTGAAACCCATTTAAGGTCAACCATACATCATTTGCATTTACAAATTCAAATTAGGTCAGTGCAAAAACATTCTATGGTGGAATTAGAATGAGGGTGACCAAAACGCATACCTAATGAGGACCTAAATAAGTACCAACATGCCTCAACACACTTCCACAAACTTTGTAAGTAGTGTTTAGCACAAGGTCGGCCAACATCACTATAAAACACATAAGAAAATTAAGTACATGCATCCTTAACTCGATCCAATCTTCTTGAACAAAAAAGTTCAATTGAACATGACCTCAACAGCTTACTCTTAGAACCACAGGTCATAAAACCAAAGTATAGAGAAATTTGGAGCAACTACATTTCTCCCGAACCTCACCCAAACACACCAAACTACACAAACACAACTAGTGAAGACATCTCACATTGCACAACTATCCAGAGACCCAGATTCTAGATACAACAACCACTAACAACCATGAATAATATTTAAAGAACTATAAATCATAAAGGAAATATAAATCACATCCCAAAGTACACACAAAATACCTGCAAACTTTCTTTATTACAATTTTCTCAATATACTTGACATATACAACAAAAAACCAACTTCCAGACATCAATGACAACAACAACCAGTTGACAACTAGTTAACCAATTAAAATCAACGATAAAACCTTCATACTTGCAACAATTAGGTACCCTAGAACAGAGAAAATATTTTAACATATTTCAAAATATGGAAACAAACTTTAGTCTCTAAGGGTCTTGTGTTGCATAGGTTCAAGTCTAAAACCAAATAGATTGTTAGAAATGTAGTAAAACCTAATTTCCTTATGTCAAACACATGCACATAATATTTTATATTTTTAAGGCAGTGTAATGTGTTTAAATGATTATTTTCAAATTTTAAAATGTTGCAATTGACTGATTTTTTTCAAAAAAGTAGAAAAGTAATATTTTTATGATATTTAGAAATGAAATACTATGCAAATTTTCACTTTTTCAAAGTTTTTTCAACAAAATATGCATGTGTTTTAGAAAAATTTCAACAACCTAAGATTTTATTCAAATTTCCAATTAATGTAACTCAAGTCTAATCCCTAAACAAGGAAAAATCAGATCTTAAATTATGCAATTTAATTTAAATTATTTTCAATTTCTCCTTTAATGTATAATGCTTAAAGAATGCAAATGCATATTTTTTGATAAATGAAAAAAAAATTAAATAACAACAAAATCTTCAATGAATCTATATTTTTTCATTAATTTTTAAAATTTATGTTAATAAAAATTAGAAAATTGCAAGTGTAGGATATGTTAGGTTCACCAAAATGTTATGTAGGAAAAGTGATCCTATATCCAACTAACATTAACCTATTTTCACTTAGCATCACATTTCAACACAAAACCAAATAGATTTGATGATTGGATTATTGCCACAATGGAGATCCAATCTTATAGGGTCTTGTGTCTCTTTTTGTGTTGTGATGATCATAAATTTGATGTGATTTAAATCAATCCTATTTTATAAATAGCCCTAGGTTTGAAAAATGTTACTTGCCACACAGACAAAAAATAGAAAGTAATAGAAAAAATTCAGATTTGAGACTAAGATATAGAGAGGAACTTGGGACATAAATTTGAAGTTGAATTGTAAGAACAAGGGTGTTGGGCACTCTAGACTACGCTGCCCTTTTCTAGAATCCACAAACTTTGAAATGTGGGTTACAATTTTCTCTATGTTTTCTAGAACTATCTTTTGCTAAAATTGCTAGATCTAATAGATATACACATAAAAATAGGGTAAATGTTGTGCTATATAGGGTCTTACCTAAGTAAAATGTCATTTTGGTATTTCTACCTCCACATACAAGAAATGATGATGATCAAGAGGGAATACCTTAGGTCGGGTGGAGGCCAAAGCAATAAGTGACTAAAATGATAAATGATAAATGGTAATGTTACCTTGATGTGAAATCCTTGATGAAGTGATGCTAAACTATAATTTTCCACAGATTTTGATTGGTCGATGCCTTGGCTACTTGATAGAACTACAAAATTTTGGTTCCCAAAACATAATACATTGTTGTAGATAGCATGTAGAGGATAAATCAATAAATATTTATAATTTGGCATGTGATTGATCATAATAGCTACTTGCACATATAAATTACTTCATTCTTCATGATGTCTTGCAAGATTGATCTTTATTGATGAAGAATTGTAATAATATTTCTAATTCTACCCTTGAATTGCATTGATTAATTTTAGGCTTTTTAATTTTCTCAATAAAAATGTTAGGATTAAAATGGTGAAAATTATTTGCATTTATATGCAATTCTTCTAACTTCTTGAAAATCAAATATTGATAACTGACAAATAAATTCAAATTTTCAAATAATAAAATACTGACACTGACATATTCAAATTTTAGCCAAAAATGGATAGACAAGGGAACTGGGCACCCTAATCTACACCCATCCTTGTCGAGGCCTTAAACATCAGGGGTAAATATTAAACTCTTATTTTTATTCCCATCTTTTAGTTTTGAGAACATATTCATAAAACAGGTAAATAAATGCATAATTAGGTTCAAGCACATAGGGGGGAGATAAACGTAGTGTGAAATTGTAAAGGGTGACATTTTTTGATGATACAAATTCCTTAAATATATTATATTCTAACATTAGTTCACTATCTCCCTCAAAAGGAAGTATGCATGGATCAATTACTATTTTATTAATAGTATCTCCATATTTCCATTACCATTGCAACCAACATTTTCATTCTATTTATTCACTTGTGCTATTATTGAAATTTTTTTTATCTTTAGTTAGTTTACTTTTGAATGAGTTGTTGTACCGTGAAACCTATATGAATTTGGAAAAGGATTCAAACTTACCAAATTCACTAAATTAACCTAACTTATTACGGATAATTTTACAATCCACATGGCTAGGAACTTCCCCATTTTTAGTCCTAGTGTTTCATTTTCTATTAGGACTTTGGTTATAAATCTACCTATTCTAAAAAATATAATTTTTTGATTATTATGGTTGTCAAAATTATTCAAATTATGAGAATTACATTTACTATAATATTATTCTAGATAAGGATTGAAATTCATTATTTCAAACTCATTAGTTACTCGTGTAGTCATCTTCTTCAAGACTTCCATGTTTTATTTCAACTATGAAGTCTAATCATATGTTGAATATGCATTGGATACTATCATACAAATATAATTCTTTATTTGCACAATTATTGTAGGGTTTTAAATTTCTATTTATTATTGAAAGAATGAGAAACCTAAAGCTTTAGGTATGTAACAAATAGTACCTTAGTATTTTGAAACTTCTTTGAATTAGGTATAATGCGGGTAGGATAAATTTTATTCATAAGTTTCTAATACATTAGCTAGTTTTGATGTATGAAGACTCCCCTTACAAATCTAAAAACTCATAACACAAATCAAACTTGCACAACATATGCAAGAAGGAAAACAATATATTTTATTGCAACAAACATGAAATGGAATTATAATATGTTGAAGCTCACAAGCATCCCTTACAACATGGGCTTTTGATTACAAAAATATGCAACAATGGAGTCTTCAATCTTATGCTAAATCTAGTAGCATCTAGTTATGTAAACTTGCAAATCCTCCAAAGCCAACTTCTCCAAATGAGCAACATCAATATATAAAAACTGTGTGAGAAGAAACCACTATTGGTTTCTCAAAATAACCTCCACTAAACCATGAAGAAAACCCACCACTTTTTTCCTATCAAAGCTTTTTCATTTGTAAGATTTTTCTTAAACAGTTTCTCGGTTTGGTGCACCTCATTCTCATCTTTTTAAATCATTTTGAAATTATTAATTTCGTTACTGTATGAGAATGTTATGGCCATTTTACTGAGATTGGGTCTCACAATTATGACCTAGACATGCAACAAAATGCAAATCTTGTGACCAACATGCAAATACATGCAAGGCATACAAAACATAATGCAAGAACATGTAAGAAAAGTGGTCTCCTCTTGTAAATAAATTCCCAAGAATTGTATTCCCTTTGGAGATGCTTTATAAAAAATTATCAAAGCATAATTCCTTCAAAAATAACCTTTTCAAATCACCACAAGGGAAAATTATACTGTTGCAAATTAAAATATTTATTTCCCACGCACCTTAACCCTTATTGAAAACAAAAAAGAAATAGAATTAGAACTATGTTTGGTGATGCAAGATTTCCTTACACCTTGGATGCTCCGGCATCAAACAACCAAGATAGGAAATTTTTTGTGAATATGGATTCACAAAATGGAGTTGAGTGGTCATACCACCCTTTTGAATTGTAAGCAATCCTCAATAAAATCCATCACTGAATTTGGTACTTGCAATTGATTCTTCTTTCTTCTCTTCCAACACTTAGATGGAACAAGTAAACTCTTCCTCTAAAAACTCTACACTCCATTCTCCTCTCCTCTCGTGGACTTGTATCCACCATGTACCATCCTCCTCCTAAAATAATACATTATCCTCTCTACTTTTGTAGGATTCAATCCACCATAAACCGATCACCTCCACCAAGTTTCACCTACAATATCCTCTACAAATTCTACATCCAAATATGTATTATCCAAATAACAATCAAAATCCACTATATCCTTATACAAATTTGCAATTACTATTCCATGGAAATTAGAAATTTCCATCTGCATACTCTCTTCTTGCTTGAAATCCCCTTCTACACTCACCAAAGAAGGTATAGAATCATTAAAATTAAAATCAAAATGAAAATTTACCTCATTCGTGTTCGCTGCCCCAACATCCTTTTCCTCATTCTCCACCGCAACATCCATCTTCTCATCTCCAATGAATAGTTTTGCAAACTACTCTTCATGTTTGTCCATCAATTATCCTTCCAACGGCTTGTTGATTATTTGCATCTCTTCTTTAAACAAGAAATCATCTTCATCTTCCTCTCCAACCTGCTCATGAAGCTTAGGACTGTCCATGTTTAAAAATTTTAACTATAAAACTTCTTCATCCACTTCACATAATGCACTCCATTCGCATCGCTGAAACTTGTACCTCTCTATCTTCTCCACTTGTATGGGCTTCCCACACATATTCTTCCTTACATTCAACCCCCACAAAGGGCTGCAACATTCTTTCTTTCTAATCTTCTATTCATTGTCTTCTTTTATAAAAGGGTATGTGCAGGATCATGATGGGCCAAAAAGTGGCAATATTATGGGTATTTGTAGGGTATGTGGCTGGTGAATTTTTTTTAACCCAAAATTGATGAAACGAAAAGGGTTTTTAGAGGAGATTCTCAGATTTCCACCAATATAAATTATTCTTTAATTTGAATTTAATAAATTATTATTATTCATTTTCTATTAGAATTACGACTAAAGTCCTGACGATAGGCTGATTGAAAAACATTTATAACTTTCAAATGGTATCACATTTTTTGAATCCGAAACATGCCACATTCTATGCTTCACATACTATAGGATTAAAAATAAAAATTAAATTTCATGAAGTTTTTCCCAAGTTAAGGTGGTCAGACATACGAGTTTTTTATATTTTTTAAAAGTTGTAATAAAAAATTCACAATTAATTATTTACTTGGAAAAAAATTACAAAAAAATATGCATCACATCTGTACATGAGTCATCTACTTGTATATAAAATATTTTAAAAGAATATTATCATTTTATTATGGTTAGGGTGGTCAGACAAACACCTACTTCTTATTTTTTCTCTAAAATTTAAGTACTACTGCATTGAAATTTCAAATGTTCACCAAATAGATTTTATTTATGTTTAAATAAACCTAGTAGTTTAGAAACTACATTCAATTTTCTACATATTCTATTTTTACATATTTTTGAAATAATATAGATAACTTACTCAATTTTTTATGTCAAGTTGCCTAACACTGATTTTTTCTAAATTTTTTGCCACTTAAGGGCCTATTTTTTCCATGATGATCCTACACATACCCAAAAAAAATCTTCATCTCATATCTCTCATCCCATTCTCTCATGTCCTCAACCATCTTTTTCAATACATCTACTTCAGCCTTGAGCTTTTCAAATTCTTCATGGTACTTCCTATTTTCCACTTCTTCCCAATATTGTTCCCAAAACAAAATTCTTATAGGCCTCATCATGACCCATCACATCCTCTCAAGTATTTGAATGCCTCACATCCAATGATTTGTCTACATATAAATCACACACACACCACAAGTCCTAGTGCAAACTGCCTCGCATTGATGCTTCTTCCTACACACTCAGGAATTCCTGCTCTGATACCACTGATGTAAGAGGACTCCCCTTACAAATATAAAAAATCATAACACAACTCAAATTTGAACAACATATGCAAGAAGGGAAAAAAATATTTTATTGCAACAAACATGAAAGTGAATTATAATATGTTCAAGCTCATAAGATTCCCTTACAACATGGGCTTTTAATTACAAAAATATGCAACAATGGAGTCTTCAATCTTATGCTCAATATAGCAACATCTAGTTATGTAAACTTGCAACTCCTCCAAATCCAACTTCTCCAAATGAGAATTATCAATATATAAAAATTGTGTGAGAAGAAACCACTATTGGTTTCCCAAAACAACCTCCACTAAACCACCAAGAAAACCTGTCACTTTCTACCTATCAACACTCTATCATTTGTTAGAATTTTCTTAAATGGTTTTTGGGTTTGGTGTGTCTATTTTCCATATTTTTGAATCATTTTGAAATTATTAATTTAATTATAGTATGTGAAATTTATGGTCATTTTACTAAGACTAGGTCTCATAATTATGACCCTGACATGCAACAACATGCAAAGCTTGTGACCAACATGCATATACATGCAAGGTGAATGCAAAAGATAATGCAAGAACATATAAGAAAAGTGGTCCCCTCTTGCAAATAAATTCCCAAGAATGATATTCCCTTTGGAGATGCTTTAGAAATATTTATCATAACATAATTCCTTCAAAAATTACCTCTTCAAATCACTACAAGGGAAAATTATAATGTTGCAAATTAAAACATTTATTTCCCACACACTTTATACCTTATTGAAAAAAAAGAATATAAAAGAAATAGAAATATTTTTGGTGATGAAAGATTTCCTTACACCCTAGATGCCCCTGCATCAATTTTTCCTATTCAAACAATGATGTCTCTAATAGAATTTAGTAAAGGTGTAGTATTTTCTAGGGCATGATTAATGGTAATAATTTTATTACTAATATATGGATACTTAATGATTGTAAGGATCTTGTAGCCCTTCCTATCAGAGGATCCATTTGATACTGCAACTACTACCTACATTTAAAATATATCTGAAATGTTCATGTTTGGCTACTTTATTCTCAAGAATAATCTATTCAATGGATCTAAAGCACTAAGGTATTTTTAAAGATTATTTTTCTTAATTAATTTTATATAGAGTGCAAGGCTCTTATATAATTTCTGGAATGCAATGTTAAACATACCTATATGATCGTTAGGTTTCATTTTTCATGTCAAAGATTGATGGAAAAAAATATCTAAGTAAAAACATTAAATTGATTCATGAAACAACCTTCTAATTATCCCATTTTTTTATAGATCTAACAAGTAAACTCAAATATTAGCTATATAGTAAATTCCTTAGAGAAAATAAGAACAATATACATACCACATCCTCATATACAATGTTATCTCTTAAAATATATCTTTGAAAGCCTTAATATGTTCCTTAGCAATCTTTCTCTCCCATCAATATTCATAGGAATTTCATGAGCAAATGTTACCAATAATGAAAATAAGAAAGTCATCAATAGTAAAAAATGTCATTGGTGGAGTTACACTCACTATATTCATAAGAGAAGTGACTTAAATTTAGACTTGTGGATTAGGGATGGAAGGTGTAACCTATTTCCTTATAATTTTCCTTTTATAACTCTTTATATTTCTATGTTCACTTAATTCAATGGATTGGTAGCCTCCATCTCTAAATGATGTATACTTGGTCACACTTTATAGTGTCAATTAGATGAAATATTTGAATGGTCCAACATAATTTATGCCTCGAGTGATCTCACAATAGTGAGTTACAGTTATGTTGAGGAAGGGAAAATGCATTTTGGGTGGGAAAAAACATTAGGGGAGTTCACTAGAAGGGTGGTTCTCTAGAAGGGGGAGAATTCGCTAGAAGGGGCGGTTCTAGTGAACCTCCCTTTAATGGGTTTTTCATTTTTAATTTCATATAAAGGGGGGTTTTCTAGAAGGGGCGTTCTAGTGAACCCCCGAAATGTGGTTTTCTAGAAGAGGGGTTCTAGCAAACCCCCCCTTCTAGCAAAGGGGAGTTTGCTAGAACCCCCCCTTTTTTTCCCTTCTCCCCCTCCTTTAACAATTTTTTATAGAATTTTGTGTTTCTAGGCTTAGGTTGAGGATGAATATGGAGGAAAATTCACATACCCAATTGGATGATGGTATTCCTTGGAATGACCTATCCATCAAGTATAATTTTAATATATTTTGGTTTTATTTATATTTTTTTAGTTTAATTAAACATATGCTTTTCACCAAAAATCAAGCTATCTATTCTACACGTGGAAAAATAGTATATTTTAAATAAAAAATTCCAAAAAATATCTATGCACTTGATATTGATGTCCTTGATCCAACAAAAAAAAGAATTTTGATACATACAAAAAAATTATGTGTTAGCAACTAAGCATATGTCTAAATTGTAATGGGGTGTGTGGGTTGGTGAGAACATGTCGGTGCATTAGACTTCTTCCAATTTGGTGGTGGCTAGGGGTGGTGCATTTCAGAATGAATCTTCTTTGGGTTTGCAAGCTCAACAGTTGCAGTCATTTTATGTGGGGGAGGGCCCTAAATTGAAGAAAGTGAATGGTTGTTTTCCTAGAAGTTAGGATAGGTCAGTTTTGGTCATTTCTCCTAAATATGTTATTGATGATGTCTCTTATTGGAGTAGACATGCTCTTATCTACAAATTTCTTGGGATTTGTATACATTTGTCAGATTTGGATGCTTGGATTCAGTGTTCATGGTAGGTTGAGGGAGACATGGAGCTTATGGTGGCTGCAAACAGTTACTTTGTGGTTGTTTTTTCCAATATGGATGATAAGAATCAAGTTTTTTAGGGAGGACCCTACTTTTATAATCATGTTGTTTTGTTTATCAAACCATGGAATATGGGTTTTAATTCAGTTGAAGACTTGTCGTCGAGGGTTCCTATTTGGGTATGTCTATTGTGGCTTCCATTGGAGTTATGGAGAGAAGATATTTTACAATAGATTGTTGCTCTTCTTGGCAAGCTTGGTGTAGTTGCTCAACAAACCCTTGAGAAAAAGGTGTTTTCTTTTCCTCGGATCTGTGTGGAGATAGATTTGAACAATCCCTTACCGGATTATCTAAAAAAAAAATTTGGTTCTTTGTCTTGGGTTCAACAGCTTGATTATTAATCCCTTCCTTTTCGTCGCCAAATTTTTCATGAGTATGGGAATCTTTAAAAGCAATGTCCTAGGATTAATAAAGTTCCTCCTTCTAATTCCTCCCTTTTGTCTTCAGCTATAAAAGTTGTTAAGGAGGATAAAGGGAAATCTTCCATGATGGAGGGTGCTTTGGATAAAGATGGATTTGTGCCTATTAAGCCTTGGGCTAAGGGTCTTGGTCAGAAGAGATCATTGAAGGACAAATAGACTAAAGAGGTCTTTAATCAATTTGAGGTGTTGAACACCTCCAACTTGGAGAAAGGAATCCCACTGGATGTCCCTTTTGGTGCTATTGGTATGGGCTATGATGTGGGGTAGGGACAAGAGTCTGGTCATGATCTTCATTTCTCATAGGGTGTGCAAGATCATTTGATGTCTTTCAATGGTCATATGCAAGATGATGATGATATTATTTTGGAAAATTTTGAAAAAGAGGGGCTAGTTTCTAGCAAGAGCAAGGGGTCTTCTCTATCCTTGGGGGTGCAACAACGTACACTTATGAAGGTATTATCTTAGCACTCCTCTAAAAGTTTTCACAAGAAGGATCTTGTGAAGATTAAGCATATTGGAGATTTGTTGGCAGAATCTAGGTCTGTTAAACCCATTAATGCTCACTTTTCTCCATATCCTCCATGATTGTTCTCTCATGGAATGTAAGGGGGTTGAACAACACCGCCCATCAAAAGGATTCATGATTTGTTTGTTTTCCATTCTCCAAACATTTTTTGTGTTAAGGAGACTAAACTTTCAATCATATCATTGGGTGACAAAACTCTTTAACCTCTAGATGCATTAGTAGAATCCATAAGGGTTAGTTGTAGGATCTATTGGATGTTGTAGTTGTGTTTATGATATGTAGTTTTCATTGATGTCAAAAATATTAGCATTAATGTATTTGAAGTTATATATCTCAAGGATATTGAGAAAATTGTAAATAAATGAGTTGTAGGTTGTTAGTGGTGAAGTGAAGTGAAGTTCAGTGTAGCTGACATACAAGTGGTTATTTTTGTACATTGTTGATCAAAGGTTATGGACTAAATGGTTTGTTGCTAAGTGTATATATTTTATCCACATCAAGTTTCAAAGATACACATGAAGATTTGATCGAGTTATGAAGATTTTTATTTTGATATTTTTTTCTATTTCTTTAGTTGGTGTTCCTGATTAAAGATGATGTTATTTCAGTTAGTTCAGTTGTTTTGGATGCTTCTCTTATGATTCGTGATGCTTTTGGATGTTTCTAGATCATGCTCTATCTTTTCCGCACGTTCGCATTGATCGTTGTGCTTGTGATATGAGATTTTCTCTTGCGTGTTCATGTTTTTCTTGTTCTTGGCTGACATAGTGTTTGTAAAATGTTGTGGATCTTTGAGGGGAAATTAAATGAAGTGTTTTTGTGTTGAAGATGTATTTTTGGGTCCTCACTAAGTTGTGGCCAACCTTGGTTGATTCACATGGATAATATTTAATGTTTTGGGCCAATAGTTTATATTCATTTTATTATTTCTTTGTGTTCAACTTGCAGCGATGAAATTTATTTTTACAGATATATAAAAGTGATTGTTTATTCAAATTGAAGTGTGTGCATGCAAGAGTGTTCTTTTATGTGTGTGTTCAAATATTGTTCAGATCATTTGAAGGTAGAGTAGAGTGTGAAGAAGAGTGAAGAATATTGAATAAGTGCTCATTTGCTTAACCAAAATTGTAATCAGGCATTAGTAGATGCTATTTTCTTAGTTCAAAATCTAGATGGCTGTAATATGAATCTCTTTGTAAGATAGTGTGTCTTCCTTTGTTGAGGAGTGAGCTCTAGGAAGTGTGCATGAATGCATGTGCATTCCCCATATTTCATTTTCATTATACCTTTAACAAGGTATAATCTTGTGGACTGACCTCCACTGTGGTTTTCCCCCTAACAAGGTTTCCACATAAAAATATTGGTGTTATGTGTGTTTCTGATGTGTTGTTGATTCATGATTTCATTAATATTAATTAGATCTAATAATAAGGTTAACAAGTGGAACAAGGTTTCCTATTGCACTTTTCTCAACCTTCCTCTTAAAAGGGGTTCCAGATAGATCATGTAAAATAGATGTCGACATCCTCTTCAAAAGATAAATAGGGAGGGGCGTTTGTGTCCTCCTCCTCAAGGTTTGTTGAAAACCAACATAGATGGTTCTTATCATAGAAATATTGATCATGTTGGTGTTGGGGGTGTTGGGTAGAATAGTTCTGGGACTATTGAGTTTATCTGTTTTGTTTATAAGGGTTGGTATACTAACAATGTGATGGAGGATGTTACCATTTTATTTTTCATGGAGCACAGTTGTTCTCTTGGGTGGAGATGAATCATTTGTGAATCTGATTCTCAGGTGGTGGTGACTCTATTGAAGAGGAAACAATTAGAGGATGTCAATTGGCATTTGGCTGTAATTGTAAAATAAATTATTAATCTATGTGCTTCCTTGGAATCTATTACTTTCTATCATATTCCTAGAGAATGGAATGGGGTTGCAGATTATTTGGCTAAATGGGCTTCTGATCATTTTCAAAATTAAAATATTGTGGAAAGGGGTCAATTACCCCCATATTTGTCACAAAATTTGGAACACTTAATGGAGATTGATACAAGTGAGTAATGACCTTGCTTTGTACTGCTCTTTTTTGGTTTGAATATAATTTTACCCCTCTTTTAGTTTCATGTCTAAATTGTAAATGGTTCGACTTCAAAACTTAATTAAGAAAAATGTATTCAATAAAACACTATGAAATGAAATGTATGCACTAGATATCATAGTTGAAAATCTAAATTCAAAAAAAATATAATTTTATCCTTCACTAGAAAAAATTTTGTGTTAGAAAGTACACGTCGCTCTTTAAAAATGGTGTTTACTGTTAAAAACTAGTTTTCAAAGGAGATGAAAAAGAAATGCAATTTGATTCTAATTTTTTTTTTAAATATATATTTAGAATCTATAGACAAAATTTCATAAATCACTAGTTTGCATCTTCAAATTCCTCATTGTTTAGCAAGTATAGGTGTCCAAAAATGAAGATTTAGTTAAAAAAAATCAGTTCAATGTCAAGTTTGGCCAAAAAGTTTAACCCACTATTGCGGGATCACTCCCCTCCTTATAATACACACAACTCAAGTAGAAAAATATCACTCTTCTCCTATAAATTTAGCTCATATTTATATTCAATTAAATCAAACATCCTATATGTTCCATGTCATTCAAGTGTTCAATTATCTTAGTGGCTTATTTGATTTACTTTTTTCAGGGGAATATGTTGGTGAAATATCAAACTTGATAGTTCATTCATCCAATCTATTAAATTTTATTAAAAATTGATAAATATTTTGAGCTCTCAAATAGGATTTCTTGTAATATAGGGCTAATCTATTAGATTGTAAAAAAATATAAAAAATGTTATGTTATAGAGGAATAATTAAAAATTAAACCAATTATGAACTCAAGTTCAACCTTGATTTTGAAAGATCTAACAAAAAAATCATATTTAATATAGTGATAAGTATTCCACCCTGTTAAAAAAGTATAGATGCAAGATTCTAAGGATTATTTACTATCAATGATAAATGGATAAAAATTCCATCTTACATGTGTAGATTTTAGACAATATGATAATTTATGGTATTTTCCAAAATTTCACAAAATAATTCAACTTAAAGAGCATAAATCACTGCCAAGGAAGAGAATAATCACATGAAGTAGTCAATACTATAATTTATGGTATTTTGTAAAATTTCACAAAATAATTCAACTTAAAGAGCATAAATCACTACCAAGGAAGAGAATAATCACATGAAGTAGTCATGATCTTTATTGATTTTGTATAAATGGTAGATTACATTTTTTTTTAGCAAAATTGCCTACACTTAAAATTTTAGTCTTTAGCTTATCTGAAAAATCCTTGTGCTATATAATGATTTTCAAGCCTCTTGAATACCCAAACTTGGGCACGAAAAACTCAATCTACAATTAAGTTAAAATGGAGAAAAAAAATAGACCATGTGGAATTTAAAGAAAAATTTCTTCTAATACATATGAGATTGAAATTTTCTAAAGGAGGGGTTATAACACCAATATTTAATATTAAAGATTTATATCATCACCATTCAAGAGGAAAAAATGATGAAGATGTAACTTTAGATTTGAAAAAAAAAGAAGAGTGGATACAATAGTTACCAATAAAAGGACATGAAGAAGGTGAGCCAATAATAGACTCCCATGTAATTAATAAAAATGGGGGATGATGTATGAGTGCATGTGAAGTTGTCTCCTACCCAATGTGCCTCATGTAAACTAAATGTAATCATACATCACCAAAAATATTCGAATTAATTAATTTTTTATGTGTTCTTTTATTTGTAGTTCTTTCCTTTTTGTTTCTTTGAATGATCTTTAGGAAGGTTTAAATTTATTTTGAATTTTTTTTTTTTTTTCAACCATTAGTAGCAATTTTTTTGGAATTATCATCTTATAATTTAAGAAATATTTCTAAATTTTGTGCATGTATCCTTATATCATGTGAGTTAATGTCAAATGATGAGAGAAGGTGTAAGTTTGGATAATAAGTTTTATATGGACACTAGACATGATATATTCAACTCTAACTTATATTTCAAAATCAATTTCACATGGTTTAAAATTCTCCTAATTATGGTTGTGGACCTAAATCAAGTGATTATAAAGATACCTTTGTTATTATGGTTTAAAAAAGAGGTGAAACAATATTTTGTTATGCTTTTATCTAAACTATTTATCTGGAAAGTATTTAATTTTGGCTAGCCATAATAGGAAAAATATGTTAAATATTATTTCATACTTTCTAACCATTTAATTGGACATTTAATGAGGCATGGGACATTGCTATCTAATAAAATCAATGATATATTTGAGGTTTTTAAATCTTCTATTTTTACTTTTAACCAAAAAGGGGAAGCCTTATTTCTATTCTATTGATGTTATGCTAAAGGACAAGGCTTTGTTTGTTTCCCATTTACTTTTAATCTTATGAGTAAATTTATAAATATTATTTTCTATATTTTGAAAATAATTAGAGGTGTGTAATACACTTCCTACACTAAGCTATGAGAGGAGAAATGTGCAAAAATTAAATTTACCACACAATTACAAGGAAATAAACACACATATAATATAACATTACATAATGAAGAAAACACTTTTAGGAGAAAAAGTACACACTCCAAAGAAACTTAAAGTATTATTTAGTAATCAAAGGTTACAATACATGTTCAAACCCTAAGAATATGTATGATTATTTTCAACCAAATATATAGTGTAATTTTTGTTGTATGAAAATCCTTACAAAAATCACTATCAAAAACCCATCTCAAAAACCTAATAATTAGGACAAAAAATACACAAAATCATCAAATGTTGATTTAAAAACTATGAGTTATATTTTGGATTCATTATCTTTTTTCAAAGTTTGCTTACAATGTGTTATAATACACATCATAATTTGATCAAATGTAACTCCCTCTTACAAGTTATTTTATGTGTCACATATTTTTACAATTCTAATGTGAGAGGCCCAAGTTTTGAAGCCCAAAAATTTTGATTTGGGAGGTTTTAGGGGAACATTAAAAAAAAAGAGCTCAAAGAGATCTATGCATTTGGAATCCTAGGAGGCAATATCAAACAAAATGGAATATTTATTTTGAGAATAATAAACTCTATATAGCCTAGATACTTTTTTTTTTTCTATTTTATAGCATGAAAGTTGCACACTATTTTTAATCTTAACTATAGGATCAAGCTTGTAGAACTTTTTTTAGTATAATTTTGTGAGGTTTTCACCACATCAAGGAAACAACTAATGGTTTTATTTTCAATGTTTTGTAACAACTTGTTTATTGGTCATGACATTTTAGTATCCTTAAAACCATGACCTATATTTTGAATATCCTTTTAAATTTCTTGTCCTTCCAAATCATATTACTTTTTATCTTTGCTAGTGATATGGTTATCTAATAAATTTATTGGTAATTTACATTTTTTCTAAGCTATTTTATTTAGATGTAACCTACTTGGAGTTTACTTCATTTTTCTCCAGGTCATATCATTGGGTGACAAAACTCTTTACCCTCTAGATGCATTAGTAGAAGCCATAAGGGTTAGTGGTAGGATCTATTGGATGTTGTAGTTGTGTTGATGATATGTGCTTGTCATTGATGTCAACACTATTAGCATTAACGTATTTGAAGTTATATATGTCAAGGATATTGAGAAAATTGTAAATAAATGAGTTGTAGGTTGTTAGTGGTGAAGTGAAGTTCAATGTAGCCGACATACTGGTGGTTATTTTTGTACATTGTTGATCAAAGGTTATGGACTAAAGGGTTTTTTTCTGAGTGTATCTAGTTTATCCACGTCGAGTTTCAGAGATACACATGAAGATTTGATCAAGTTATGAATATTTTTATTTTGATAGTTTTTTCTATTTCTTCAGTTGGTGTTCCTGATTAAAGATTATGTTATTTCAGTTAGTTCAGTTGTTTTGGATGCTTACCTTATGATTTGTGATGCTTGTGGATGTTTCTAGATCATGCTCTATCTTTGTCACACATCTGCATTGATCGTTGTGATCCTGCTCCTAGATTTTCTCTTGCATGTTCATGTTTTTCTTGTTCTTGGTCGACATAGTGTTTGTAGCATGTTGTGGATCCTCGAGGAGAAATTAAATGAAGCATTTTTGTGGTAAAGATGTTCTTTTGGGTCCCCACTAAGTTGTGGCCAACCTTGGTTGATTCACATTGATAATCTTTAATGTTTTGGGCTGATAGTTTATATTCATTTTATTATTTCTTTGTGTTTGACTTGTAGCGATGACATTTCTTGTTACATATATATAAAAGTGATTGTTTATTCGAATTGAGGTGTGTGCATGCAAGAGTGTGCTTTTGTGTGTGTGTGCGGATATTGTTCAGATCATTCGAAGGTAGAGTAGAGTGTGAAGAAGAGTGAAGAATATTGAACAAGTGCTCATTTGCTTAACCAGAATTGTAATCAGGCATTAGCAAATGCTATTTTCTTAGTTCAAAATCCGGATGGCTGTAATCTGAATCTCTTTGTAAGATAGTGTGTCTTTCTTTTTAATTGAGTAGTGAGCTCTAGGAAGTGTGCATGAATGCATGTGCATTCCCGATATTTCATTTTCATTATACCTTTAACAGGGTATAATCTTGTGGATTGACCTCCACTGTAGTTTTTCCCCTAACAAGGTTTCCACATAAAAGTATTGGTGTTATGGGTGTTTCTGATGTTTTTTTGATTCATGATTTCATTAATATTAATTAGATCTAAGAATAAGGTTAATAAGTGGAATAAGTTTTTGAATTTTTGTGACAACTGATTCACCCCCCCCACTCTCAGTTGTCTCCCCTTGTATTTCCAAAAATTGGTATCAGAGCAGGTTCCTTGGAAGAAGTTTAACAACTTAAGGTGATCCAGGATGGAAAGTTACAAGAACGATAATCTGATATTTGATGTAGCAAATTATTCTTTGTGGAAGACTCGAATGGAGTGCGATTTGAGTTGCATTGGTGAACCCTATTGGAGCATTACATGTAATATGTATATTATTCCATAGAATGGTCCTACTACTTCTGCTTAGATCAGAGATGTTGAGTATAATACTTGGGGTAAGGAAGTTTTGTTGAGTTCTTTGACTGATTCTGAGATGACAAATGTTATGGATCTAAAGACTGCTCATGAGATTTGGAAAAAATTGGAAACCTTGTATGAAGGTGATGCTAATGTGAAGATTGCTAAGTTGCAGAATTTGAAAGGGAAATATGAAAGGTTGAGAATGGGTGATGATGAGAACATTAATAATTTTATGCAAAAAGTGAATGAACTTGTGTGTGGTATTAGATGTGCTGGTGGAAAGATAGATGAATCTAAGATTGTTGTTAAAGTGATTAGATCCCTACCTAAGTCTTACAAAGTCAAAGCTAGTGCTATTGAAGAGCTCCCGACTGTAACAAACATAACCAGAGATATGTTGGTTGGTAAGCTAACTATTTTTGAGTTGAGAGAATTTGGTGATGCCCTTCCTAAGGTTGAATCTACATTTAAGGCTACTACTTTCGGAAGAGATAGACAGAGATATGATCCGGGTGAAATTTCATCTAGGAAGGCATTCAAGTATGAGGATGAAATCAGACAGATTGAAGAAGAAGAAAGAGAGCTAGAAGAGCTGGAAGCACTTATTGTCAAAAAAGTACCAAAAGGAAAAGGTAAGTATGAAGTAAAATTGCCTCTTAAATTTTTTTCTTGCAATAAGATTGGTCATTATGCATCAAGGTGTCCTGAAAGAGTTGCTAAACTAAGACATAAAAATCCTAGATTTTAGAAGAAGTGTTACTATGCTATTGATGAAGGTGTGACAAATGATGAATCTGACAAAGGAAATAGAAGTGATGATGAATGGGTATTTATTACTATCAAGGAAAATAATCATGTACCTACTGAATCTACTAGTTGTACAAATGTGGAGAAAGACCTAGCTGCTCGAGTTGAAGAAAAAGATGAATGGGTAGTTGACAGTGGATGTTCACATCATATGTTAGGAGACAAAATTAAGTTTGTAAGCTTGGAAAAGTATGATGATGGTGCTGTGAGATCTGGTGATAATACAACTAGTGTGATCCATGGAAGAGGTTGCATTTCTCTTGATAGTAAGCTTAATACTAATGGTGTTTTGTATGTGGAAGGCTTGAAGCATAATCTTTTGATTGTTGTTCAAATGGTTGATAAGGGATACAATCTTCAATTCAAGGATGGAAAGTGTAGAATATTGAGTTCTAGAAATGAAATTGCACTAGGTACAAAAAAAAAAGGTAATATATTTCACTTGAGTGTTGCTAGTAAAATTCATTTGATTGCTCAAGTTGATGAAAGTTTGTTATGGAATAGGAGGTTGTGTCATGTTAACTTTGATAATATTGTCAAGATAAGTTCTAGTAAGGCTGTGAGAGATCTACCTAAGTTGGTGAAACCTACTAATGCAATGTGCAAGGAATGTTAGTTGGGAAAGCAAACTAGGATTTCATTTTAGAGAAAAAGCATTGTTCAAATGAATTGTTAGAACTTGTGCATGCTGATCTGTGTGGTCCCTCTAAGGTAAGAAGCTTACAAGGTTACAAGTATTTCATGTTACTCATTGATGATTATTATAGAATGGTATGGGTTACTTTCTTAAGGGAGAAATATGAAGCACTTAAAATTTTCAAAATCTTTAAAGCTATGGTTGAGACAGAGACAGATTTGAAGATTAAATGTCTAAAATCAAATAGAGGTGGTGAATTCACTTTTGGTGAATTTAATTCTTTTTGTGAAGAACATGGAATAAAGAGAAAATTATCTGCACCATGAAACCCTCAGCAAAATGGAGTTGTGGAAAGGAAGAACAAAACAATTGAAGATGCTGCTAGAACTATGATGCTAGAAGGAAATGTTCCTCATATCTATTGGAGAGAAGTTGTGAGTACTATTTTGTACACACTCAACTTGGTACAAATCAAAGCTAATACTAGTAAGACCCCTTTTGAGCTATGGACTGCTCAAAAGCCTACTATTAAATAATTCAAGATATTTGGAAGCAGATGTTATATTAAGAGAGATGAAGAGATAGGAAAGTTTGATGCTAGGAGTGATGAAGGTATCTTTCTGGTTATTCTACTAAAAGTAAGGCCTACCAGTGTTACAATAAAATATTGAAGAAAATGGTTGAAAGTGCAAATGTTAAGGTTGATGAAGACCTAGGTACACTATCCAAAACCTATGGATATGACTCTAATGATCAAGATGGCAGTACAATCGAGGGAACACAAGTTCAGACTACAAATCAAGTGCAAATCAATCCAATAAATCAAGAAAATGAAGAAGAAGAAGAAACCAGTGAAGTTGAAGAAGAGAGATCAAAAGAGCCTGAATTTGAAGAACATTCTAAGAAGATTCCAAGGTATGTAAGAATAAATCATTCAAAACATCAAATTATAGGTAATAAGAACAAATGTGTCTAGACTAGGAGAAAAATTGTAGAAGAGTATTGCTTGATTTAAAAAAATGAGCCTACTAGTGTGAATGAAGCATGTAAAGATGAGCATTGGGTTGAAGCAATGAGAGAAGAGTTCAAATAGATTGAAAAAAATATTGCATGGATTCTTGTTCCCAAACCTAAGGAAAAGAATATAATTGGAACCAAATGGGTCTTTAGAAACAAACTGAATGAGCAAGGTGAATTGGTTATAAACAAAGCAAGACTAGTATGTAAAGGATATTCACAAATGGAAGGAATTGATTTTGAAGAGACTTTTTCCCTTGTTGCTAGGATTGAAGCTATAAGATTATTTCTTGCCTATGCTACTCACAAGTCTATCAAATGGATGTAAAATCGGCTTTTCTAAATGTTGAATTGGAAGAAGTGTATGTTGAGCAACCTGATGGATTCCAGTTGATTGATAAGGAAGATATGGTGTGTCGGTTGAAGAAAGCATTGTATGGACTCAAGCAAGCCCCTAGAGCATGGTATGCAAGATTGGATAAGTATTTGCTAATTCTTGTATTTAACAAAGGTACTGTTGATAGTAATTTGTATTTCAAGATTGATCATGATAAATATTTGATTATGGAAGTCTTTGTTGATGATATCATTTTTGGAGGAGATGATGGTTTGTGCATGAAGTTTGCTAGTGAGATGCAAAATGAATTTGAGATGTCTATGATTGGTGAGATGAAATTATTTTTGGGATTGCAAATTAATCTGTTAGATAAAGGGATTTTTATATCTCAGTCCATGTATGGGAAGGAATTGCTAAAGAAGTTTGGTATGAAAGACTCAAAGCTAGTTGGTACACCCATGGTGACCGGATGCAATTTGACAACAAAAGATGATTCTATGAAAGCAAATAAGATAAGATACAGATCAATGATTAGTGAATTACTATATTTAACTCAAACTAGGCCTAATATCATGAATGTTGTATGTATTGTTACAATATTTCAGGCTAATCTGAAGGAATCTCATGTGACTGTTGTGAAGAGAATTTTTAGATACTTGAAGGGAACTGCTAATCTTGGCCTATGGTATCCTAAAGATGATGATTTTACTTTGAGTTCCTTTACTGATGCTAACTGGGTAGGAGATGTGAATGATAGAAAAAGTACTAGTGGTGGAGCATTTTTCTTGAGTAAGAAGCTAATTTCATGGTTAAGCAAGAAGCATAATACAATTTATTTTTCTACTGTAGAGGTCGAATACATTGTTGTTGCTAATAATTGTACTCAAGTATTGTGGATGAAATAGATGTTGAAGGGTATCACAATTGTATATGATGAGCCTATTGCTATATTCTGCAATAACTCAAGTGCTATTAACATTTCAAAGAATCTGGTGCTGCATTAAAAAACAAAGCATATATCTATCAAGTTTCACTTTTTGAGGGAGAAGGTGAGTGAAAAGGAAGTCAAACTGGAGTATGTGCTTACTAAGGAGCAGATTGTAGACATCTTTACTAAGTCATTACCTAAGGATAATTTTGAGTATCTCAGAGGGAAGTTAGGGGTGATTACCCCTCCTAATCAGAAAGAACTAAGGATGCATTGCATTGCATCAGTCTATGCATTTCATAATCATATATTATTTTGGATTGATGTTATGGAGACTACTACTCAGCAGGAGTAGTCAAATGGTTTAGATATGTGGTTCAAAGCTTAGAGATATTTGTCATTGATGTCAAAGGGGGAGAAGTGAACATGTGAAAAACTGGTGATTATCTGGGGAGAAGAGCCTTGTGGGGAGAAAGATTATGTGAAAGTGTTGAGGAGAAGATGAGTCAGAATCTAAGCAAGATTTAGTTGCGTTGATGGTGTTTTTGTTAGAAAAATAAGGAAAGAAAACTCAAATGGGGGGGTGAATCAGTTGTCACAGAATAATAAACTTTTCAAACTTAACATAATCTCAGATCTAATGAATAAGCAATTAACCATAAGCAATTAACGCATCAGAGAGATAAAGAACACCAAGATTTTTTACGTGGAAACCCTATTAGGGGAAAAACCATAGTGGATGTTAGTCCACAAGATTATACCATGTTAAAAGTATAATGAAATCAATAAGGGGGAATGCACATGCATTCAGGCACACTGCCTAGAGCTCATTGCTCAATTACAAAAGGGGCTCACTGGCCAATGATACAGAATAGGATTAAAATCTAGAGGGTATGAACTGAGAGAATAGCTTTTCTAGAAGCCTGATTATAGTTCCAATTAAGCGTAGAAAAGTCCTTCACAAACTACTTCACACTTCCCTCGACCTTCTTCACATTCTGCTCTGTAACCGAATGATATTTGCACATACACACATAAGAAAATATTCAACACTTTTTGAACACACTACACCGATGAAACAATCGCTCTTATATATCTAATACATGAGATTTCATCAATAACTTAGTCGGCCAAGAAAATAAAACATATTTTCAATGTTGGCCCAAATTTACAAATAAATTTTTAAATGTGAATCCACCAAGGTTGGCCACAACATAGTGGGGACCCAAATTAACAATTCTAACACAAAAAAAATTTAATTCATTTCACCTCGATGATCCACAACATGCTACAACCAACATGTCAGCCAAGAACAAGAAAAACTGAACATATGTAGGAAAAATTTATGACCACGAGCACACCGATCAATGTGGACATACAACAAAGATAAAGCACAATCTAGAAACATCCAAGAACACCAAGAAACATAGAGAAACATCTATAGCATCTGAGATTTCCATAATTACATAAACTTCACTTAGGAACACTGACAGAGACCACAAAAACACTGTCAGACCACAATATGATCAAATATGTATGCAAACCTCTAAAAATTTAGGTAGACATGATCTAGATACACTCAATAGAAAACCCTTTAGTCCATAGGAGCTGAACTTCAACGTAAAGAACAAGATGCCTTCATGACCTGTACAGTTCCACTGGGAACCTGGAACACTTTCTTTTACAATTTTCTCAATATCCTCGACATCTAAAGCCTCTAATACACCAAATGCTAATAGTGTTGACATAAAAAACAACCACATATTAGCAACACATCCACAACATCCAAAAATCTCCCCCTTTGGCATTGATGGCAACACATGATGTGAAAAATACCATCAACCCAACACACTTGTGTTCCTTTGGTTTTGACTCTTCCTCAACTTCTCTTTGATTCTTAAAAGGATTTTTCACATTGCACTTCTCCCCCTTTTACATCAATGGAAAAGATAACCATGACCTTTCCATATACACACTGTGAACTACATATCTTCACATCTAACTACTCCCCTTTAGTAGCAACCACAAAAACATCAATCTAGATTAGAATATAGCAATGTAGCTCATAGATTGATGCAAGTAAATGCATCTTCTTAGTTCTCATCAAGAGGGGAAATTCCCTAGCATTCCTCTGAGATACTCAAAAGTATCCTTTGGTAGAAGTTTAGTAAAGATGTCTACAATTTGTTCTTTGGTAGGAACATACTCCAATATGACTTCTTTCAAATTCACTTTCTCTCTCAAGAAATGAAACTTGATTGATATATGCTTAGTCTTAGAGTGTAGTACCAAATTCTTTGAAATATTTATTACACTTGAATTGTCACAGTATATGACAATAGGCTCTTCATATATCACCTTGATATCTTTCAAAATTTGTTTCATCCATATTACTTGAGTAAAATTGTTTGCAACATCAATATATTCTACTTTAGTAGTAGATAGAGAAATGGAATTATGCTTTTTTCTCAACCAAGACACTAGCTTCTTCCCTAGGAAGAAAGCACCACCACTAGTAATTTTTATGTCATCTACATCACAAGCCCAATCTGCATCAGTATATGCACTTAGAGTGAGATTATCATACTTTAGATACCAAAGTCCAAAGTCAATTGTTCCTTTCAGATATCTAAATATCCTCTTAACAACAGTTACATGTGATTCTTTTGGATCACCTTGAAAACTGGCAACCGTACATACAACATTCATAATATCTGGCCTAGTCTGGGTTAAATAAAGTAATCCACCAATCATTGACCTATATCTAGTTTGATTTCCTTTGGGAGAATCATCATTCTGTGTTAGCTTACATCCAGTCACCATGGGGGTACCAACAGGCTTTGAATCTTCCATCCCAAATTTCTTCAGTAGCTCTCTCACATATTTGGACTAAGATATGAATATCCCCTTGTCTAATCGGGTCACTTGTAATCCTATAAAGAACTTCATCTCTCCAATCATACTCATATCAAATTCTTCCTTCATCTCATCAACAAACTTCATACATAGATTTTCATCTCCTCCAAAAATGATGTCATCAACAAAGACTTCTACAATTAATCGTTTATCATGATCCAATTTGAAATATACGTTGCTATCAGCAGTACCTTTAGTGAATCCAAGCTTCAGTAAGTATTTGTCCAATCTAGCATACTAGGCTCTGGTGGCTTGCTTGAGTCCATATAGAGATTTCTTTAGGTAGCAGACCATATCTTCCTTGTCAGTTAGCTGAAATCCATCTAAATGTTCAATATATATTTCTTCGTCTAGTTCTCCATTCAAAAATGCTGACTTCACATCCATCTGATAGACTTTGCAGTCCTTGTATGCAACATAAGTAAGAAATAAACTAACAGCTTCAATTCTAGCAACATGGGAAAAAAATTCTTCAAAATCAACACCTTCCATCTGAGAATACCCTTTACATACCAGCCTTGCTTTGTTCTGAACCACTTCACCTTGTTCATTCAGCTTGTTCTGAAACACCCATTTAGTACCAATCACATTTTTGTCTTTAGGTCTGGGAACCAATATCCATGTGTCATTCCTTTCAATTTGTGTCAGATCTTCCTTCATAGCTTCCATCTAGTGTTCATCTTGATAGGCTTCAATGACATTTTTAGGTTCAATCTTGGAAATCAAGCAGTATTCTTTTGCAATCTTTCTTCTAGTTTGTGCTCATTTATTCTTATCTCCTATAATTTGGATTTCAGAATGGTTTAGCTTTACATACCTTAGAGTTTTGGAATTTTCTTGAACTTCTAATTCTTCTGATCTTCCTTCTGTACTTGCACTTATCTCTGCTTCCTGACTACCTTGACTTACCAAAATGAATTGAGGTTGCTTTACCAGAACAACTTGAACATATGGAACATATGGCACAATTTGAAGTTGATTCTATGTCTGAACATTCTTCCCTTTGTTTGTATTATCTTAATCAGAATCATATCCACAATATCTTGATGATTTGATAGAATCCTCATCAACTCTGACATTTGCACTCTCAACCATCTTTCTCAGTCTTCTGTTATAGCATCGATAGGCCTTGCTCTTAGTAGAACAATCTAAAAATATTCCTTCATCACTTCTTGCATCAAACTTGCCTATATCATCATCTCTCTTGATATAACATTTGCTTCCAAATATCTTAAAATACTTAATAGTAGGTTTGTAACCAAACCATAGCTCAAAAGGGGTCTTACCTGAATTGCCATTAACATTTACCTAGTTTAAAGTATACACAACAGTGCTTATAGCTTCACTCCAATAGGTCTGGGGCACATTTCCTTCTATCATCATTGTTCTAGCAGCATCCAAAATTGTTATTTTCTTTCTTTCTGCAATTCCATTCTGTTGAGGGGTTCGGGGAGCAGATAACTGTTTTCTAATTCCATGTCCTTCACAAAAAGAGTTGAACTCCTTGAAGGTGAACTCACCACCTCTGTCAGATCTCAGACACTTGATTTTTAGACCTTTCTCATTCTCTGCCATAGCCTTGAAATTTTTGAACTTTTCCAATGCTTCACATTTTTCTCTTAAAAAGGAAACCCATATCATTCTAGAATAATCATCAATGATCAACATAAAGTACCTTTCTCCATGAATACTTCTGATTCTAGAGGGACCACAGAGGTCAGTATGTAGCAGCTCTAGCAAATCATTTGAGTGAAAAAATTTTCTTCAGAAGGAGACTCTAGTTTGTTTACTCATCTGACATTCCTTACAAATTGTGTTAGCAGGCTTCACTAACTTAGGTAGATCTCTTACTACCTGAGTGGAACTTACCTTGACAATGTTATCAAAATTTACATGACCTAGCCTTCTATGCCACAACCAAATTTCATCTACTTGAGCAATTAAACAACTCCCACTAGCAGTCTTCAGGTGAAAAATATTACCTTTTGTCTGTTTACAAGTAGCAATCATATTTCTAGAACTTCCACGTATCTTGCATCTTCCATTTTTGAATTATAGATCATAGCCTTTTCCCACCATCTGTCCAACACTCAAAATATTGTGCTTCAAGCCTTCAACATAAAGAACATCATCAATGTTATCCTTACCACCAAGACAAATAGAACCTCTGCCATGAATCACACTAGCATTGTTGTCTCCAAATCTTACAACACCACCATCATATTTCTCTAGACTTACAAATTTGGTTTTATCACTATTCATATGATGCAAGCATCCACTATCACTAACCCACTCATCCTTTCTTTCAACTCAAGCTGCAAGAGCTTTCTCATCTTTAGTAGATTTAGTAGCCACAAGACTATTTTCAATGGTAGCAACGAAAACCCATTCATCTTCATTTCCAGTATCTTTATCAAACTCATCATCAATCACTCCTTCTTCAGCAAAGTAACATTTCTTTTGGAACCTGGACTTGTTAGGCTTAGTTATAGGAACCATTTTAGGACATCTTGATGCAAAATGACCTATTTTACTACATGAAAAAAAATTAATAAGTAACACTCCTTCATACTTACCTTTCCCTTTGCCTTCTTTCTTTACAATCAATGCTTCCAATTTTTCTACCTCTCTTTCTTTGTCTTCAAGTTGCTTCAGTTCTTCATCATACTTGGATATCTTTATGGAACATTCTCCCATACCATATATTTTCTTGTTACTTCTAAATACAGTAGCCTTGAATGCAAATTCAGTCTTCAGAATAGATTCACCAAATTAACTTAATTCAAAAGCAACAAGCTTACCAACCAGCGTGTCTCTTGACATCTTTGTTACTGATATGAGCTCTTCAATGGCATGAGCCTTCACTTTGTAGGAGGGAGGAAAGGATCTGAGTATTTTAGCCATAATTTCATCCTCGTCCAGAGAACCATCAGCACATGTAATACCCATCACTATTTCATTTACTCTTTGCATAAAAGAGGTGATATTTTCATCTTTTCCCATCTTCAAATTCTCATACTTGCCTTTTAGACTTTGTAGCTTAGCCATCTTCACCTATGCATCTCCTTCATACAAAGTTTCCAGCTTCGTCTAAATCTCATGAGCTATCTATAGTCCTACCACATTAGCCATCTTTGAATCTGTTAGAGCACTCACCAAAGCTTCAATAGCCCTAATATTACTTTCAACATCTTTAATCTCATTAGCAGTGGAGAGACCATTCTGAGGAATAACATATGGATCTTTTGTAATCTTCTAGTAGGCTTCACCAATAAACCTTAGGTGACATTGCATCTTGACTTTCCATGATGACTAGTTAGTTCCATCGAATCTTGGATTGTCCTTCTTGAATGTTGCCATCTCGGATCACCTCAAGCTTTTAGAACTCTTCAAAGGAACATGTTCTAATACCAATTGTTGGAAAAATAAGGACAAACAACTAAGAGGGGGGGTGAATTAGTTGTCACCCAATAATAAACTTTTCACACTTTACTTAACTTAATCTCATATCTGATGAATAAGCAATCAACCATAGGCAATTAACACATCAGAGAGATAGAGAACACCAAGATTTTTACGTGGAAACCCTATTAGGGGAGAAACAATGGTGGATGTTATTCCACAAGATTATACCCTATTAAAAGTATAATGAAATCAATAAAGGGGAATGCACATGCATTCAGGCACATTGCCTAGAGCTCACTACTCAATTACAGGAGGGGCTCTGTAATGCCCGTCATGCAAACCCCAGAGAATACACACAAAGCAAATATTTTTTTTTTTAAATAATTAAATTAAACATGTAATAACATTAAAACATAACCATATAGCATATTACATAACATTAACACACTTAGTTCTCTGGGGCACGCGAGGTTACATCGCAACAACTAAACAGAAATAAAAATAAAGATTGCAACAATATCATCTATAATAATAACCAAGGATAAAGATACATCCAATAACCATGATGCGAGAATAATAAACATCACATAATTACATCCATGATAAATCTCTTAATAGAGTTACAAATGATCCTAACTATTACATCATTGTTATAGTATTACATTACAATCTTTTGATAAATGAATTACATTGAATTTCCCAACATGGGGATTGATCCAAGAACCATGAAATATGAAATACAAGGTGAACACTGGTACAACTCCAACTATGGGAATATTGAGAAGCCAAGATACTGATGGGGAACCCAATGGGTGCGGAGCACGTGCCACCCAACCATGTGAATTACAAGTAACTCACCCCCCGTGCTCAGAGGTGGCAAGGAAGAGAACCTGACCATGAATGTCAAACCGAATCAACAACAACATGGAACAGACAAGTACCACATAAGGCATACAGTGAACAACCATTAACATTCGCAAATCACATGACAAGATAAAACTATGAAACTCATCACAATTAAACAAGGCATCACCAATTATACAAGTACTAAATGGCAATCATAAACCAAATTCACAAGAATCAATACCAACATAACGATTACGATATCCAGAAGAACCGAAACAATGTCCAAAATACATTTCCAAAGAAATCTGAACAATAAAAAGAACATGATTCCATGTAAGTCTAAAACAACAATTCAGTACACAAACTCCAGAGGCAACTAGAAACAAGGCAAACGTGTGTCAAGTGGAGAGGGTCATCACATAGCTCTCATGGGATCCCCTGGAACTTCCTCCAACTGAGGTGCCGACACCCATCTATGGATTCCCTAGCCCTCGAAAACAACATAAAGATCCAATATCCAGAACACAAGAAACAAGAACAAGGGTGTCTAGTGGAGAGTGTCATCGCATAGCTCTCATGGGATCCCCTGGCACTTCCTACAACTAAGGGGTCGGCACCCATCTATGGATCCCCTTGCCCTTCCTCCTAACTGAGGCGCCGGCACCATAGGGTAGCTAATGCGGAGCCGATAGTCTCTCATGAAGACGAGACTATGACTTTGCCGACCATGGCCTACTCAGTCTATCACTAGTCTACGCTAGCCCTAATGCATAGATGAGGAATCTAGTTTTAATTATCTTGTATGTTTTACTACCTATCCCCCTAAATTCTATTTTTAGGTTATCACTTGTTTAACTACTCTTACGTGGGTTCCCCTGAGCACTTACTCCTTCTGAGGCGCCAGCGCCCACGAAGAGCCACTCTCCCTATGACCCTTAACATATCTCAAAACAGACAAGGGTTGAACTATAACATAAAGAACATAATACCAAAAAAAGAACCATGCGAGGCATTAACCCTCTCGCATCACTCACAACCAAAAGATCTTACAACGTCATTCAACCCTTCCAAACCGAATGCCAATAAGTTTCAACTCCGAAAATATAACCAAATCGAGGATAACATTTAAAGCATAAAACTCAAAACAAGACATACGAGGCAAATCCATCTCGCGATAAATCATAATCATGACTACAACCATGTACAACCATTCCAGATAATGAAACTCAAAATCACGTAATATTCTAATCACAAAGATACCAGTATATACATCAAGGGATATAAAACATGCCTCTGGAGAAGACCAAGATTTACAATAATCCAAATGGGGTTCAAAATACCACAGAGTTCCCACATCACAAGGATAAGGTCAATAATAATAAATAGAAGACAACAACAAGATCACACGATTATCTAACTCGAGAAGACGATTCAACCAGTTACGTATAACATCTCTATTTTACTCGACATAAAGTCAAAAATAAAGAACCATAAACTTATTGAAAACTTATCCAATTTACTCTCTTTAGTTACTCAAAGATAATAATTTCCATGTTTACTCAACTAAAACACATTCAATAAAAATAATATATATTTTATTTTATTTTATTTTATTTAAAATAATACACACATTCTAATATTTCCGTTTGAATAAAATAAATAATTATAATCAAATAAAACAATATATATTTATATTAAAATATATAAATATATATATGTGTATACACCCATACTGATCAAATAATAATAAAATGATTTATGCCAATTTACCTTTATATATAAAAATTATTTATAACAAATAAAATTTCATTTAAAATAACCTTATAAAGAATTTTAATTAAATAATAAGCTTTATTTATATATATATATATAACATAAATATATATATATATATATATAAAGTAAATAATAAACAAAACTAAAAAAAACCAAAAAAAAATAATGAAAATAAAGTTACCCACGCAACCACGGACTGCCGCAGTTGTACAGCAGCCACGGGTTGCTATACGCAGCAGCCCTTACGGACTACTATGGCAGTTGCGCCACAGTGGGGAGGCTGGGGGGTACGGCCCAACACCGTCCCTCCCAACTCCCCCCAACAGATTTAAATTAAATTTCTTTTAATTAAAAATTTTTACCATTAAGTTCGTACCTCTTTTTTTTTTTAATAAAAGACACAATTTCAATATAATAACCACAGAAAATCACGACTTCTGAGAAGTCTTAAAATTTGACTGATAGTCGTACGGCCGACAGCTAACGCTCAGTGTTAATAACTTATAAAAAAAATACATATATATTTAATATATACATATAAATATATATATATATATATGAAAGATATATATATATATATATATATATATATATATATATATATATATATATATATATATATATTATGTGTATATACTCAACTTGCATATATATTATAATCAGAGGGTAAAATATAGAAAATAAAATAGATCCATCATAAATCAAAATATTTTCAAAACTCTAATTTTATTTTCTTCAACAAGGTAATCATTTTTTTATTTTATTTTTCTAAAGTCCTTTCATTGATAAGTTGTATATTTCAGAAGATCGGGGTTTTGTTTTGATAAAAAATAGTACAGTATAATAACTATATTTTTCTTTGTTTCCAGTCTAATAACTTGCCCTAGTTTTCAGTTCAAACAGTAGTTTTTCCTATATTCACAAAAATCATTTTTAATAAAGTTTATTTTTCTTTTATGAAGCAGACAGATAAAAGAGAAGGTACGAGAAAGAGACTTCGAGTGGAACCTGGTGTCCAATGCTTATTCAAAAATCTGCCGGTGTGTGCTTGACTCTGATGACCTCGAAGAGCTTCCTGTTCGTGCTTCCAAATCTCCTCTACAGACTTTTTCCCTCGAACTCGATTCCAATTCTTAATCCAGAAAGAACTCCCCAAGACAACACCAGTAACAGATTGAAGACAAATTTCCTTCTTAGAACTCTCCTCAAATAATAGCAAAGAATTCAAAACTAATCTCTTCAGATTCAAAAGTACATAGGTAATGACTTGAGCAACTTCAATCTCTCTCTGATCTTCTGTGTGTGAAGAACTTGCAAAAATTCATAATTAAATGAAAATATATTGTCCATCTCCTCAAAAACTCTAAAAATCCAAATTAAAAGAAAATCATTCTTTAAAAGCTAGCTTTTTACCCAGATCTCTATTCTTATTTGCTCTCACAATCTTTTCATTCTTTAATTTGTTTTATTGTTTTAATTTCTATTTTTGTAACTTTACTTGCACATCACATTACCTATTTAATTTAAATAAATTATTCTAATAATTATCCTCCACCAGATAATTGATTAAAATAATTAAGACACATTTACTATTTAATTATCATTTAATTGAAACACATGACTTCATAAAAATTAAATAAAATATTTAAATATTTTCATACAAATAAATCAACATTAAAATACACAATTATTATCCACATTTAATTAACTAATTCACAACTAATAAAATATCATCATCAATTAAATAATCATAACTTATAAAATACCGCATTAATTCAAAATACGACAACACACAAAACACAAGCCACAAATGCCGACAATTACACAAAATAAACAATGCCAAACAAACGAGACGATCTGACATCATGGGACGGGACGACTTCATCGTCACCTCTGTTTCAATATTTAACCGTTGGGTTATTGGTGCTCGCCCTATCCTGCCGAAGCAGGTGGAATCGAGACTTATACCTGCAAATCCTGCATACAAACAAAGTTGTGTACATGTGCATACATATATATATAAAATCAAAGCATTAAATTGAAGTACTGCATTGTGGGAAGGAATTGCAACATAGCAGGGCACTCGCGAACGAGTGATGCCATATTGTCCTTCATCACACCTATTCTAACAATTATAATATAACCAATAAATCAACATTTCTAACTAACAATCATCTCAAAACATATCTGATTAAATCACTGCATCATATCATAATTATGAAAATGAACTAACATCTAACCAACCACAATGTCAAATGAAATAATCAAATCCTCAAGTGTATAAACATAATCACCAGCAGTCTACTAATGGGATAACAACATCATCAAATGTCTAACTATCCAACTCATACAATAACAGTACCATCATAGTTACAAGTAACAAACGAACGCATAGAAACATAAAAAAAAATCCAACTAGTAAAAGGAGGGGTACTACATCCTCCCCCCCATAAAATCGGCTTACTCCTGGAAGCCGGTAAACAAAAGGAAATAAGATTCCCAAATACAGGAGGCATCCTCACACACCAAGACAGTGAACTAATCACCATAAGAAACTAGCATCAAGCTCACACATAAGCGTAACAAATAATATTAAAAGTATTAATAATATGGGGGTATTACATCCTCTCCCCCAAGGATATGGCTTACTCCGGGAAGCCATTAAATAGATAAGAGTAAGCACACAACAATCACACAGAGATCACGCCAAAACCCACACACATAACTCACATCACTGGAAACCACATCACACAATGACACAAGGGTTCATAGTGCATCCCTGATAGGAAGGATATCGGTGCATTGTGCACTACACCGAGGGTCCTATCCTTTCCCATCAGTTTCCTGCACCATTGCCCTGAGACCGACTAACGGAAGAAACTTAGGTTCACAACAAACACAACAAAAAAATGAAACTCTAGACTCTGGGGACTAAACGCAAGGTTACATAGTGAGCACACCTAGTGCCCAGTGTATGAACCTATGCTCTGATACCAAGTTGTAATGCCCGTCATGCAAACCACAGAGAACACACACAAAGCAAATAATTTTTTTTTTAAATAATTAAATTAAACATGTAATAACATTAAAACATAACCACATAGCATATTACATAACATTAACACACTTAGTTCTCTGGGGCACGCGAGGTTACATCGCAACAACTAAACGGAAATAAAAATAAAGATTGCAACAATATCATCTATAATAATAACCAAGGATAAAGATACATCCAATAACCATGATGCGAGAATAATAAACATCGCATAATTACATCCATGATAAATCTCTTAATAGAGTTACAAATGATCCTAACTATTACATCACTGTTATAGTATTACATTACATTCTTTTGATAAATGAATTACATTGAATTTCCCAACATGGGGATTGATCCAAGAACCATGAAATATGAAATACAAGGTGAACGCTAGTACAACTCCAACTGTGGGAATACTGAGAAGCCAAGATGCTGATGGGGAACCCAATGGGTGCGGAGCACGTGCTACCCAACCATGTGAATTACAACTAACTCACCCCCCATGCTCAGAGGTGGTGAGGAAGAGAACCCAACCATGAATGTCAAACCGACTCAACAACAACATGGAACAGACAAGTACCACACAAGGCATATAGTGAACAACCATTAACATTCGCAAATCACATGACAAGATAAAACTATGAAACTCATCACAATTAAACAAGGCATCACCAATTATACAAGTACTAAATGTCAATCATAAACCAAATTCACAAGAATCAACACCAACATAACGATTACGATATCTAGAAGAACTGAAACAACGTCCAAAATACATTTCCAAAGAAATCTGAACAATAAAAAGAACATGATTCCATGTAAGTCTAAAACAACAATTCAGTACACAAATTTCAGAGGCAACCAGAAACAAGGAAAACGTGTGTCAAGTGGAGAGGGTCATCACATAGCTCTCATGGGATCCCCTGGCACTTCCTCCAACTGAGGTGCCGGCACCCATCTATGGATTCCCTAGCCCTCGAAAACAACATAAAGATCCAATATCCAAAACACAAGAAACAAGAACAAGGGTGTCTAGTGGAGAGTGTCATCGCATAGCTCTCATGGGATCCCCTGGCACTTCCTCCAACTGAGGCGTCGACACCCATCTATGGATCCCCTGGCCCTTCCTCCTAATTGAGGCACCGGCACCATAGGGTAGCTAATGCGGAGCCGATAGTCTCTCATGAAGACGAGACTACAACTTTGCCGACCATGGCCTACTCAGTCTATCACTAGTCTACGCTAGCCCTAATGCATAGACGAGGAATCCAGTTTTAATTATCTTGTATGTTTTACTACCTATCCCCCTAAATTCTATTTTTAGGTTATCACTTGTTTAACTACTCTTATGTGGGTTCCCCTGAGCACTTCCTCCTTTCGAGGCGCCAGTGCCCACAAAGAGCCACTCTCCCTATGACCCTTAACATATTTCAAAACAGACAAGGGTTGAACTATAACATAAAGAACATAATACCAAAACAAGAACCATGCGAGGCATTAACCCTCTCACATCACTCATAACCAAAAGATCTTACAACGTCGTTCAACCCTTCCAAACTGAATGCCAATAAGTTTCAACTCCGAAAATATAACCAAATTGAGGATAACATTTAAAGCATAAAACTCAAAACAAGACATACGAGGCAAATCCATCTCGTGATAAATCATAATCATGACTAAAACCACATACAACCATTCCAAATAATGAAACTCAAAATCATGTAATATTCTAATCACAAAGATACCAGTATATACATCAAGGGATATAAAACATGCCTCTGGAGAAGACCAAGATTTACAATAATCCAAATGGGGTTCAAAATACCACAGAGTTCCCACATCACAAGGATAAGGTCAATAATAATAAATAGAAGCCAACAACAAGATCACACGATTATCTCACTCGAGAAGACGATTCAACCAGTTACGTATAACATCTCTATTTTACTCGACATAAAGTCAAAAATAAAGAACCATAAACTTATTGACAACTTATCCAATTTACTCTCTTTAGTTACTCAAAGATAATAATTTCCATGTTTACTCAGCTAAAACACATTCAATAAAAATAATATATATTTTATTTTATTTTATTTTATTTAAAATAATACACACATTCTAATATTTCCATTTGAATAAAATAAATAATTATAATCAAATAAAAAAATATATATTTATATTAAAATATATAAATATATATATGTATATACACCCATACTGATCAAATAATAATAAAATGATTTATGCCAATTTACTTTTATATATAAAAATTATTTATAACAAATAAAATTTCATTAAAAATAACCTTATAAAGAATTTTAATTAAATAATAAGCTTTATTTATATATATATATATATAAAACATATATATATATATAAAGTAAATAATAAACAAAACTAAAAAAAACCAAAAAAAAACTTAATGAAAATAAAGTTACCCACGCAGCCACGGACTGCCGCAGTTGTACAGCAGCCACGGGCTGCTGTACGCAGCAGCCCTTACGGACTGCTGTGGTAGCCGCACCACAGTGGGGAGGCTGGGGGGTACGACCCAACGCCGTCCATCCCAACTCCCCCCAACAGATTTAAATTAAATTTCTTTTAATTAAAAATTTTTACCATTAAGTTCGTACCTCTTTTTTTTTTTAATAAAAGACACAATTTCAATATAATAACCACAGAAAATCACGACTTCTGAGAAGTCTTAAAATTCGATTGATAAATATATATATATATATTTAATATATACATATAAATATATATATATATACATATAAAAAAAATACATATATATATTTAATATATACTTATAAAAAAATACATATATATTTAATATATACATATAATATATATATATATATATATATATGAAAGATATATATATATATATATATATATATATATATATATATATATATATATATATATATTATGTGTATATACTCAACTTGCATATATATTATAATCAGAGGGTAAAATACAGAAAATAAAATAGATCCATCATAAATCAAAATATTGATAAAACTCTAATTTTATTTTCTTCAACAAGGAAATCATTTTTTTTTATTTTTTTCTAAAGTCCTTTCATTGATAAGTTGTATATTTCAGAAGATCGGGGTTTTGTTTTGATAAAAAATGGTACAGTATAATAACTATATTTTTCTTTGTTTCCAGTCTAATAACTTGCCCTAGTTTTCAGTTCAAACAGTAGTTTTTCCTATATTCACAAAAATAATTTTTAATAAAGTTTATTTTTCTTTTCTGAAGCAGACAGATAAAAGAGAAGGTACGAGAAGGAGACTTCGAGTGGAACCTGGTGTCCAACGCTTATTTGAAAATTTGCCGGTGCGTGCTTGACTCTGATGACCTCGAAGAGCTTCCTGTTCATGCTTCCAAATCTCCTCTGCAGACTTTTTCCCTCGAACTCGATTCCAATTCTTAATCCAGAAAGAACTCCCCAAGACAACACCAGTAACAAATTGAAGACAAATTTCCTTCCTAGAACTCTCCTCAAATAATAGCAAAGAATTCAAAACTAATCTCTTCAGATTCAAAAGTACATAGGTAATGACTTGAGCAACTTCAATCTCTCTCTGATCTTTTGTGTGTGAAGAACTTGCAAAACTTCATAATTAAATGAAAATATATTGTCCATCTCCTCAAAAACTCTAAAAATTCAAATTAAAAGAAAATCATTCTTTAAAAGCTAGCTTTTTACCCAGATCTCTATTCTTATTTGCTCTCACAATCTTTTCATTCTTTAATTTGTTTTATTTTTTTAATTTCTATTTTTGCAACTTTACTTGCACATCACATTACCTATTTAATTTAAATAAATTATTCTAATAATTATCCTCCACCAGATAATTGATTAAAATAATCAAGACACATTTAATATTTAATTATCATTTAATTGAAACACATGACTTTATAAAAATTAAATAAAATATTTAAATATTTTCATACAAATAAATCAACATTAAAATACACAATTATTATCCACATTTAATTAACTAATTCACAACTAATAAAATATCATCATCAATTAAATAATCATAACTTCTAAAATACCGCATTAATTCAAAATACGACAACACACAAAACACAAGCCACAAATGCCGACAATTACACAAAATAAACAATGCCAAACAAACGAGACGATCTAACATCATGGGACAAGAGGACTTCATCGTCACCTCTGTTTCAACATTTAACTGTTGGGCTATTGGTGCTCGCCCTGTCCTGCCGAAGCAGGTGGAATCGAGACTTATACCTGCAAATCTTGCATACAAACAAAGTTGTGTACATGTGCATACATATATATATATATAATCAAAGCATTAAATCAAAGTACTGCATTGTGGGAAGGAATTGCAACATAGCAGGGCACTCGTGAAAGAGTGATGCCATATTGTCCTTCATCACACCTATTCTAACAATTATAATATAACCAATAAATCAACATTTCTAACTAACAATCATCTCAAAACATATTTGATTAAATCACTGCATCATATCATAATTATGAAAATGAACTAACATCTAACCAACCACAATGTCAAATGAAATAATCAAATCCTCAAGTGTATAAACATAATCACCAGCAGTCTACTAATGGGATAAGAACATCATCAAATGTCTAACCATCCAACTCATACAATAACAGTACCATCATAGTTACAAGTAACAAACGAACGCATAGAAACATAAAAAAAAATCCAACTAGTAAAAGGAGGGGTACTACAGGCTCAGTGCCCAACAATACAGAATAGGATTAAAATCTGAAGGGTGTGAACTGAGAGAATAACTTCTCCACAAGCCTGATTATAGTTCCAATTAAGCACATAAAACTCCTTCACAAACTACTTCACACTTCGCTTGACCTTCTTAACACTCTTCTCTGTAATCAAATGATATTCACACATACACACATAAGAGCACATTCAACACTTTTCCAACACACTATGACCGATGAAACAATCACTCTTATATATCTGCTACATGAGATTTCATCAATAACTTAGTCGGCCAGGAAAATAAAACATATTTTCAATGTCGACCCAAATTTACAAATATTTTTTTTAATACAAATCCACCAAGTTCAGCCACAACATATTGGGGACCCAAATTAACAATTCCAACATAAAATACTTTAATTAATTTCACCTCGACGATCCACAACACGCTACCATGAACATGTCGGCCAAGAACAAGAAAAATTGAACATACACAAGAAAAATTTCTGACCACGAGCACACCGATCAATGTCGACATACCACAAAGATAGAGCATGATCTAGAAACATACAAGAACACCAAGAAATAATAGAGAAACATCTGCAACATCTGTGATTTCTAGAATCACATAAACTTCACTCGGGAACACTGATAGAGACCACAAAAACACTGTCAGACCACAATATGATCAAATCTATATGCAGACCTCTAAAAATTCTAGTAGATGATCTAGATACACTCACTGGAAAACCCTTTAGTCCACAATAGCTGAACTTCAACGTAAGAAAAGGATGCCTTCATGACCTATACAGTTCTACTAAGAACCTAGAACACTTTCTTTTACAATTTTCTCAATATCCTCAAAATATAAAGCCTCTAATACACCAAATTCTAATAGTGTTGTCACCAATGACAACCACATATCAGCAACACATCCACAATATCAAACAGTTTTCACATCATGTGTTGCCATCAATGCCAAAGGGGCAGATTGTTGGATGTTGTGGTTGTGTTGCTGATATGTGGTTGTCATTGATGTCAACACTATTAGAATTAATGTATTTGAAGTTGTATATGTCGAGGATATTGAGAAAATTTTAAATAAATGAGTTGTAGGTTGTCAGTGGTGAAGTGAAGTTCAGTGTAGCCGACATACTAGTGGTTATTTCTATACGTTGTTGATGAAAGGTTTTGGAATAAAGAGTTTTTTGTTGAGTGTATCTAGTTTATCCACATCAAATTTCAGAGATCTGCATGAAGATTTGATCGAGTTATGAATATTTTCATTCTGACAGTTTTTATGTTTCTTCAGTTGGTGTTCTTGATTGAAAATGATGCTATTTAGTTAGTTTAGTTGTTTTGGATGCTTCTCTTGTGATTCATGATGCTTTTGTATGTTTGTAGATTGTGCTCTATCTTTTTTGCATGTCCACATTGATCATTATGCTCGTGATCCGAGATTTTCTCTTTCATGTTCATTTTTTTCTTGTTCTTGGCCGACATAGTGTTTGTAACATGTTGTGGATCTTCGAGGAGAAATTAATTCAAGTGATACATGTTAAATATGTTGTTTTGGGTCCTCATTACGTTGTGGCTAACCTTGGTTGATTCATATTGATAATCTTTAATGTTTCAGCTCAACAATTTATATTCATTTTATTATTTTTTTGTGGCCGACTTGTAGTGATGAAATTTCTTGTTGCACATATATAAGAGCGATTGTTTATTCAAATTGAAGTTTGTGTGCATGCAAGGGAGTGCTTCTATGTGTGTGTGTGTGTGAATATTTTTCATATCATTTGAAGGCAGAGCAAAGTGCGAAGAAGAGTGAAGAAGATTGAAGAAGTGTTCATGTGCTTAACCATAACTATAATTAGGCATTAGGAGATGCTATTTTCTCAGTTCAAAATCTGGATGGCTGTAATATGAATCTCTTTGTAAGATAGTGTGTCTTCCTTTGTAATTGAGTAGGGAGCTTTAGGTAGTGTGTCTGAATGCATGTTCATTCTCCATATTTTATTTTCATTATACTTTTAATAGGGTATAATCTTGTGGACTAACCTCCACCATGGTTTTTCCCCTAATAGGGTTTCCACATTAAAATCTTGGTGTTATGTGTGTTTATGATTTGTTGTTGATTCATGCTTTCATTAATATTAATCAGATATGAGAATAAGGTTAATAAGTGGAATAAGTTTTTGAATTTCTGTGACAATTGATTCACCCCCCCTCTCAGTTGTCTGCCCTTGTATTTTCAACAAGATCTATTGATTGTGTGCACATAATTTTCTTGGTTGTTCATATTCCAGTAAGTCCATATGGGAAATTCAAAAAAGGTTTCCAACACCATTGTAAAAAGATTGATTTTATGAGGTAATGGAGAATAAATGTTACAAATAAAAAGAAAACAATAATAGAAAAAAATGATATTTGAGAGATGTAGTTCAAAAGGTAAAAATAGGAAAGAATAAAAATATTATTTTCATAGTGGATTTAAAAAATTAAAAAATGGAGGTTGTATAAAAATTAATTTTTGAGTCTACATACTAGGCTACATGAAGATTTGTATAAAACTAATGTTGGAGATTGAAGCAAAAGCATGTGAATGAAGGTTTGATATGTTTGAGTGATGCGTTTTAGATAGCCTATATTGACAATGAAGGATTTTAATTGTCAAAGAATGTAATAAGCTATAGAAAAGTAAGATAACCATTATATTTATTAAATCATTTCCTCCTAATTACTTGTGGGTGTTGATTTGAGTTAAGGTTTCTTGATTATATAGGTTTTAAATAATATTCATTATCACAACTATACTAATTAATTATCCCTAAGGAAATATTTTGAGAAGTGTGAAATAGTTTGAGATCTTTAATGAGGTATCTAGCAATAGAAAGGATAGAATTTCCCAATGCCATAGAAAATCTTCTTAAGAAAAGATAATGGTGGGGCTTCTCATTTGAAAGTGTATGTACATCAATTAGAAGGTAATGAACTCCCTATGCCTCATGAATGGCCAAGATAAATCATATATTACCGATATAGTGGTTTATAATTTTAGTGATATTTTGTAGTTCAGATTAAGAAAAAATGGTAGATGTGTATATATAATAAATTTTAAGAACAATAAATCTTATAAAAATTAATTTTGATAAAAAATAAATATTTTTTATAAATTTATTATTTTTAAAAATATTTAATATCTTATATAACTTTTCAAATACAAAATTAAAATATTTATATATTTTTATGTCTGTGCTTATATTATATTGTACAAAAGATTATACTAAATATTTTTAAAAATAATATAAAAATCACATCCAAAATTCAAACAAGATCAAGAATTAAACATCAAATCCAAACTGCTCAATATTTTGCAAATATTATAATAATAAACAATAGTTAATTAAAATATATTATTTTTATTATTATTTAATATTAGCAATGCTGAGATACATTATACCCTGCTAAAAAGACAAGAAAAATCATATCAATGTGTCACGTCTTGACTGAGTGTAACATTAGAAACAACCATTAATTTAAATTTCACAACTATTCATAGTCAAACAATTCGTATTTAATAGAGAAAAAACAACTATGTTAGACAAATACCACAAGACAGCCCGGAGTATGACTATATTCATTTTGTACGCCTTGTACGGAAGAAACAGAGAGCATTAATATAGTGGAAATTATTTGGCCAAATGGGTACCACAATAATAATAAAATGACAAATTTTTATCTTGAATATGGGGTTTGATTTATTTTTTAATATTATATTTTCCAAAAGAAAACTGTGATATGAACTGGAAAGACGTATGCATTAGCCCTAAAAGATGAATATTCTGAAGTGGTCTTTGCAGGGCATCTATCAGACTGTACGTTGAGACCTAATATTCTTTCACCATTTATCTTCCTCTTCGCAGAGTATTTAGTGCGTGCCACATATGACATTATTTGGCATTGTGCAATCATGACAAAAATGATGGATTATATAATTATGTCTGCTGCCTTACAGGACTTATATATACTGTCGACTTTCCATAAAGGCTTTCTCGTCAAATCAGTTCTCATTATTTTAGTGGTTTCTTATTCAGATGATGATAACAGATCTTAGTTCAAAATGAAGCACTTTAGGACGTGTCTTGGATGTATTATTTTTATACGTTCGTTCTTCTACAATTAATTCTGAAATAAAAAGTAATTTTATCGTTGTAATTTTGCTCGTTATGTTATAATTTTCCTACAATATTCGATCTGATTGTACAGTTTTGGCAGTTCAATGTTTTTTATAGGAAACAGTGGCGTGAGTGTTATCAAGGCACACATTTGGAGGAGATTTGGATAGAAGAGGTGGCTGCTAAATCAAAATATTCGCTGCCCGTTTATGTATATGAAAAACCCATCTATTCTTTTTAATTTCTCTGATTGTTATCTTGGTCCCGTTTATGTTTCTGATCAAGTAAAAGGAGAAAAACAAGCTCCTTTACATGACTAGAGCTAGAGTCGAAACAGGTTTCCGAAAGCACTGAAAAAAGTCCGTACATAGATATGTGATGGCTATAATTAGGAATGGTTGGTGATCTCTTAGAGCAGATTCACACTGAAGTTTATTTAGGATCTACATAAGATATTTATCATTTTATATTTCATATCATAAGATTAAGATATTTATATTTATCATAATTGTATGTTATTTTAAATCTTATTTTGACTTATATAATTAAAGAGTTCTCTTTGTAATATTAATTTATAAATATTTTATTTATATTCTTTCATATAAATGTGTTTTATTCTTATAATATTTATTTTCTCATTTTTTTGTTTTTTATCATCAAGTCTTTGGATCTTGGACGGTTATCTCCATAGCCAAATCTTATATGATATCAAAATTGATTGACTGTCTTTGTTTAGTTTGTTCAAGAGATTTTGAGTTCAAATATTAGTGGATCTTGAAAGGAGCATACTCTTCTCTTGAATTGAATAATAAACTACAAAAAAATAGAGAAATATTAAATTTTGGGAGATTTTTCCTTTGTATCCTAATATTGCAAATGCATTACGGTGAGATTGGAGGTGTAAATCTAAGCTCACCATTAGGTGCAAGGTGTAAAAAAAAAACAATTTAAATTTTTGAATTATTCAAATTGGATATATGAGATCGAATCTATAAGGGTTTAAAGTTGCAAGGTCGTTGGAAGATCCAAAATGTAGCTACCATTTTGAAGCATTATGAGTCAAATATAATATTTCCATCTCATTCAAAAGGCCTAAGAACTTGAGAATAAATTGTCAATTTATCAAATTTGGAGCCTTTTTGTCTAAGCCATCATCATTTTTTTTTTTCCGTTAATCATATAGATTATATTGTAGAGAATATTATCCATGCAGTCAAAATATTCCTTATTTTGTTTGCACAAGCATGCATTACCGATGGTATGGTTGAAATTTTTTAATTATATTATATATATATATATATATATAATAATAATAATAATAAAATTTTCCTACAAATTGTTTTGTCGATAGGTCATACTACTAGCATAGTGCATGTAATTGCACAATAGTGGAAATATACTACCATAACCTATGGTGGCAAGTGGTGTGGATTCATTAGCCAATGACCTCACCTAGTATTGACTAGCAACATTTCACTGATAAGAACTATCAACAATAATCACACTTGGCAACCGATAGGAATTTTAGGAAATATTTATAGTCTTTTAAAAAAATAGTTTGTAAACCTTCCAAATCATTCCCCTTGGTATAGAAGTACTTTTAAAACACAAACCAATGATTTTTAGCCCTCTAAGTTGTTTCAAGACAATTCAATGGTTATTTTGTGATTAGGAAATATTCATTCACTAAAGAGGGAATATTGTGTCAACCCTATGCTGATTTCAACATGACATTAGTGTGATATTAGCAAGTTTACCCCTAAACCTTCCCCCCTCTCATTTCAATTTTTATTTTGATATTTAATCTTTAGAAGTCCATAACTCAATTATCTAACATCATTTTCTTAAGCATTCTTTTTTGAATTTGAGTTAGAATTTTGCAAGCTTCATAGTAGTCTAGATGGTCATTGATTTCTCTATCTAGTCTTTCGAGAAATTGTAGATTATCATAGTATTTTTGAGTACTTCTTATTTTAGAAACTTATATATTTTTTCTTCTAGTTAACAATGGTGTGATTAAAGTAGTCTCATTTTTTCAATATATTATACTTTCATTTATGTGATCAAAATTGGAAATTACATGAATGAATATAAAGACCATTTTATTATTTTTGGTAAGTGACAACCATAATTTCAATACTTATAAAGTGTCAAGTCATACTTTTTTAGGGTTTCCTCAACTTAGTAAAAAAGGAGAGTTGTTTGATATGTTTTCCTTCACACATTTTCTTGCATTGCAAGAGCAATCTAAAATGGATGAAAAAATTCCTGTAGTCACACCATTCAATATTTCTTTGCTAATTTAAAATTCATAATAATAATCCAAAACAATGTGGAATTAATAAGGATGAATCATAGTTGATTTTAAGTATTTTCTCTAAGATTGGTTTTGATTATGCAATGTTTGTTTGTAGGATTTTCAAAAATTGAAATTTTAATATCTCTCAAATGACAAGTGATATTGAAGTGGTTTATGAAAACCATTGGCTTCAATTTATCATTCTAGAGGCTTGTGTAAGATTTCATGCCCAACCACACATAAATGAAATATTAATAAAAATAGTAACCCTACCAAATTTAGCCCTTATTAAAAAGAAAACAATTTTTTTTTTGGGTGATATAAGATTGCTATTACACCTTGGATGCTTCTCCACCAGACACCTGAGGCAATTTGAAAAGTGTCCTTATCACTTCCCAAGAGTAAGAGGGAAACCAAGATGGTTAACCTCAATCTCAGATAACAATGATGAACCTTCAACTAGCCTTCCTCTCCATTTTACTAAGTACTCTACATATTGCCTATTTCTTGTACTTCTACCCACATGGCTATCCATAATTTCTTCTATATCTTCCTTCTTTGAAGTAAGTGTTGGAACATTCCACTATGCCTCTATCAATTCATTCTCCTTATCTCCTTTGTGATATTCTTTCAAATCAACAATGTTGAACATAGGTGAAAGATAAATCTCACTTGAAAACTCTCCCTCATATGAATTTTCTAAATCATGTTTCTTTAGGATTTTACATGGTTTAAAATTATTCATTTTTAACTTTTTTTATGTACCAAATGGAAACCTCTCCTTTCGCCAATAAACCATGGCTTTATCTCTTACCTAGAACTCCTTATATCTCCTTTTTTTATCTTTCTTAGCCTTATACTACAAGTTCATCTTGTTGATATGTTTCTTCACCTCCTCATACAAATTCTTCAGGTTCTCAGCAAAATATTCAGCCTTGACACTACTCTCATGTCCCTTATCCATCTTTCTCAATTCAGAAGTAGTTCTTGGACTACTCCCATACATAGTCAGGAATGGCGATTTACTTGTGCTCCTATTGAAAAAAAGATTGTAAGAAAATTATGCCTATGGTAAAATAAAATCCCATCCCTTGAGCTTCTCTCCTACTAAGCATCTTAGCAGATTACCCAGACTCGTGTTCACCACCTTCGTTTGTCCATTTTTCTATGGATAGTGTGCAGAACTAAACTTCCAATCAGTCTTCATCTTCTTCCACAATCTCCTCCAGAAATACCCAACAAACTTGGTATCTTGATCTAAAACTATGCTCTTGGGTAGACCATGTAGTCTCACAGCATCTCTAAAAAATAACTTTGCAACGTGAACAACATCATTGGTCTTATGACATAAAATGAAATGTGTCATCTTCAGAACTCTGTCCACCACCACAAATATGGAACCATGCCCTCTTTTTGTCCTTGAAAAACCAAGAAAAAAATCCATACTAATTTCCTCACATGGCCTTTTAGGTACAAGTAATGGTTGATACAATCTAGTTTTCTAACTTGTTCCTTTTGCCATCTGGCATACTCTACAACTCTATACAAAATTATTCACATCCTGCTACAACTATGGCCAATAGTAACACTCACTAACATTAGCAATGGTATTATCTTGACCAAAGTGTCTAGCTAATTCTCCACTATGTTTCTCTTTGATCAGGTTCTCTCTCATGGAACTTCTTGGAATGCACAATTAATTCCCTCAAAAAAGCATATCATCTTGGATTGTAAAATCCAACCATCTCATCCTACTCTCCAAGCCTTTGCAAAATTAGGATCATCGAGATATAAGCTCTCGAGTTCATTGAACCCAACAACTTCAATATACATTTATGTTAACAAATTTTACCTCCTCCTTAAGACATATGTAACTCTATTAGATATTACACTCCTATGCTTCAAAACAAATGTATAACTTTGCAAATATTCAACCCATTTCAAATTTTTTTAATTCAACTTCCCTTAACTATTCAAATATTGTAAAGCTTGATGATTAGTAAATAAAAATATATATTTTGGCAACAAATAATGTCTCCATTACTTTAAATCCTAAACTATAGCATAAAAATTTTGATCATAAAAAAAAAATTCTTCTTTGTATCATTCAACCTTTCACTAAAATAAGTAATGGGTTTACCTTCTTGACTCAAAACAACTCCAATGGAATTTCCACTAGCATCACAATCTACCTATAATACCTTGTTGAAATCTAGAAGTGCCAAAATAGGTTGCCCTATATATTTCTTCTTCAACATATCAAAATTTTTTGTTGCTCCTATAGTCCACTTAAACTTTTTTCTATCCCCTCTCATTGATTTAGTTAGAGGTGCACAAATGCTACTAAAACCTTTGATAAATTTTCTATAAAAACTATCCAAACCATGAAAATATCCCACCTCTGTAGCACTCCTTGGTGTAACATAGGCCATTCAAAAAAAACATTCACCTTCTCTAGCTCCATCTTGAGACCTTCTGTTGAGATAAAAAAAATCCCAGCTAAACTAACTCTCTCTTCAAAAAACTACACTTCGTCAAATTGATCAATAGCTTCTCCTCTCTTAGCTTCTCAAAAAAATTTCTAATATGCATCAAATGCTCCTCCAATGTCCTACTAAAAATTAAAATTTCATCCAAATAAACAAATGAAAAATTTACCCAAAAGATCTTTCAATACCTCATTCATGAGCCGCATGAAAGTGCTCGATGTATTGGTTAGCCTAAAAGGCATGACTAATCACTCGTACAAGCCTTTTTTTTGTTTTGAAGGCCATCTCCTATTAATCTCCTTCTATAATCTAGATCTAGTGATAACTACTCTTCAAATTTATCTTTGTGAAGCACTCAGCTACACTCAAACAATCCATGATGCCATCCATCCTTGATAATATCACACATAACCTCATCCTAATAGTTACCAATCTTAAACTTTACTAAACATTTCTCATTGACCAAAGCCCTATAGTCCTTCTGCAATCATGTAATTCAATATGGATTTTGATGCCTTCTCCTCTCCATCTACAATTTGGTAACCATTTCCTCTAAAATAAGATTATCAATGCTACAAGTCCATGAATGAGAGCAATAAAAACTCTACCTTCACACTTGCATCGAGTGTGAAATAGATTCTTTCTTTGATCTCATTCCTTCTCCTCATTCAACAAAGCTCTTCTAACAACAAGTTCTCCTCTTTCAGCATCTTCAAAACATGAAAACTAAGCATCTTCATCTACATGGGAAACTCGGGGATTACCTTCAAGCCTTGTATTTTTCCTCCCTTGGTGTTGAGGACACTCATAGGCTCTATTTCCTTCTCCACATTGAAAACAGGTTCCACGAAAGCCTCCTCTTCCAAGTCCACATCTAGATCTTCCCCTTCCTCTTTGGTCTCCATTATTTTGATCTTAAGGATGGTATGTATTATCTCCCTTCTAGTTTTGACTTCTATTGGATCCTTCCATCTTCTTTTGATCTTCACTTCAACCTCCATATGACTATCAACTAGTATTTCCAGCACAACCTCCAGCCATTTGCTTGCTCTTGAACCTTATGTTTAGCTTCTCTTCCACCTTAAAGGAAAACTGATGTGTATCTTCAATAATGGTCATCCTAACCAAACTCAACTCTTCTTAAATACTTGGCTTGAACCCATTTATGTAATGAGAAAATTTCTCCTTGCTGGCCTCAAAATGACTTGCTTTGATCAAGACTCATTAAAATTATTCCATATGCTCCTTAACATATTTTCTCGCTTGTTTCAACACTTGCATCTTCTTCAACAAATCTAGCTCATAGTCCACAAGAATGAATTGTCACTTAAATTTTTCCACCATATGATTTCATCTCATTATTTTATCTTTTCCTCTTCTATTTCTCTCCAACTGGACTTCTTTCCACCATATTCTAGCATGGCCTTTTAGCTTGTCCTTTGTAAATTTGAACCTCTCTAGATCTTCTATTTACTCATACTCAAAATAATCTTCCATATCATTGACCCAATCAATCAACTCCTTTGGAATGACATTTCCAAAAATATTAGAAACTTCTATCTTTAACTTATTTCCAATATTGGGAATTGCCCTAATCAATCTGACTTCTCCAGGATCCATTACATATTGTGCTTCTTCAAATGGCTCTTCATTTTCATCCTTATCTGCACTTTCATCTCTTCTATTGACATCATCTCCTCTACACAGATCCTCTTCTAGTGCTTGAACTTGTCTTTGGAGGCATCTAAAACCCTCTTCTATTACCCCAACATTTCTCCCACCACTATTTCTTCATGGAGACATCTTTTCTCATAGACCCATAACCACAAGTCCTGGTGCAGAAAGCCTCACGTTCATAAATCAATCACACTCAAGAACTCCTATTCTAATACCACTTGATGAAGGGTACTACCCCTTACAATTTGAATCTCACAACAATAGAGAATTGCACAAAAAAATGATAGAAGGAAGAAAATATTTTCTATTTCACTGAAATAAAAATGAAACTACAACATTATAAATGCCATCACATGGGCTTTCTTATTACATAAATCTAAAAATCTACAAATCTACAAATCTAATCCACCATCTACACTACTCTTCCCACCCCTCTGTAACCCCCGTTCACATCCTTTATTTGGAAGGTGTAACTTTCTCAAGAAGATATTTTGAAATTTTATTAATTTTAGTAGTACAACTTCTCGAGGCCATAACTTCAATCTGACCATTGGATTTTCAATTATAGCACATTTTTAGAAAGCTCTTGATAAGTCACACCTTTAAAATTAGTACCTAAAGGTAGAATACTTTCATTTTCTACCAATTTTTAGGCCCTTATGGAGCCTCTAAGTGCCTCAAAATTGAATTTGAATATTTTAACAAGATTTTTAGAAATTGAAATTTTAATCTCTCAAATGACAAATGATATTGAAGTGATTTCTTTGCCATTGGCTTCAATTTATCATTTTGGAGGTCTATGTAAGATTATGTGCCCAACTATGCATAAATACAAACTTACTAAAAATAGTAACCCTGCCAAAGTTATCCCTTATTGAAAAGAAACAACATTTTTTTTGGTGATGCAAGATTTCTCTTACACCATGGATGCTCTTGCATCAAAAAAAGGACAATTGATGATGTCTGCATCAACTTTAAATAAATCTCATGGATATAGTCAATCCACATCCTAGTCCTCCCACCATAACGAAATGGGTGATCAACCCATACAACTACATGACTCATATATATCAAACATTGAACATTGAAACCCATCATCATATTAGTAACATGCAAGAGTAAGATATCAAATAATATATCATGTAGCTTTCAAGACTCAAACACTAGATCACTAATAGATTTGATTTGCCAAATAATGCCACAAAATGAGAACCATGATCTAGGAATTGTTTGAGCATTCACCATAGAAATGTTGAGTCACTAATCACATACTGGAATCTCCATACAGAGAAGATCTAAAATCTCCTCAAAGCATTCATGGAGCATGCTTGCAAACGTGCAACTATCTTATATCTAGAATCATCCATGATTCGAAAAATAGTTTTCTATATATCTACATAAATGTAGGTTTTTTTTCACCATGCAAAAAATTACAAAAGCATTATTTTTTCCAACACATATTCAAATCCACATCCACTTAACATCTGGAAGACCCAAAGTTCAAAAAGAAAACATAGAAATTAATCCAAAATAATGTATTTTCATGAAAATGCATCACCATATATTTTTAATGGAAAATCTATAAAACCCTCATATCCAAGGAACATGAATCCAAGGCATGCAAGTCCAAACAATAACCAAGAAAGTAGTGGTTCAATAAATCCATACACATTTGTAGGCCAACTCCACCATTATCATGCACATGCATTCTAGAGAGAGTTAGGTTATTCAAGAAGCTTCCAAATCATCCAATGATCAAGTACATAGCCTACATGTAATCAGGGCATCAAATGAAGTGCCTTCCAATACTAGGAAAAACAAACACCCAACATAAGCACATCACTCCATAGTTGAAGAGAACCCAAGTTTATCCATATCAATAGGGAGCCCCTCACAAATAGCCAATATGAAAACTTTGTTGCATGAAACCAAAAAGTGTAAAAACACACCCCATGCATTAGGATTATTTTGCTTCCAATCAGGGGCTTCAAATCAAAATCATTTCAATCTTTATCAACTCCATCTTCTATGTCTTTACCATCCTTCAAGATACCAATTGTCTCCTAAAAATATAAACTCTACAAAAATTATCACACACTAAAGGTTCAATACTCAGTCAATTCCTTCAAATTCCCCCAAGATTTCTAGGCTAAGAAATCTTCATAGAAGGGATACCCAAAACTCAAAACACCAAGAATTCTCACATGCAATAACATGAAAGAACATGCAAGCAACATGAAAATATCGAATAGATCTCTAATACCAATTTCAAGGGAAATGAGCATCTAGAAAAGACATCTAACTTCATTAAGTGTCTTTGGTAACATTTTTTTGTATTTAGAAACCCCAAAAACACACACTACTATGCCATAAAGTGAAAACTAACATAATTTATTTCCCACATTAATCCTTGGAGGAAAGTGATTGCAATTTTATATATTTCTAGATTAGAATATTTTTAGTAGTGCATGCATTAAATATATTCAACATAGAATCATAAAACATGAATGAATAAGATAGAAGAATAGAACACATAGATTTATGTGGGGAAAAACCTTTGCGTAAAAAACCCCATGCTCTAAAACATAGAGCCATTGTATTATTCAACAAAAAGAGTACAAGTTATAATACAATATTAGGCTCATGGCCTTTACAAGAGATTTACATCTTGTTCCATCTCTAAAGAAAATCTAACATAACCCCTATGTAGAACACTCTACACTAAATCCTCAAGAAAAAGAACATATATATAGAGTCTTCAATGCATGAAACAAAGTCATCTCAAAAATCCATACCCATATATGAACATGCAACATAAAAGGCACAACATGCAACAACATGCAACATGCAACATGCAACATACAACATGCAACATGCAACATGCAACATGCAAAAAGTACTAGCCAAAAATATGCACTTCAAAAGGTGACCACATTCCAAGTTAACTGAACTCACAATAGAAAAATTCCCATGCACAAATCATCTTGCTTATAACAAAATCCAATCTTGACTTTTCAAGGTGGGCACCAACTTCCTAGAAAATATGGATCATGTCATAGCTAACTTGATTACCTTGAGACAATTCACCAGTGTGAAACTTTGAGAATTTCCTTTCAAACTTATCACTCCAAATGAGCACCCAAGTGACAAGTGGCACTATGGAACACTCCAATGGAGTTTGTACAAGCTAAAAGTCTCCCATTAATCACCAAGGTGACAAGTGCCTCTCTGTCAAGCTCTACACCTTGCATGTAGGATATAACACTCCATGATGGGTCCCACAAAATGCTATGACATCCCATAAAGTTAGCAACTTAGGATATATCAAATATTTTCACAATTAATTGAATATTTTTGTTAGAAAAAATGGTAGAGGAATAGCTATAGTGGAAGCTTTAACAGATTACTATAAACCAAATTATGCAGTGTAAACCATATGGAGATTGAAACAACTATAACAATTAAATGCAAGAATAGAAAGCACAACACATAACATAGTGTTGACATGGAGTAACCCTTTTTGGGAAAACTCCACCCAAGAAGAGATGAATAGTTATATTAACAACAATGGTGTTTCACAATACAATCACTCTAACTCCTCTTCAATCCAGTAGCAACTATGTACCTATAAAACATCTCATAGTGTCTCCAACTCAACCTCTCAATATATAGACTTATGGGGGCTCAAAATACCACCATAAAACATTATCATGGGTCAAAAATAGGTTTGGAAAAACCTTGGTAAAAGTCCATTCGACCCTTTACATGCTAAACATGGTCTCTTATATGACATTACACCTTCTTACAAGATGTCATAAGAATCCATATAAAATAGGAGATTCTCTTACATGCATCATAAACCATCAATAGCTATGCAAAGATTCTCTTACATGTGTCATAGATGATTCTCACGTCCAAAATAATATCCCCCACTTTTAGCCCTTACAGTTGTCATAAAATTTGTCATAACATCCTTAAAAATAGGATTTCCATGTTATACCACTAAGTGGGCATCTTTTGACAACTAATAACATAATTTTCAAGGCACCAACATGTGGAAAAAGTGCCAACTCAAAATCTCACGCCCCTTTTCATGGAGCAAAATTATATAATAACATAAATGATATTTATCCATGGGAAAATGTAAAATAATAATAAATAAAAAACTTAGCAATTGTCAAGGTTGAGACACCTTAATTCCCAACATTCTCCCACTTGTCAAATACCTTGCAAGAGCTAGGGGAATCACACCATCATGGAATCAACTAGGTACAAGTAGCAAGACCCATGGCCTTCCTGCACTAAGTAAATTTCTTTGTGCTCATAGGATTGGTATGAACATCTACAATATTCTCTTGTGTCAATCTTCTTTAGCTCATTTTGACCATTAGTAATCAACTCATGAATGAAATGATACTGAATATCAACATGTTTAGTTCAAGCATTATGCATTGGATTCTTAGCCAAATGAATTGCACTTTGACTATCACAGTTAACTTGAACAATATTACAATCAAAACCAATATTTTACACAACCTTTGCAACCATACTGCCTCCTTAAAAACATGGGTAGTAGCAATATACTCTGATTCAGTGGTGGATAAAGGAATTGTAGCCTTCCTTTTACTCATCCAACTCACTGCTCCTCCAAACAGAGTAAACATATACCCACTAGTGGACCTTTGACTATCCAAGTCACCTGCCCAATCTACATCAACAAATCCTTGTATGTCCAATGACTTGACCACATTATCAATACCATGATAAAGCAAACAGTAATCAAAAGTAGCTTGCAAATATCTAAATACCCTCTTAACAAAATTCCAATGCTCTTTACTAAGGTTAGACATAAACTTCCTTAGAACTCCCATTGCTTGGGTTATATCTAGTCTAGTGCAAACCATTGCATACATGAAACTTCCAATGACACTAGCATAATGAACCTTAGACATATCCTCAATATCATCATCAAAATTAGGACACATATCTAAGCTCAACTTATGACGAACTAGAAATGGAATACTAATTGGCTTACTATCATGCATATTAAACCTCTGTAAAATGATGTCAACATACTTATTCTGACTCAACCAAAGCTTTTTGTTACCATGATCTCTTCTAATTTCCATTCCAAGAATGTATTTAGTAGACCCCAAGTCCTTCATATCAAAAGTACTAGAAAGTTATTTCTTGAGTTGACCAATCATTACCTTGTTGTTACCAATAAACATTTCATCAACATACAAGATAATAATTAGAATATGATCATCAATAACCTTAATATATACACAATGATCCTCTTCACTCCTAAGAAATCCCAACTTCAATGCAAAAGCATTAGACTTTCGATACCACATTCTAGGTGACTATTTTAAACCATACAAAGATCTTTTTAACTTGAAAACCAATTTTTTTTCCCTTTCACAACAAAAAATTCAAGCTATTCCATATAAATATCCTCCTTAAGAGCCCCATAAAAAAAATTAGTTTTAACATCCAAGTTCTCTATCTCAAAATCATAAGCAACAACAATAGATAACAAGAATCTAATAAAAGTTTTAATTTATCAACAGGAGAGAAAATTTCACCAAAATCAACTCCCTCTCTCTGGGAGTAGCCCTTAGACAATAATTTGGCCTTATACTTTTCCAATTGACCATTTTCTCCATGTTCCTTTTTAAATACCCATTGACATCTGATGGGCTTTCTTCCTTTGGTAAAATCAACAAGATCCCAGGTATTATAGTTTTCCAATGCCATCATCTCCTCTTGCATAGCCTACAACCAAGACTCATTTTCCTCTGAAGAGGGAGCTTCCCTGTAAGATCTAGGTTCATCATCAACACTTAATAAAGAAAATATACAACTAAAATCATGTGGGCTATACCTATCAACTAGATTTTGTTGTCTTGTGGATCCTCTAAGAATAGGAGTATGAGGCTCTTGCTGCTCTTGATCTTGCTCAACCTCTTCCTAATTTTCTTCCTCAAGTTCTTCAATTTGATCAATAACTTCTTCTGATTCCTCATCTTCTTCCTCCTCATTGAATCCATCTCTTTTTTTCTTCTCAAGGTGTATCTTCTTGCTTCATTTCAAAATGCACACTCTTTCCCTTATCCTTTTCCTTTAGCTATTCAGGTACAAAAATAATGCTAAGTTCCCTGAAGATCGCATCTCTAGAATAGATAATTTTCTTGGTTAGAGGATTCCATAGCTTATAACCTTTAACATTATGACCATATCCAATGAAAATGCACTTTTCAGCTTTAGGATCTAACATAGTCCATTTTTCTTTAGGGGTGATCCACAATAGTGGTTTGCAATTTTTTCCAAATTGGACACTGAAATTATTATTTTTAACTAAATCTTCACATTCAAGCACCTATAGTGGCTAAACCGTGAGGAATTTGAAGATGATGCAAACTAAGTCTCATAAAATTTTTTCTGTAGATTCTAAAAGTATTTTTCAAAATTTTTGGAATTAGATTGCACTTCTTTTTCCATCTCCCACAAAATTTTTTTCAAAAATAGCATTTTTAAAAAGTGACGCACACCGTATAATGCATAACCTTTTTTCCATGAAGGATAAAATTCAATTCTTTCAAATTTAGATTTGTAGCCTCGATATCTAACACTTTGTTAGATAGTTTTTTTGAATATTTTTCTTTAATCAAGTTTGAAGTTAAAACCAATTACAATTCAGACATCGCGACCATTATAATGCGTAACTTTTTTGTATATATCAAAATTCAATTTTTATTTTTGTTGGATTAAGGACTTTCAATATCTAGTGCACTCATATTTTTCAATTTTTTTTTGATAATTCTATTTTTCCACATATGTAGAACAAAGACCTTCATTTTCAATGAAAAACCATGTTTAATAAAATTAAAAAAATAAATACATAATAAAACTAAAACATATTAAATTATATTAGTTGGATAGCTCGTTTTGAGGACTGATTCTAGTTGGTTTGTGAAGACTCCTCCATTTTCATCCTCAACCCAAGCTTCAAAGCATAAAATTAGGTTTCAAAGTGTGTCAGGGGGCAGGGGCAAGGGGTTGAACCCCTACCCTCTCGGACACAAACTCGGTCGCCCCACAGGTTGAGAGAAACCCCTCCAAAAGGGATTTTTCAAAATTTTTGTACCATGCATGCATTGATTTGGTTTGTCGAACCCTGGTTGACCAAGAACATTTTTTTGTTCTTTTGAACCAACAATGTTGTTTGAACCTCCAAAATCAAATTTTTTTCCATGGGCTCATTTTTTGTGAGTTTTCCTTCCTCCATCAAATTGTAAACCACTATTGTGGCTTCACCCTTAGGAACATGAACATAAGCCTCACAACCAAATACCCTTAAATGTGAAATAGAAGGTTTCTTACCTGTCCACATATCATAAGGTGTTATTTCAAGAGATTTACAAGGAGATCTATTAATCAAGTAACAAACAATACTTATAGCTTCTTCCCTAAAGCATCTATCAAGTTGTGAACCACTTAACATGCTTCTAGATCTTTCCATGATCATTTGATTCATCCTTTTTTCCATACCATTTTTCTGAGGAGTGTATAGAGTAGTTTTTTTTCTAACAATTCATGCATGCTTACAAAATTCATCAAATTCCTTAGAACAATATTCCCCTCTATTATCATACCTTAATACCTTAATTTTATAATCTGATTGCCTTTTTACTAAGGCTTTAAATTCCTTAAACTTACTGAAAACGTCAAATTTGTCGCATAAAATATAACTAGGTAAACCTTATAAAATCATCGATAAAGGAGACAAAATATCTAGATTTCCCAATTTATTCAACATGCACAAGGCCAAACACATTTGTATGAATTAATTCCAATTTAACTTTAGATTTTGTATTTCCAAAAGGAAATAATTTTCTATTTTTTTTACCAAACACACAATGTTCAAAAAAATCAAAACTATCATTAGGATAGGATAAACTATCTAACAAAATTTTATTTAAAATAGACTTTAAAGCAGTCTCACTTATGTGACCCAATCTACGGTGCCACAACGTACAAGAATTTTCAATTTTTTTAGTTACATATGCAAAGTTTACAGAAGTAGTGACTTCCAACTTAAACAAGGTTCCTTTTCTTGTTCCTCTCACTATCACCAAATTCCCTCTTACCAATCTACAACCATGCTTATCAAAAGTTACACGTATTCCTAGACTTTGAAACTAAAATCAGATTTCTAGCTACTTCAGGAACATGCAAAACACTAGGAAGGTTTTTAATCCTCCCATCACTAAAACATAGCTTAACCTTACCCCTTCTAACAATTGGGTATGACAAGTTATCATCGAGGTAGATTTCACCTCCATCATATTTCACATAAGTGGTAAACCACTCCTTGTGAGGGGTCATTTGAAATGAGCATCTTGAATGAATTAACCAATTTTCATTAGTCATACCCTGAATACAAGAAATCAAAGCTTCATCACCTAAGTTTGAGGATTTCTTAATGGAAGAATCAACTTGTTTCTTTGGATTTCTACATTGCTTCTTGACATGTCATCTTTTCCCATAGTTCCAACACTTCACTTTGTTCTTCTTTCTAGGAGTTTTAGATATGCTCTTAGACTTGTCCTTAGGCCCATTCTTATCTCATTTAGACCCTCTTTCTTTAGGCCTTCCCCTTATGTTGAGAGCATCACCTATACTATCCATTTCCTTTTTCCTCATTTCCTATGACAAAAAAGTTGCTACAAGAGCATCCATCTTTTGATATTGCATGTTAGTAGTGATAGCAAGTACAAAATTATCCCAAGATTCTAGTAAAGAATAGAGAAGCATAATACATTTATCTTCTTCTTCAACTTTTGACATCAATAGAGGCTAATTGACTCAAAACCAAATTAAAAGAATTTAAATTCTTGGCTATAGATTCACCTTCCCCTATCTTAAGAGAAAATAGTTTCTGCTTCAAGTAGAGTTTGTTTACAAGACTTTTCATTTGATAGATTTCACCTATGTAGTTCCATAAAGTGTATGCGATCTTTTTCGATGACACATTTAGGAGAATAGAATCAGAAAGACATAGCCTGATAGTTCCTCGTTCCTTTTTATTAATCTTCTCCAAATCTTCATCAATCATTTTCTTGGGTTTATTTTCATTTGTTACAACTACCCATTGATCTCGTTCTTCAAGGAGATCCTCGATTTTCAGCTTCCACAAGGGTATGTGCAGGATCATCATGGAAAAAGCAGGCCCTTAAGTGGCAAAAAATTCAGAAAAATCAGAGTTAGGCAACGATTACCACTCTTCATATCTATCTTTGTGAAGTACTTAGCTCCACTCAAACAATCCATGATGTCATCCATCCTTGGTAAGGGAAATCTATACTTGATGGAAATCTTGTTGATGGCTCTAGCATCTATACACATTCACCATTCCCCATCCTTATTTGGTGCTATTATTGTAGGTAATACACATGGATTCAAACTCTCTATGATCAATCCCTTTCGCAACAACTCTCTCACTTGTCTATTCAACTATTTGCTCTTTATTGGAATCATATGATGAGATTCCTTATTCAGAAAATTGGCTCCATGAATTAGGTCCATTTGTTGGCTATTCTTCCTTATTGGAGGTAAACCTTCAAGTGCATTATCAAAAACAATATCCTAAAATTGATTCAACAAATTTGAAACCTCTACTAGAACCTCATTAGTATCTTCTTTATCATGTCTAGGGATCAATGAAAAACACATATGCTCATGTCTCATACTTTCTAGGAACTTTCTTCCATCAACCAATCAAATCCTTGAACTATTTCATACCTTTTCGTATACCCCCTTCAAGGGTTTCAACTTATGACAAACACCATCCTTTGTCAAGGAATAAGGGTTAGCATGTCCATCATGCACTAATCATCGATCAAACTGCCATGGTCTTCCTAACAACATGTGAAAAAAATCAATGGGTATAATATCAGACAAAACCTCATCCTAATAGTTACCAATCTTAAACTTTTCCAAAAATTGCTCATTGACCAAAGCCCTATAGTCCTTTTGCAATCATGCAATTCAATATGGATTTGGATGCCTTCTCCTCTCCAACTGCAATTTAGTAACCATTTCCTCTGAAATAAGATTATCAATGCTACCTCCATCAATGATCGCATTACAAACTATACCTTTACACTTGCATCAAGTGGGAAATAGATTCTTTCTTTGAAGGCATTCCTTCTCCCCATTCAACAAGGCTCTTGTAACTATGGACACTGAAAAAGTAACCCTTCTACTTTTTTGTCTCATTTGGGTCCTCCTTGTGACTTTGGCTTAATTGTGGCTTGATTTAATTTTGTAATGTGGATAACAGATTCACATTAGGTCTTGGGTCCTAATGAGCTAAACGAATTCAAGTGGTACCTTACTTAATAAAGTGTTGTAACACACTTTCACACTTCTCTAGGTCTTGTTAATATATTTCACTTAAAAAACCTCTTTTTATCACTTACCAAACCCTATTTCAAAGCGTTGTAAAGTGTTGTAACAAACTTTCATGCTTTTCTAAGCTTGTCATCAATATTTTGACCCCTTCTTATGCCTTAATTGGCCCTATTTTACACTTAAATGCCCTACCTAAGTGTATTTTTGAAAATAATCCTGATAAACATCATTTAATACACTTAATTTCTGACACCCACTTAATATTCCTAAGTGGGGCCCACTTTCCACTAGGGGTGAATGAGTGTTGTTTGGCTCAAAAATCAAAATAAATTCAAATTTTTGGAGGGTTATTATTTTCTAACACCTAAGGTCGGCTTGTGTTGTGGTATTTTTGGGAAATATTACATATTTATGTATAAATATAGGGTAACTTTCCCTCTCATTTCATCCTCCCTAACTCTCCTAATTTTCTAATCAAGCAATCAAGTGATTTTGCATTCAAGTATTTTATTTACAAGAGAATTCACGCACTTTGGAGCCATTACTTGCATATCTTCAGATTTATTCTTCAATGGTTTGGTGAGTTGTAGCATTTCATCATTCTCTTTTCATTTCATTTTCAAGGGTTTAATTACCAAACTAGGGTTTGACTAAGGAAAACCCCTATTCACTAACCCTCAACCATTTTTTCCCCTCTTTGCATGTGCTTTCTAGGTCTAGTGTGCAGATTTTTCAAAGAGCAAGGTTGGAAAAGTTGTCAAAAAAATTTCAAAGTCATTCAAAGTTTCCAAAACCCTAGGAGAAGCTTGGAGAACACCTATAGGTCAAGTTTTGTAGTTTCAGATCTAGAAACCTGTCAGGAACTAAAGTGTAGACTAGGAGCTACAGATTCCACTTTTGATTCTCCCAAAATATAGAAGTGGTCTAAGTCACCTAGCTTGGTGAATGAGTCCCATTTCCAGGCCCAAAATAGAGGTTTTTGCAGTTCTATGTACCCAGTTGTCTGAAACCTGTTTCGGCAAAATCTCCACGAAACTGGACTAAGTCGCCCAACTTGGCGTATGAGTCCTAGTTGGCTTCAATAGTGACTTATGTAGGATTTCAGAGCTCTTCTCCATCACTTTCCATTCTCTAGGTGCACACCTTTGATTTCATAATTTTTTGTTATAGTTTGCTTGCATTTCTAGGTCATTTTACATATCACAACGTATTTTCAAACATCTTCCATTTTCTTAATTTTGCATTATTATTTAATCTTCTTTATCAATTTCTAGCCTTAAGAAAAATATCCTTTACCATATTTCAATCTCTTTTGTATTTGAATCTCAAGGATTCATTCTTAAGTGTTAACTTTGTGAAATCAGATTCCTCTTCCTTCATTCCCCTCTTTAGGTGTGGATAAAGGAAGTTGTGCACTCCATTTCCATAGTCCACATTTTGGCGAACCCAACTTTAGAGCATAATATTTTTTATTTAAGAGTGCATTTTCATCCTAGGACTAGCTTACATTAACATTGCATTGCATTTTGCATTGTTTGATTTGCATTCTAGGGTTTCCAAATTTGCATTAGTGAAAAACTCATATAGCTTACATTTTTGCATTTCATTAATTAAAAATTAGTTAAATTCTACATTTTCATGTTATTTTTGCATAAGAAAATTTAAAAAGCATAAAAACCAATTCAAAAAATCTAAACATTTTCAAAAAAATCACTACCTAGAATTCGCCGCCACCATAGGTGACTTAGTCTAGTTGCATATTCTACATTACATTTTTTGTCATTTCTAGTTCATTCTCTGCATTTCTATTTATTATTGTTTATTTTCTATTTATGTTTCTAGATTTACTATTTCATTCAATTTAGTTTACTTTCATTCATTTGCTTCATGGGTATGTGTTTTAATAAGATTTGGATGTCATTAAAATCCTTGGTTGATATGTCAAGTTATGCCTTTGTAACTGATCCTAATGAAATTGAACTTACGCATGCTCCTTCAACTCCTCATGATTTTTACATCATTGGAGAAGATGATGATAGCATGCATAAGTTCCTAAATGATTACCTTCACAACCTTGAAGCTAATGCATCCTTTTATCGATCTATGAAAAAAAAAGACCTTCATACAGTACTACCTCCTGAGATGTTTGGTTACTTACATCCTACAAAAAAATTTGAACCTCCATTCCCTACAAAAGGTGAACCTAACTCTTCTAAACAAGTAAAAACTCAACCAATTTATGATAGAAAAGTAACAAACACTCCAATCAACCTTGAAGAAACATATGGAAAAGGTTTCAGATTCTTGAGAAAACAAGGATGTAACACAACAAGTGAACATGGAATACATCAATTCTTAGAGCAATTACCAATCAATGAAAATACCAAGGGGATAGGCTATCACGATCCCCCTCATAACAACAAGCCTCCTAGAGATTATCTAAGGCTTCATGATGATGGCATGGTGATCTTTTATTCTCCCCCTAATTTGAATGTCCTCCTTCCTTGAGAGAAAACATTGAATGATAACAATGACAAGGATGAGAGGATCACTTTGGGTCCTCCTCCTTCAATTCGAGAGAACGGTGAATCTAGAAAACACAAGAGGCCTTACAAGTTACCAAAACTAAAGTTTCCTCTCCGTCCACCACCTGAAAGTGAAAGGAAATTATAAATAATTTTAAACAAAGAACTAATCATATTACCACCTATGAATAGGTTGGTGATATATCCTAAAGATGCCAACATTCCACATTGTGCATATCATCGTGTCCTGGGACATAGTAGTGATGAGTGTCATACATTGAAAGAAATACTGAGAAAGTATCATTTTGATGCCAATAATTGCTATCCAATAATCCCATAAAATACTCTCCAACTCCTTGTGATTTCATAGTTGTAGAAAATTCCCTTCTCACTATTACATGACCTTTCCCATCACCCACCTCAGCTCATTCTTTCCTTGCACCAAGTGGGGGCAAGAATTTGCTAGCCTTGTCCTAGTAATGCATTTGTCATTGTCCCTTAGCTGCATTATTCACCTTCCACTTATACCAACTAAAATTGGGACATAGATGACTTGCTAGATGGTTGAATCACATTTTCCTTACTATTCTTTTACACTTTTATTTTCTTTCTTTTTCCTTTATGTGTTTGCATGTGCCTAATGTGATCCCCCGTGATGTTTTGTTTGATGTTCTCTCTCTTTGTGGAATTCCTCTACTTGTACTTTCATTCTTCTCTATGTCATGCATCGCTTTCACCTTTTTTCTTTCATCTTTTTCTTTTTTTTTCCTTTTTGGGATGACACAAGGCATTGAGACATCTAGGTCTCTTTCATGTATACCCAAACAATTTTCTTTTTCTTTTCTTTTCTTTTGTCCTTTTCTTGTGTTTTCCTTTTGGGGATGACGCAAGGCATTGAGACATTCATGTCTCTTTCATGTTGGCCCAAAAGGATTTTCTTTTTGTTTTCCTTTTCTTTTTTCTTTTCTTGTGTTTTCCTTTTGGGGAGGACAAAAGACATTGAGACATTCGTGTCTCCTTCATGTTGACCCAAAATCTTTTCCTTTTCTTTTTCCTTGTCTTTTTCATTTGTCTTGTGTTTTCCTTTTGGAGATGAAGCAAGCCGTTGAGGCACCCTATGTCTGTTCCATGTTGACCCAAAATATTTTTCTTTGTTTTCACTCTCTTTGTGTCATTCTTCTAGTTATATGTATTTGGGGGATGATGACAATTCTGATCTCTCTAATAAACATTGCAACAAAGAACATACTAACCCCAAATCCATAGATCCCTTATGTGTTTGGTGTTTTCATTTTGGAAGAAACCCCTCTCTTTTCTTTTTCTCTCACATGACATGGCCTTAATCGGAAACATATGACTTGGCATAGGGCTTTCCAAGTTGGCTCTCATGTCTTCTTTCTTATTTTCATTTTTCATTATGCTACTTTAAAGTAATTTCTCACAGCACGGTGTGTAGCAATTCCTTTAAAGTGGGGGCATACTTCCTGGTTCTTAGTGCATCCTTCTTACTTCATACGATTCATTTTGTCACTTTGTGGATGACATTGGGTGTGATTTCCTTCATAAGCATGATCTATCTTAGCATATTACATTCTTTTTGGTGGCTTGATGTGATGCATTGCATCCCCTAAGTTGTGAATTTTCTATTTTTTGATCAATCATCTCTTGGATACATTAGACACAATGCTCCCTAAGTTAAAGACCTCAAATGAAATAAGCAAGACTCCTTTGAACATCCTTTTCATTTTACACTTGTTATATGGCCACCTTGCATAACATAGGTTGCATTCCTATGGAGCCATCATGTTTGTTCATGAGCTCCAAGCATACAAAGTTTTGCGTGTCTCATGAAGCTTGAAAAAAGTCATTTTTCAATTGTGGCACCTTATTAAAGTTATTAGGAGGTATAACTTTGCTATGGTTGAACGGGAAGCCCATTCCAAGGCATGACTCTCCCCATAGCCACCTGCATGTGTGTGAGTGTATACCAGCCATGACTGTATGTTTCTCACCTTTTAGGCCTTCTCACCTGGTGGATAGACATGAGTTTTGTTGCCTCAAAGTGAGTATGTATTTTTCAGACAAACAACCTAGATTTGATCCACATCACATTGGAAAAATGGTTGAAGCCTAATCTGATTCATTCTTTCTTTTTCCCTTTTCTCTCTTTCATCTTTTTCATTGTGTGCTTGTGCCTTGTGATTATTCTTGATATCATGTTTGTTCCCTTTGTGCTTATGTTGGTTTGTCATGAGATCTTGATCTTGGGGGCCTGATCACCCCTCTTGATCATTGTTGTCCCATCTTGCTAGTATTGGTTTAGAGGAACCCCTTCTGATTGCACTTTGGTCTATTTTAGTAATAGTTTGAAGTAGGTTCATCCTCTCACTAAAGTGGGGGCTAAATGTGGACACCAAAAAAGTAACCCTTCTACTTTTTATGTCTCGTTTGTGTCCTCCTTGTGACTTGGGCTTAATTGTGCATTGATTTAATGTTGTAATGTGAATAACACATTCACATTAGGTCTTGGGTCCTAATGAACTAAAAAAAATCAAGCAGTACCTTACTTAAATGTTATAAAGGGTTGTAACACAATTTCACACTCTTTTAGGGTCTTGTTAATATATTTCCCTTAAACAATCTCTTTTATTACTTACGAAGCCTTATTTCAAAGTTTTGTGACAAAATTTCATGCTTTTCTAGGCTTGTCATTAGTAATTTGACCCTTTCATATCCTTAATTGGCCCCATTTTACACTTCCAGGCCTTACTTAAGTGTATTTTTGAAAATAATCCCGATAAACATCATTTAATACACTTAATTTTTGACACCCATTTAAGATGCCTAAGTGGGCCCCAATTTTCCACTAGGGGAAAATGAGTCCCCTTTGGCTCAAAAATCAAAATAAATTCAAAATTATGGTGGGTTATTATTTTCTAAGACCTAAGGTCAGCATGTGTTGTGGTGTTTTTGAGAAATATTGCATAATTGTGTATAAATATAGGGGTTTTCATCTCATTTCATCCTCCCTAACTCTCCTAATTTTCTAATCAAGCAATCAAGTGATTTTGGATATCTTTAGATTTCTACTTCAAGGGTTTGGTGAATTGTAGCATTGTATGTTGTCAATTCATCATTCTCTTTTCATTTCATTTCATTTTCAAGGTTTTAATTACCAAACCGAGGTTTGACCAAGGAAAACCCCTATTCACTAACCCTCAACCATTTTTCCCCCTCTTTGCATGTGTTTTGTAGGTCTAGTGTGCATATTTTTCAAAGAGAAAGGTGGGAAAAATTGTCAACAATTTTTCAAAGCCATTCAAAGTTGTCAAAACCCTAGGAGAAGCTTCGAGAGTTCACCTGCAAGGAAAGTTCTATAGTTTTAGATCTGGAAACCTGTCAAGAATTGAAGTGAAGACCGAGAACTACATATTCCACTTTTGATTCTCACAAAATCTAGAAGTGGAATAAATCACCCAACTTGGAAAATGAGTCCCACTACCAATCCCAAAACATAGGTTTTTGTAGTTCTGAGTACCCAGTTGTCCAAAACCTATTCTGGAAAAATCTCCTCGAAACTGGACTAAGTCGTCCAGCTGGTGTATGAGTCTTAGTTGACTTCAAAAATGAATTTTATAGGATTTTAGAGCTCTTCTCCATCACTTTATAGTCTCTAGGTGCACACCTTTGATTTCATAATTTTCTATTACAGTTTTCTTGCATTTCTAGGTCATTTGGCATATCACAGCGTGCTTTCAAACATCTTGCATTTTCTTAGTTTTGCATTAGTAGTTAATCTTCTTTATCAATTTCCAGCCTTAAGAATAATCTCCTTTGACATATTTTAGTCTCTTTTGCATTGGAATCTCAAGGATTCGTTCTTGAGTATGAAATTTGTGAAATCAGATTCCTCTTCCTTCATTTCCCTCTTTAGGTGTGGATAAAGGAAGTTGTGCACTCCATTTCCATATTCAATAGTAACAACAAGGTCTTCTCCTCTTTCAACATCTTCAGAACGTGAAGACTGAGTATCTTTGTCTACATGGAAAACTTAGGCATTACCTTCAAGCCTTCTATTAGTCCTACCTTGATGTTGAGGACACACGTAGGCTCTATGTCCTTCTTCACATTGAAAAAAAGTTCCATGAAATCCTCCTCTTCCTCTTTGGTCTCCATTATTTTGATTTTAAGGATGGTATGCATTATCTCCCTTCTAGTTTTGACTGCTACTAGATCCTTCCATCTTCTTTCGATCTTCACTTCAACCTCCATATGACCATCCACTAGTCTTTCCACCATGAGCTCCACCCCTTTGCTTTCTCTCAAACCTTATGTTTAGCTTCTCTTCCACCTTCAAGGAAAACTAATATGCATCTTCAATCATGGGCATCCTAAATAGGCTCAACTCTTTTTATATACTTAGCTTGAACCCATTTATGTAATGAGCAACTTTCTCCTTGTTGGCCTCAAAATAACTCATTTTGATCAGGAATCATTAGAATTATTCCATATACTCCTTAGCATATTTTTCCCACTTGTTTCAACCCTTGCATCTTCTTTAACAAATCTAGCTCATAGTCCACAACAATGAACTGTCACTTCAATTTTTCCACCATCTGATCCCATCTAATTATTTTTTGTTTTCCTCTTCTATTTCTCTCTAATTGGAATTCTTTCCACCATATGCTAGCATGGCCTTTTAGCTTGGCCTTTGTAAATTTGACCCTCTCTAGATCTTATATTTCCTCATACTTAAAATACACTTCAATATCATTGACCTGATCAATTAACACCTTTGGATTCATGTTTCCAAAAAAAATAGAAACTTTTATCTTCAACCTCTTTCCAATATTAGAAATGGCTCTAATCAATCTAACTTCTTCAAGATCCATTACATCCTGTGCTTCTTCTTCAAATGGATCTTAATTTTCATCCTTATCTTCACTTTCATCTCTTCTACTAACATCAACTCCTCTATGCAGATCCTCTTCTAGTGCTTGAACTTGTCTTTGGAGGGCTCTAAAACCATCTTCTATTACCCCAACATTTCTCCCACCATTGTTTCTTCATGGAGAAATATTTTCTCATAGACCCATAACTACAAGTCCTGGTGCAGAATGCCTCATGTTTGGAAATCAATCTACACACTTAGGAACTCTTGCTCTAATACCACTTGATGAAGGGTACTCCCTCTTACAATCTGAGTGTCACAACAACAATAGAGAATTGCACAAACAAAATGCTAGAAGGAAGCAAATATTTTCTATTTCACTAAAATGAAAATGAAATTACAACATTATAATTGTCATCACATGGGATTTCTTATTGCATAAATCTAGAAATCTAGAAATCTAAGCACCATCTACACTACGCTACCCACCCCTCTATAACCCCCATTCACATCCTTTATTTTGAAGTTGTAACTTCCCTATAATCTTTTGGAAAGTGTAACTTTATCAAGAAGATATTTTGAAATTTTATTAATTTTGGTAGTACAACTTCGTGGGGTCATAACTTCAATCTAACCATCGGATTTTTAATTATAAAACCTTTTCAGAAAGATCTTGATAAGTCACACCTTCAAAAGTAGTACCTAAAGGTAGAATACTTTCATTTTCTACCAATTTGAAGGCCCATCTGGAGCCTCTAAGTGCCTCAAAATTGAATTCAAATACTTTAACAATATTTTTTAGAAATTGAAATTTTAATCTCTCAAATGGCAAATTATATTGAAGTAATTTCTTCACCATTGGAGTCAATTTACAATTATGGAGGTCTATGTAAGATTTTGTGCCCAACTATGCATAAATGAAAACTTACTAAAAATAGTAACTCTACCAAATTTAGCCCTTATTGAAAAGAAACAACATTTTTTTGGTGATGCAAGATTTATCTTACACCATGGATTCTCCTACATCACAAACAAGGACAACTAGTGAAGTCTACATCAACTTTGAATCAATCTTGTGAATATAGTCAAGCCACATCCTAGTCCTCCCATTGCAACTAAATGGGTGATCAACCCATACAGCTACATGAGTCATATATATCAAACATTGAACATTCAAACCCATCATCATATCAGTAAGATGCAAGAGTAAGATATCTAAGAATATATCATGTAGCTTTCAAGACTCAAACACTAGATTACTAGAAGATTTGATTTTCCAAATAATTCCACAAAATGAGAACCATAGTTTAGGAACTGTTTCAGCATTAACGATAGAAATCTTGAGTCACTAATCACATAGCACCATCACCATACAAAGAATATATAAAATCTCCTTAAACTGTGCATAGAGCATGCATGCAAAGCTGCAACTATCTTATATCCAGAATCATCCATGATCCGGAAAATAGTTTTCTACATATCTACATAATTGCAAGTTTTTCTTTAACCATGCAAAAAATTGCAAAAGCATTTTCTTTTCCAACACACATACAAATCCACATCCACTTAACATCTAGAAAACCCAAAGGTCAAAAAGAAAACATAGCAATTAATCCAAAATAATGTATTTTTCATGAAAATGCATCACCATAGATTTTTAATGGAAAATCTATAAAACCCTTAGATCAAAGGAACATGAATCCAAGGCATGTAAGTACAAAAAACAACCAAGAAAGTAGTGGTTCAAGAAATACATACCCATTTGTAGGCCAACTCCACCATTATCATGCACATGCATCTAAGAGAGAGTTAGGTTATTCTAGAAGCTTCCAAATCATCCAATGATCAACTACATAGCTTACATGCAATCAGAGCAGCAAAAGAAGTGCCTTCCAATACTAGGAAAAATAAACACCCAACATAAGCACATCACTCCATAGTTGAAGACAACTCAAGTTTCTCCATATCACTAGTGAGCCCCTCACAAATACCCAATATGAAAACTTTGATGCATGCAACCGCAAAGTGTAAAAAAACACCCCATGAATTATGATTATTCTACTTCCAATCATGATCTCCAAATCAACATCATTTCTATCTTTATCAACTCCATCTTCTTTGTCTTTACCATCCTTCAAGATACCAATTGTCTCCTAAAACTAGAAAAACTATAAAAAAATCACAAACTAAAGGATCAATACTCAGCTGATTCCTTCAAATTCCCTCAAGATTTCTAGGCTAATAAATCTTCATAGAAGGAATACTCAAAACTCGAAACACCAAGAATTCTCACATGCAATAACATGAAAGTACATGCAAGCAACATGAAAATAGCGAACAAAGATCTAATACAAATTTGAAGGGAAAATGGGCATCCTAGAAAAGACATTTGAGTTCATTAAGTGTCTTTTGTAATGTATTATTTTGTATTTAGAAACCCCAAACACACACACTACTATGCCATAAAGTGGAAACTAACACAATTTATTTCCCACATTAATCCTTAGAGGAAAGTTATTGTAATTTTAGATCTTTCTAGATCATAATAGTTCTAGTAGTGCATGCATTATATATAGATTCAACATAAAATCATAAAACATGAATGAATAGGAAAGAAGAATAGAAAACATAGATTTATGTGTGGAAAACCCTTTCAAGTGAAAAACTCCACACTCTAAAACATAGAGCCATTGTATTATTCAACAAAAAGAGTACAAGTTATAATACAATGTCAGTCTCATGGCTTTTAAAGGAGATTTATGTCTTGTAACATCTCTGGAGAAAATCTGACAACATAACCCCTATGTAGAACACTCTCGACTAACTCAAGAAAAATAACCTATATATAGACTCTTCAATGCATGAAACAAAGTCATCTCAAAAATCCACATCCATACATGAACATGCAACATAAAAGGAATAACATGCAATAGCATGCAACATGCATATGCAAAAAGCACTAGCCCAAAAATTGCACTTCAAAAGGTGGCCACATTCCAAGTTAACTCAACTTGGAATAGAAAAATTCCAATGAAAAACTCATCTTGCTTACAACGTCTAATCTTGACTTTTCAAAGTGGGCACCAGCTTCCTAGAAAATATGGATCATGTCATAGATAACTTGATTGCCTTGAGACATGTCACTAGCGTGCAATTTTGAGAATTTCCTTTCAATCTTCTCACTCCAAATGAGCACCCAAGTGACAAGTGGCACTATGGCACACTCCCATGGAGTTTATGCAAGCTAAAAGTCTCCCATTAATCACCTAGGTGACAAGTGCCACTCTGTCAAGCTCCACACCTTGCATGTAGGATATAACACTCCATGATGGGTCCCACAAAGTGCTATGAAATCTCATTAAAGTTAGCAACTTATGATATATCAAATATTTTCACAACTAATCCAATTATTTGAATATTTAATCCTAAGAAATAATGCTAGTAATCAAAGGTTGAGACACCTTAACCCCAACAAAATTGGTATAACATTATGCAATGCTTGATCATAATATATTATTATCTTTATCTTTAGCAAATATTGCTCACTTACTAACACCCTATGTTCTTTCCATAACTATTAATTAATTATCTAAATGTATCATCGCTAAGTCAGATCATGTGACCTATCTCATTCTATGGTGTGTCAGTTCTCAATCATTGTGTTCCTTCATCATCTTCCACCACCTCTACTATATCTTCCTCTACCTTTTTGACATGCATTTGTTTTTTCATTGTGATATGAAATTCTTCTTCTTAATTCAATATATTTGTTATAAATTATTCTATCATTTTATTTATGTCTTCATCTTTGTAATCTAACTTATCTTTCCCTCTATTGACTTTTCATCATCTCAAATCTTTTTTCAACCATTTTTCTACCTTCAATGCAAATTGGTATACCTATTGAACTAATCATAATCTTACCATACATAATTATTCCTAGATATATACTACTAGTATAATTAAGTGTATTTTCACATTGTTTGATTATATTCATTAAATGTCTGCCTCTAATTATCATTTTACATAATTCTTGATTATATCTTTCAAATTATTCTCTTTTTATCTTAAATTTACCAATATTTTCAATAGTTTTAATTGGTAATTATAGGTATATATTTAATTTTAACATTGAATCTATCATGTAACATCTCTCTATCTTTTTCTTACCTCTTATGTTTCCAAAAATATTTTTCTTCCCCATATCATAATATTTTTATTTAATTTTGTTATGGATAAACTAACCTACTTAGGATCTATAATTTCATCATGCTCAAAATATTAGAACTTATAGATAATTTATATGACGAATTAACTCTTCTAGATTTAAACTAAATTAATTTTAATATCAACTCTAGGCCTCTTCTTTTCTAAATAGTCATTGATATGTTTACCTAATTTATTTCTTCCTCTTCTCGATCCTCCACAAGTTGTTTGGTAGCTAATGGATTATTTGGTACTATAGCTATTCTTGTCCTTTATTCATCACCACTCACACTATATCTAAGGTTAAAAACTCTTCTCCCATCTTCCCCTATGACATCCAACTAGATTTACACATTCATTTGCATTTGAAATATTCACCCTATCATTCTGGTAATAAATTGACAATAATTTGGCCTCTAACCACTCTATTATAAGATATATAATATTGGCAACACTTTCACCTCAAATTTAGTGATCTATTTTAAATAATCCCTTTGATACCTTCTACCTAATCCTCAAATTAGAAGATGTATCTCATCAAATAATATTTTTCTTCGTGATTCAAAACCATTCTCTAATACCATCTAATGCAATGATGGCAAAATTGCCCATTTTTAAGGATTAACCAACCATACAACTAAATGTAAAAAAACTTGAAATATTTCAACAAAATTATGCTATTAATGTCATTATTAGAATTTTAGAATCTTCCTATAGAGGATTATGACATGAGACCTCAATGTTCAATGAATCACAAGCATGTTTAATGTGTGAATTACATTACCTTAGCTAATTTATGATATAATCATCTTCAATATACTATCAAATTCTATAATTTTCTTTACAATTAACAATATTTAACTTAATATCAAAAATTCACTTCTTGTAGCTTAGGCAAAGCTGACTACGTCTCCATTTAGAATGAATGTTGCTTATATAGTGAGTACAAGAAGTTATAACATTGTCTAATCTATAGAAAGATAATATATTAATTTATATACAGTGATATGCATTTTAAAAATATAATAAAGACTAAGAAATAAGACTCGACATGGATCTAACTAAAATTTTCATAGAACAAATAAACATGAAAATTTATTCAAATGCTAGCACCAAGCTTCTATTGCTTCTACATTTCTCAACTAGGTTTTCTTTCATTAAAAATTCATGTCAATAACTAACAACTATATTGAGAAATAACATTGCTTTAGTTTATTAAGGAAATTCGATAAAGTGAAAGTGTCCCACGCCTATAGAGAAGCCAATAAGGTGGCTGATTATTTTGCCAATGAAGGGGTTAAGAGGGGCGGGGAAAACACGTGGAGGAAGAATGACTACCTCCATTCTGAGGTGAAAGCGCTAATTTATTATGATTCAATGCATGGAAGAGAAGCTTGTCTTCGTCATGATGAAGACAATAAAGATTAGGTACGTCGATTTCATTAGATTTGATGGGACCGATGTCATTTTATTTTTCAAGAAGAGTCTCCAACATGCTTTTTGGGTGTTTGATAAAACATGCTTAAACGGGACACAGAGCAACTATAAGGTGTGGTATAATAGAGCTTTGAATATGGGAGGAGAGAGAAAACATGTGGAGCCAAGCAACTTTCAAGAGCATAGAAAGAATGCTAAAGCCTAGGAAAGAATTGAAAAGGGAGGTTTAGTCCCGTTTTTGGAAAGGCTCCATGGTACTGACGAGGGGATGCTGGACTATTTTGTCAAAAACTGGAAAAATGGTGAGATTGTGTTATTTGGCAGGAATGTTAAGTTGAATGAGGAAATAATTGGTGAGATTACTGGTCTTTCGACTGAGGGTGTGAAATTTTATCGGGACCGTCGGTTCTCTGATGAAGCGATCATAAGATTTCCTAAAAAAGACAAGGAGAAGGCTAAGATGGTTAAGGTTGCCAATAGCTACTTTGATGTGGAGTCCATTAAATCAATCTGGAGGAAGGTTTTAAGAGTTATAATGGAATATATCACGGTTGACAGGCATTTCACCAGGGTGTATGGTTATCACTTTGCCATTCTGAATCATTTCCTTCACAAGGTTCGTATTTCTCTGCCTTTTTACTTATTCTCTTCTTTGAAGAATTGCCTTGATGAAGTTGAAAGAAACCCTAGAAGGACTTCTATTATTCATC